>JADLZK010010067.1:0-208785 GCA_015847255.1 Hyparrhenia diplandra
AGCAAATCGTCATGGAAGTGAGCTTTTTGTACTAGTGTACTCTACCTCCTTCAATTTGGGCAATCTATAGCCCGGGGCTAGGAGGACATTTTGGGAGTGGAAGCGATGGCTGTGGGGAGGCGCCAGTCGAGTTGGTGCGTGTAGGGGGCGAGGGAGGAGGGAGGCGCCAGCGAAGCTAGTGCGCTTAGGGTTTCGCTGTCATCGTTGCCACCGGCCGGGGGAGGAGGCTGTGGGTGGAGGCGGTGGCCGTGAGGGAGGCAGCCGGCGCGGGAGGAGGGGAGGACGCCGGTGGTGGCAGCGATTAAGGTTTTCAGTCATCACCATCGCCCAACCCGGTAGCGGTGGAGGAGGCGCGGCCCGGCGGTCAGCGTTGGCCTAGTGAGGGCGCCCACCCTAGGGGGTGAGTCGGGTTGCAATGTTAGCCCTAACATTTCTAGAAAATTCCGGGTCGGACACCCAAATGTTGATTCCATTCCCACCGCAGAGCCTACCTACACTCCCCGCCGTAATCCATAGCCCGGGAGGAGGCCGCTCACCTGGCGTCAAAAAAGTTAAAACCCATCTAATCGTGGGTTCGGGCTTTAAAAAAACTTGGTTTTCCAAAACACAACAAACCAATCGTTGGGTTTAGTTTAAAAAAACTTTGGTTTCCAAAACACAACAAACGACGGTTTAACCAATAAGGGAAACCGATGACTTCGGGCCGGGTTTTAGCTTAAATCTAAAAACCTAATTTGCCATCTCCCCAAGCCGCTATAGCCGCTGTCGGCCGCTTAGAGCCCCCGCCAAGACTGAGCCGCCACCCTCGAATAATGCCCGCCCCCCCCCTCGTGATCTCTTGTCTAGCTGCCGTCATGGCCGGGCCATCACCCGCTGACGCCGGACGCCCCAAAGTGATAGGGCCAGGTTAGAGGATTGGAAGTCTAGAAGTGATAAATAGAGTGAGGCTTGTTCGGAGACGTCGGGGCTAGGGTTATTGGGCCAGATAACTCAGTGGGCCGGCCGTTGTTGCTACGACGTGCAGTAGGGAAGGATAAACGTTGATGTCGTTATTTTTCGATTGCTCGTGTTCGGGTTCGCTTTTGAGGTAAAAACCAGAGCACCGTGCCGATAGGGTGTTTTCGTATACGAACAAAGTCGGAACCTAAAACCCACATTTCAGTTTGTTTCGGGTTCGTTCGCTCGGTTTTCGGCTGAAAATGTGCCCATGCCAAGAGGCCGGGTGGAGAAGGTGGCTATGCAGGGAGGCGCCGCGAGCCGACGCGTGGTGGGGGCTGGGGAGGAGGAGGCCGAACTAGCACAGTTAGGGTTCCGCTGCCGTCGCTACCATCGGCGCTGGAGGAGGCAGCGCCGCAGCGTTAGGCTTAATGGGCCGGACCACCTAGGGGTAGACACCCAAATGTCAAGTACATCTGACACGTTTGATTTGGGACTGCGTACGTTCTAGGCCCGGCCCGTATGGGCCCAGCTGTATGAAGCAGCCCACCTGATATCCTCCTCCCACCCCGTCGGCCGTCGTTGGCCTCTGTGGTTGGGGGCGATGAGGGCTCCACGGCTGCTCATGGCGGCGGCGATGCTGTTGCTGCTGGTATCGCCGGCGCTGCTGATGCTGCTGCTGTCTCCGGCGGCCTCGGACACGTACGGGCAGGAGACCCGCCGGATGTTCGTCCAGCGGGAAGGCCAAAATTACAAGATTGCCTATAAATACGCCGGCGAGGAGGAGTGCCGGTACGCGTTGTTCAAGGACGCCCGCCGCCCGCTGCCCGGTCCAAAAGCCATGAGGGGTGACCACAACCGGCTTCAATGGTCTCAGCGCCCACGCCAGTGGGGAGGTCCTCCATGGGGAAGGGGTTCAGATCGGGGAGAGATCGTACGAGGAGACCCGCCGGATGTTCGTGGGGTGGAAGGCCAAGTACAAGAAGACCTACAGAGATGTCGGCGCGGAGGAGTGCCGGTACATGTTGTTCAAGGGCAATCGCCGCATCGTCGACGACCTCAAGCGCCGCCGCCGGGAAAACAGCTTACGACATCAACCAGTTCCGGCGACCTCACCAGGAGGAGGTCCGCGAATCCTGCGATGGGGAGATGGAGGAAAGCTCAGCGTTTGTGCCAGGCCGCCGTCGCAGGGTACGCCGGCGTCCATCCACTGGCCGATTCGGTCCCAGGTAATCATCATCTTGCTGGTTTTTAGTTTCTTTTCTTCTGTAATTATGATGGATTTCTTTTTTTTTTTTTTTCGTTTTGGTAAACTTTGCAGTAGTTTCTGTATCCATAGGAACACAAGTAGTGCCTTTGATCGGTAGACAAGGAACAATTATCGACCTCTCTTCACCATAGATAATAAACAAAACAAAGAGAGACATACTTCCTTTTTTTTATATATTGGTAGGATTTTTTATCTGATTATACAACATTCTAGAGCTAACGACAAGTATATATGTGAATATTTTTGTTATTAACTTTGTGGATATGATTAACCGAGAAGTTCATTTTTTGTATTACTATACTATAGTGTATGACAACGGTATATAGTGTGTGACTCTGTACCAACTGGAGTACAGAATGGAAGAAGCAGGGGTTTTGGTTTTATGGTCAATGAGTGTTGTGAAAATTTTTTTTTTTTTAGTGTGTTCATCAAACATGGACATTAAAATTTCTCAACATTTGGACTGAGATAAGAAACAGCTGAAGCGGGCAGTGTGCTAATGGTTGATGGAATTTTGAGTAGATCCATAAGCCAGTTTTTTTCTCTAATGGATGACATCACCATCTGCTGTCATTTGACATGATGCTAAATAGCCTCATGGTCTTGGAAACTCTTAAATCTCAATCTCTTACATTTGATCTTTCACAATCGTATTGGTAGCAGCACCTACTGTGCATTTGTCATCACTGGCATTAAGCCTCCTCGTGATTATATTCATTTTACAAAAGAAACTTGTCTTATATAGTTTTGCTGGTGCATTTGCTTCGGAGCTGAAATAAGCAGAGTCTGAGGCTAGAACAAACAGAGTCTAGGGAGGTAGCGCCATTCCTGGAGATGAAGCACACATGCAGATCTGAGGCATCCTTCCCGTTTGTTGCCAGAGAATTTTTACAAAAAGATGCTGATGTAATATGGTAAATTTGAGATGAAAATGTATGCATTTCCAACCTATGCAGCTATGCTAAAGATTGTTCTGATGTGTGTTTTAGGTTATTTTGCTCGTCAAACTTGTACCCCCATTGATTTCTTAGCAATGACGATTCTTAGGCCTAATTATAATGTTTATACTATTCGTGCATGAGCTTCTGTGTTTGTGGTTGACTTCTATCAAACTTTTCTGTAACATTTGGATAGGTCATTTCGTTTCTCATGAAAGAACTCTTAAAGTATTGCTTTTCGGCACTATAAATATGCCTGTAGCAAAATAGGAGTTTGTCATCTCTGAAAAGGTTGATTCAGTAGCTTCTTTTTGTATGGACGGTGAGGAGATTATGAGGCCGTGGGATCCAATCAATTCATTTCCATTTGATGATGACATAGTTTGAATCATCTCTGGATGGTACAGATTAAAACAAATTAAGAAATGGGATGAATCGAAGCCTGCCCAAGGCTCTTTTATTTCTTCTTTCCCATGTGTGCAGCCACTCTCTCCCTGCTTACTCGATCGGTTGATGCTTCTTCGATTAAAAGGCATAGGGAAAGCGCGCCGCCGAGGAGGACAAGGCTGGATTCAATAATCGACGGTATGGTGCGCCACGGCGGCGACGCCATTCTTCCGGCACCGACGGCCGCTCGTACTTGTGGATCTGTTTTCACCGACTGGATACACTGCATTCAGTTAAAAACGAAACAAAACCACACGATCGATTGGTAGCGAACACGTCGTCGCTGCAGATGGATGCTGTAAAATTCTAGCACCTAGGAGGGAGTGAATTCCCAGCATCGATCGATCCATCACCTTCGTCGTATGCTCGAGGCAGAAGGTGATGGCGTAATGATTAATGCCGCCACCGGCGCAGGTGAAGGTGGAAGTGGCATCGTCATACGCGTAGCTATACGCCCTCGGGCACGACTTCTTGAAGAACTGCGAGAACGCCGTCGCCCAGCACGCGTCCGGGGGTCCCATGCTGCCCATGGCAGCAGTGCTCGGCGGTCCCCGGAACGCCCCTCGCATGCGCTCTTACACGCCACAGCGCCGCCGTCGCCACGGTCCCCGACTGGAGCTCGGCGGGGCACGCGCGGCGTTGAGGTCCATCACGCACCCCGTCAACAGGCAGTTGCCACCGCCGCCGCCGTGTGGCTCCACCAGCATCGGCGGGTTGTACCCAAATCCACGAGGCTGACGTCGTAGAAGTCGAGGCCTCGTGGCCGTCGAATCGAAATGAACTCGGCCAGGGGTGGCGGGTGGTTTGGCGCCGTGGCGGGCGCAGTCGAGACGGCCGGAGCCGCAGTTGGCCCGTGGCGCGGGAGAAAATGCCCGACGTGTCGGTGGAGCAGTGTGTGCGGCCCCAGAGACTAGCCTGACCACCCGTGTGGCGCCGGCGGGATAAATGACTGGCCTGGTTCTGGCGCGAGAGCCCGTGGTTTTCGAGCGCCGGCGAGGAAACCCTGCGCTGGATAGGTTACCTGGCGCACCGTGTGCCCGCAGTGGTTCCGTGATGGTCAATGTTCTTGAGGAAACACCTCAGCTCCGAAGGAGATGATGACAAGGGAAGGATGACATGGGTGTGGCGAATGGGTCGGATCAGTGTGTACGTGTTTGCCCCGACATTGCGTCAACTAAAAAGAGGGGGCAAATGAGGGCTGAGCTTCAGCAGCAATGGCGGTGAGTGCTGACTGGCGCGCTGCTACAGGCTAATGGGTGGTAGGTGTCGTCGTCCCAGTCCTCTACTTATATATGTGCTCTCGGCCTCTCCCTACACGGTTTTTTCACGGTGGACTTGAGGTGGTGGCTATTGGAAGCAGTATGCCACTTTGGACCCTTTTTGGCTTTTCAGTGATTATTGTAACACAAAGCCCCTTCCTAATCTCATGTGCTTTTTACTTTGTTATAACACATAACATATACTGTATATAATCAAGTTTCAGTGCGGTGTAGGATTTACGTGATAATATAAAGTATATTCGCGCAACACATGCCTAATAATGAGTCGTGTGCCTGGATTCAAAGCCCTCATGCAGTGATTTAGCCACCAGCGGATGAAAAGCTGTCAGTTTGTTTTTTCACTAAATCACGTTAAGGCACACTCATATATATACTTATACTACACATCTCTACTTGACAACTTTAGCTACTGCTCAAAAATCTCTGACGCTGCTCCACGAACTACAAACACTACGAGCATTCCTAAGGCATTCTGCAGCAACATCTAAATTTGGTTTCATGTCCTCCAATCCCTTACATGTACACATTGACAGACCAAGCACATTTGGACATCAAATTCATTTTTGACAAAAGTTGCCTGCGTGTTGATGGCCAATCCAGCCGTAGAGGTGTAAATTATTTTTTCTTACTCTCATCGGCGTTATGTAGGAGTTCTAGTAGCAAGTGGTAGGTTAGGTGGAGTGGATCACTCCCTTTAAGTTGAGTGCGTGGTAATTGTAGCTGCCGAAGTTGAGATGATTTGGTACCTAGGTGCAGGTGGAGTAGGGTGCCCTCCACAATTGTATGGTTTTTCCGGCCCGGGTTTCCAAATAAAAACTGGCCGGCACTTACCTTTTTCTTTTTTTTTTTTCGCCTAATAGAAATCGCGGTAAAACTTTTGCCGATCTTTTCTAAAAAAGTTGCTCTCCGGATTTCCATATATATGCCTATGTGTCGACAGGAGTGCAAGACAACAAAGGAGGGATACGGCGCATTCGCCCCGCATTTAGGAGTCTCCCTCCGGCCCCTGGGTGTGTGTGTGTGTGGGGTGGGGGCAAGGATGGCAACGGGCCGGGAGTCTCTTCACTTTCCTCCCCGTGACCGCCCCTCTCCCTCTCGCTCCCTTCCCTCTCCCTCTCCTAGGGATGTCATCCGGGCGCGTCGTGCGTCCTCATGGTGGTGGCCAGGAGCCCCTAATCCAAACCTCTCGTAGGTGGATTTGTTTCCACAATGCCCGGGGACGCTATGGCGGTCTTGGTGGTGCTACAGGCATGTCTTCACCAGAAACCTAGGCGGGCGGTGCCTCCAGACAGGGGCGTAGTGCATCCCTCTCCGCCATTCGAGATCCGGCGCTCTCCCCGGCTAGGATCTGGCTGTGAGTGTGTCTCCCCCACGGTGCCTTAGTGCTCGGGTAGGTGGACTCACCGGCGGGGCTCTCCCGGTTCGGGGGGATTCCGGGCGGGGCCAAGACTCTCCGCTTAGATCTATGGAGGAGGCGTCACGGCCTTCCACTTGCGATATGGGCGGTCCGTCCGTCCCGGCGTCCTCCGTGTCCGGGCGGAGCCGGGAATGATGTAGTGGTGGTCGTCTACCTTGGCCTCCTGGGTCGAGGAGGTTGGCGGTCCCTCGCCGATCCAAGATGATGATGGTGGAAGCTCGTATCGAGCTTGTTGGTGCTCAGTGTGGCGGGTGACGTGGGGTCGCTTTGACTGGCTAAAGGGATGGTGATGGGTTGGGTGATCCGGGGCTTCTTC
Organism: Hyparrhenia diplandra; assembly: GCA_015847255.1. Lineage (NCBI taxonomy): Eukaryota > Viridiplantae > Streptophyta > Magnoliopsida > Poales > Poaceae > Hyparrhenia > Hyparrhenia diplandra. The sequence goes on from JADLZK010010067.1 coordinate 6,605, forward strand.
TAATCCCGACCGTTTTCTCCCCGCCACCGCCTTTCCCTTGCCGTTGGTTCCTCGTGTCAACTATCTATGTTGATCTATGGCGCGGCGGTTGTGGAAGAAGCATGAGGTCGAGCGAAAGCTTGGACGGCGACGCCTACGGACGCCGCGGTCCTCCTTGAGGCATCCTTAACTACCTCTCTTCCTACCGCGGTTGGATTTAGCAGGTGAAAACCTTCCCTCGTCGCTAGCTTGTCGACGCTCTTAGTGTTGTTTCCTTCTTGAAGGCTCGCTAGGCATTCCGGACTCCATTGGGCCTCTTGTCGATACGTCATGGAGCCTGTGCGGTGATAGTGCTCGGTGCCCCTTACGGTTCTTCAAGTTGTTTCTTGAGGTTGTTCTTCGACCGAGTTGTTAGTGGAGTAGCTGTTTTAGTTGAGTAGTTTCAACCATGCACAAGTGGTGGCATGAGGGATTTGTGTCGATTGTTATTCAGTGGTGGCATAAGTCTTTTGGTTGTTCAAAGGTTGCCAAGGAAGGTGGGGCACTCTCATGGGATTCTTATGGTTTTTGGCCCCTGGGTTTTGCGTGCAAAAAGCGGGGCTAACATTTTGTCTTTTTTCTTTTCTTAGTCTAATAGAAATCACGCGGTAAAGATATGGCGTCCTGTAAATGTCATTTTAGAGGGCGACCAGAGTTAAAACGAATTTAGTCTCGGAAAATTCATTTTTGTTTTTCAAGGAAGGCGGACATATGATTTTTGGGCGTCTCCCAAAATCTCTACAGTCCTCCTAGACCATTTACAACAGCTGGATAAATATGTCCCTCTTGAAACAAAAAACATTGTCTCTGACTAAAATAGTTTTTTGAGTAGTTATAATAATTGTTTTAACACGCTGATAAGTCGTAATTCGCCAATGTGCATGTTTCAATTGTCCTATATGGAATATTAAATGCTCTAATTTTTCATTCTTAGTTTTCAATAATGCATGTGTGTAATGAGAGGTGGAAGAAGGCACAGGCACATGGCCACCGACAGTTAAGCGAGAAACAAAGGCAGCATCAAAGCCATCTCAGCAATGCGAACTGACTGTTCGGAAATTGTTTTGCATTGAAATGACTTCAATTTTTAACATATCATAACTATAAAGAAAATTTATTTTATCATTGTGCAAAGGGGTCATGTAGGCGAAGTTCTTGTTCTAGATACTATCGGATTAATATGCTTAATGACACACAAAACAAACACACACACACACACACACACAAAAACTTTGTGCGCGGCCCATGCTATCTTAAGCGAGAGCTGTACGCGCACGATTTTTTTTATTAGTATGCTCTTCACGCTTAATTCATAAGAAAGAAGTCGTATGCTTTTGTGTGTCTTGCGACCATTATTTCCATGAAAGGTGCACTGATGCAAAGCACTGTTGTCCCTAGATCATTTCAGTCAAAAAAATCCGAACGAAAGGGAGAGTAGCTAATATAATTCGCTCCATTATTAGTCCATTATTCAAAGGTGCAGTGTCTTTAGCTGAGATTGCTTAATCTAGAAGGATAATTGTCACCGGCCAGAGTTGGTCCTTACATCAATGTGTAATTAAGTTTTTCTAGAGTAATCTATCATCGTTTTAGTAGAAATTTAATTTTAATTACTACCATTTTCTCAGCTAAGTATATTAGGACCATGAGGCGAGGTGCGCTTAATAGACGTACGTACTTCTTGTTCTTGTTCCACGATCTTGATTAGACTACCATTAAACACGGTTCGTTCCACGATCTTGGATTAGACTACCAAACACGGTTCAATGGAACAATGGCTTGTTCAGTCATCGTGTTTGCATTGCAGAGGTGTCATGGCAGCGATTTCCCATCGTACGGGTGCGTTAGAGAATATCCACCAGATTTAGCAAATTGTCATGCACTCAGGCATGCTTCTCCGACAACAGGTGCGCCTACTCCGGCATTTGCCTGACGGATTTCCGACAATAGACAAGTGGCTGCTCCGCGAGCTGCTGGGCTTCGTAATTCAGGCCTCTACGGCCTGGAGTGGAAGGCCCAACTCGAATTCAGATTGGTGTTCAGGCCGAATCCTGGAGCCCTCATCACGAGATGATACTACACGACCACTGCACCAGATTTCTCAAGCCTCGAACTATTCACTGGTTTCTCTGTTGCCCAAACGGGACCATGTGAGCACGAAGTAGAATACAAGCGTTTTCTATATGACGGTGGTTGGTGGCAGCTGTGCCCTCAGTTTTGGAACTCACGGTGTGTGGTGTGGCGCTCCCAGTATTCAGCTCGGCAGCGGCAGTCCGGCAGGGGATTGGCCGGCCTCATGGGCGTTGGCGTCTTTGTCCGTGGGCTGCCGGACGCTACGCTGGTGACTGCGTGCGTGCTCCCCACTGAGAGGATGATGGCTTATCCCTTTGCAGACACATGCCTGCTATTAATTTTCTGCAGAGGCTTCAGGTGATCAGATCGGATATTCAGATCCCCAATTTTTAGGTAAAAAGTTAAAAAAATTAAAGATGGAGATTACTTTAGATGTCAGATTATCTTTCAATTATTGGAGAGTTGGTAATGTAAATTAAAATTTAGGGATTATCTTATGTTGTTTTTTTAATGACATACAGGGGATTATATATCCTACAGCTATTATGGTCAGAAGGTTACCGGATTGATGGTGGAACGTTCTGATTGTTATATGATAATTTTAGTTCAGCTTTTTTTGTGATTATTTTGTAAAGTATTATCAGTCTCTATAATTTGTAATAGTACAGGATGGTATATTATCTTTTTTTTTTCCTGCAAAGGCAACATATATGTTCACTAATTATCGGTATAAGATGAGTTTTTTTTTTACAAAGAAGCACATAAAATTTGTTAATTGGCAATAGAAATTAAATTTGCATTCATTATATTTTCTGAATTGAGCACGAATATATAGTAGTACAAAGTAATTACAACACTAGAGTACTATTAGTGGATTTCATCGATGTTTAGTGCGCTACTAGAGCATGAGCCTAGCTACTAGCAGTTTATTCAGACATCGGCAGCATCCTGGTGCTTGTACTGACGAATTGAAGAGGTAGCTCGACGGATCGTCACATCTCATTCTCATGGCCTGAAGAAAGCCGGGTGTGGGCGACCGGTTCCCTGGAAGGAGGTGTTCTTGAGGTGCTCAGGGAGCTTGCTCAAACGAGTGTCATCTCGCCAGCGACAAGAATCTTCTTGTCAGCGCGATGAAGTAGGCCATCCGGCAACCGTTGAGATGATGAGTGCCTGGCCGGTGGGGTTGATGTTGGACTTGGCCCCCAAGGCAGCATCCTCACGCTCGCCAGCTGAACAACAGAGCAACAAAACGATAAGTTAGAGACATATACATGGATTTCTTTCACGATTAGTATGCATGAGCCAGCCAGTCCTGCAATTTAGAAAAAGCTGAAATTTGGGATGGGAACTCACGGTGGAATCGCGGGGCGATAGTTGCCACGGCTGCCGCCTTTGCTCCGGCAGGTCGCTCTGCAGAGATCCATACAAGAGCGTCAGTCAGAGGTCGACATTGTTACATAGCGCTTCTTTTTTTCGAAAGCGAGCTTGGCTCGTACTTCGTTACATAAGAAAGCGCTTCAAGGAGGCTTTTGTTTTGTGCATACACATACCTCGCGAGCAGCGCTTGGCGAGGGCAAGCTTCTGCTCAAGAGATGCACGGCTCACCGTCGACATGTCTGATCTCTCGGTCAGGTCTTTGTAATTGTAGGTGCTAACTCGGACTTGCAGTAGCAAAGAAAGGCCAGTGAAAGGGAAGCAGCTCTGTTAGCAGTGAGCGTGGAACGCACTGAAAAGCAGGAGTGACTGAGTGAGTGAGCACGAGGCGATGGGTATGTTGCCAGACGCGGGGTCCTGCCGAGATTTATAGGCATCACCAGGGACACAAAACCATCGGCGGACGGGAGGAGAAATGGCGGCCGGGCGGCGCGGACATGGTTTTGGAGCTCATCTGTGTCTGTCCATGGTATGGCCGACTGGCCGGTGGAGTGCAGGGCATTTGCTTGCAGTTTTCAGGATAGATGCCGTTGCCGTTCACGGTTCACCTCATCGTTCTCGGTACCAGACACCGGGGGGACGCTTCCCTATCCACTCTTGAGCTGCTGCAGACAAACGTCCCTTGAGACCATGTGCATGGGACTTCTTAGCACCGGCTTTGGAGGTCGGTGATCGATCTTCTAGATAGATTAAGCCATCAGGGTTAGCTTTTAAGGTAATCCTAATCACGTGCAGGTCAAGGTTACAAGAACCCAACCCTGGAGTTATGTACTAGATTCGGCATCTGTGTGCTTACTGGAAAAAGGTTGAAAAAGAAAGAGTAACAAGTCGCCAACCGCAACCACTAGTGTGATGAGTTTGACACGCTAATGGGGCCACGCCACGCGTGACACACGGCCCTTTGACACTGCTGCAGACCAAAATTCAGTGGTCAGTCCAAACATTTGGTTACCATGCTCGTAAACAGTGGGTTGTAACTACGGAGAACCCTATCCGTGAATGTTAAAGTCCGAACTCGCCTCACCTGGTCTTATGGATATCTTAAACCGAGAGATTGTAACCCTATCGTTGATTAATGAAGTTCGGTTCCTGCAAAAAAAAAAAAAAAAACTCGACGGATTGGTGACTTTTTTCTGAGTACGATGGCGGTCTGGTGTGTGTGTTCCGAGCTTCCGGCGCCCGGCGTCAGTTTTTCCAGGTTCCCTGTGGGCTCAGGTCCCACACAAATACATTATATCCTGTTTGCTCCACGCCTGAGAGACGGGAAGGACAACGTCGGTCTCAGTCGAGTGACGTCACCAAACGAGTCCACTGCGGCCGCGTATACGTACGTAGTACTCTGGTAACAACGACGCCGAATTCGTCTTGAAATTTGAGTGCTACTACCAAGTATGACCTTGAAACTTTTCTCAAAAAAAAAAAAAAAGTACGACCTTGAAACTTTGTATAGTTACGTACGGGATCTCAAAAGTTGGTCGACCCAGATGAATAAACTCCGTGCTCGGTATGTATATTGTGCTGATGCACCGTACAATACGTACGTGCGTTAGGCACGACGCTTTCAACATTTTACGTAGTATACTTTTGGTGCGGCCTGAGCCACATAGCTACCTCACTCACGATATGCATGATATTCGGTCATCGGTCCAACCAGGAATTAATCACAAGATCGATCCTGTGGCTCTCTAACCACAGTTTTTGTGATTGTGCCGACAACGCCTCAAAACTGCTGCTCTCTCCTACTAGATGGCAACGCCTACAGCCCTTTACCAAAAGGCAGTTTGGCCAGCAACTTTATTCACCACTTTAAACGGGACCTCACCCGCTAGGCTCGGCTCGGCTGCTGGGTTTCCCACAAAACCATGGCTGCTGGGTTGTTATAATTTTTCTGTTTTCATCTGAAGGAATTAACGGTGTCCATTCTCTATAATAAAGAGTAGTTTTTAACCCACCGTGATTTTAAAATCGCATGCATGTTTGGATATCATTCTGAAAGAATGTTTACACCGAAATTTTGAAACAAAGCGTAAACTTAATAACAAGTTGCACAACATGCTTAATCAGATTCAGGCATAAACCTACTGTGATGGGATATGAAAAATCACAAGAGACATGAGAGGATAAGCTGATTCCGTTTCCGTACTACTTGAGTGGGTGAGCAAAGCACGTAGGACGGAAGCAACACACAGACCGAGACGTGACGATGCCCCTGCTCGCGTCCGCCCACCAGCCGAAAACTGGGAGCGCCCGGCCAACCAGAGTCAGTCCCTGATTTCCAACCCAAAACTGCCAGGATACGTGCACTGCATCTGGATACATGTCCTCTGTCTGTCTCTGCACAAGTTTTACGGTTTCACAGCCTAGTTACAGGCAGCTATTACAGTCATGCTAAGCTTGGTCGGCCTGAGGTAGTGATGCTGATACATGCACGCAGCAGTGCCAGATGCTCTGTGCCGACGAGTCATACTATGTGGTGAGACTCTTTTTGACCCTTCACTACACAACCATCAGTGGTACGCTACTAGTATATATCATACGGATACCCGAACCTAGAGCATGGTTTTCTTTCTGTGGACTGGTTTTCCAGCACTGCGCACATGATTAAGATTAGGCATGGCGAGTTGGGCATCTAACAGGCACAGTAATCAGTTTTTGTGACATCTCGGGCAAATTACTGGCCTTGTTTCCTCCACGCATTTGTTTTCAGTTTCTTTGTACTCTGGACGGTGACGAGTACAGCCCTACGTACTGGAAGCATTAAAATACACATGGAATACATGATACATGCATGCACCAACATTCAGATACACCCTGCCTATTTTCAGACACACATATGCCTATTCAAGAAAAGGTTTCAGACACACGTATGCTGCTGACTGCATACGTGCTCCCCACCGAGGATAGATTATCCTTTGCAGACACTCATGCCTAATTTCAGCAGAGGTTTCAGATGCCCGGATCGGATCCCATTATGGTAAAAGAGGGTTATATAAGGTTATCTAACACAATGATAAAAAATAAGTAATTTAGATACAAATTTATAGGGTTAATTTAGAGGTCAAAGTATCTTTCAAAATGGTAGAGGTGGTAAATGTAGACGGATTTATCTTATATTGTACTTTTTTAAAATCGCATACATGGTTGATCGGTCATATACTGTTAGACTACTGGATTGATCGTCTGATGATAATTTATACAATAATTTTATTTTATAATAACTTTGTAGCAGAACTTTTTATGCAAGTTTTATGATAATCTTGTGTATCCGTATAACTTTTTTTCCCCTGCAAAGGTAGTGTATATGGCCACTATTGATATGAAGATAAGATTATATTATACCACATAAAGTTGGATAATTAGGGAGAAAAAACTAAATTTGCATTCATTCTGAATAGACCACCACAAAGTAAATTACAACGCTATATGCTAAACAGAACTAGAGTACTTATCGATATTACTAATACATCGATGATTACTGCACAATTACAGAGCGTCGGCCTTTGCAGTTTATTCAGACATCGACGAGCATCTTCTCTGGTGCTTGATGTACCGACGAAGAAGAGGTAGCTCACAAAAGTGTCCATCTCATGGCCTGAAGAAAGCCGGATGTGGTGACCGGTTCCTGGAACGAGGTGTTCTTGAGGTGCTCAGGAGCCTCCTCAAACGAGTGCCGTCTCGCCAACGACAATATCTTTTGTCGGCGGCGATGAAGTAAACCATCAGCCACCGTTGAGATGATGAGTGCCTGGCCGGTGGGGTTGATGTTGGCCTTCGCCCACGGTAGCATCCGCACGCTCGCCAGCTGCAACCGCAGCAAAACGAAAGTTATAGACGCATGAAGGCAAAGGTTGTTTGGCTGTCGGACGCGTGAGCCAGCCTTCATCTCAGGGAAAAAAACAGCTGAAATTCGTGATAGAAACTCACGGTGGGTACCGCGGAAGCGATAGTCGCCACAGCTGCCGCCTTTCCGGCAAGAGGCTGCAGACACCCATACAAAAGCATCAGTCAAATACTCAAGTCGGTGTTCCACATAGCGCTTCAAGGCAGCCTCGGAGAGACCAATGCACGTACCACAGGAACAGCGCTTGGCGAGGGGGCAAGCTTCTGGTCAAAGGGATGCACGGCTCACCGTCGACATCTCTTGGGTCTTTGCGGTGTAGTATGCAAAAAGAAAGTCTGGCTAGTGAAATGAAGCAGCTCTGCTGCTAGCACTGAAAATGAAGGGAGGGCGAGGCTGAGAACGATGGATGGATGGATGGGAGGCCGATCAGGATTTATAGGCTGCTGCATCAGGGAACTTAACCCAAACGATCGGCGAACGTCGGAGAAAAAGGCGGGCGGGCGCGGACGTGGTTTTGGAGCCCATATCTGCAGTGTTCAGGGGATTCTATCGTTTCAGGGGACCACGGTATCATTTGCTATCCACTGCATCTATCTTCTGTTGAGCACAGACAGACGTCGCGTGATACCATGTGCATGGGACTAACTTTACTGGTTCTAGTACTTGCCACGACGTCCACCGGCCTTGGGCTCGATCAGGAGGGGGCCTTTGAAGCCCCTAACCACATGCTGGTCAAGGTTACACAAAACCCAACCCAGGGATTACATACTCTGATATGGGTACTAGTACGACTCTAGGTTGAAAAGAGAAGAGTAACAAGTTACCAACCAACCATGACCACTACTGTATATGACCTTGACACGCTAATGGGAGCCAACAAGGCACGACTGAACATGTAACGTACACGCGGTCAGGCCATGCGTTGCGCAGATCAAAAGTTCAAACATTTGGCAAGGTAGCAGTAGCCACGGTGACACTGAAACTGTAAAGGGAAGCAAGCATGCAGGTGTAGCCAACACGACGAGAATGCTAGCGACGTTTTCTGAGGATGGTGGCGGGGTCTGGTGTGTTTCGGTGGCCCAGGCACCCGGCGGTGGCTGTGCCCTCAGTTTTTGTGGGTGGCGCTCCCAGTTTTTCGGCAGGCGGCACCCAAAACCGCAGACGTGCTCGTCGCGGATTCTTCAGTCCCATACAAGTCCCACACAAACACCGAGACACGGCAAGGCCTGGGCGTGCGTGTGTGTCCCTCTTTTGTGATTTTCTAGCGGTAGCGTAGCTAGCCTTATCCACATGGCCTCTCTCTATTTTTCAAGAGGAAAAAAAAACATACACACACCCATATGATGAACACATGTAAAAGTAAAAAACACTTAAATATATATACTCCTCACTTTTTTTTTTTTTTTTGCATCCAGACTCAAACGTGTTTCCAATATATTTTAATATATATGAAATATCTCTTATAAAAAATAAAAAATAGTTTTTGCAACAAATATGACTTTCTTTATATCATCAAGAAAAAAAATATATATCAAGTCTTATATATACTGCAATAAAGGTATTGTATCTTCTACAAATTACAAAATTACAAGGATATTGATGTTAGCCTTATTGGTAACTTTTAGACAAAGCATCAACGGTCATTCAGATAATCATATCTAAATATATAATAAAACCATGTATCTAGACAGAAAAATGTTTTATAATTTAGAACGAAAGGAGTATCATCTTCACTGGTATATACGTTTGGTGTGCTATGGAAATATTAGCCAATTTTAGAGTGATATAGGTTAAGGTTAGTCACTTTTTGGTCACTTAAACTCAAAACAAAGGCGTGAGTCAAAAAATCAGGAGATGTCTCTCTCTCTCTCCTCCCTCTCTCTCTCCTCTCTCTTCCTTTTTTAGTTTTTATCTATCCACACACAAGGGGTGACGAAAGTTTTAGTTAGGTAACTAAAAGTTTTAGTCGCGTGACTAGCAATCTAAACATGCTCTAAGGAGACGGCTAAAGAAGGCAGATATATAGTCCACCAAGTTCATTGTTGAGAAAGAACACAAATAGACAGTGCTTTACTCTGCTTATATCATCACGGAGTACAAGCTGGTTACAACGGCCCAGGTACTAATGTAGTATTCTTACAAAATGGAATCTTTTTCCGAGGCTTTGATGAGCATGAACGCATCTTTGATTTGCAAGTTGTTGACAACTAGAACTACTACCACTACCAGTACAGTTTATTCGATCGGGCATCATAGTGATGAACGACGATGCAGAGGTGGATGGATCATGGCCTGAAGAAAAGCCGGGTGCGGCCTGCCGGTGCCCTGGAAAGAGGTGTTCTTGAGGTGCTCTGGCGCGTTCTCAAACGAGTGTATCGCCTCGCCAGGGACAAGATCTTCTTTGTCCGCTGCGATGAAGTAGGGCCATCCCAGCAACCGTTGAGATGATGAGTGCCTGGCCGGTTGGGTTGATGTTAGCCTTCGCCCATGGCAGCATCCTGACGCTCGCCAGCTGAATCAGATCAATTAGGATATCGAAATGATTAGATACGTACTACGAGGCGCTTCTAGACTGATTACATACATTTACTCGATGAGATAGATGAACTCACGGTGGGAATCGCAGATGCCACTGTTGCTACAGTTGCTGCTTTAGCTCCTGCGAGCGTCGCCTCTGCATACAGACATGTACCCAAGCATCGTCAGTGTACAAAGCAATCGATCAGACATTCAGACTAAGTAGGCGAAGGAGAAGCATCGTCAGTGTACAAAGCAATCGATCAGACATTCAGACTAAGCAGGCAAAGGAGAGTATTTAATTCTATGGCTCTGTGCGTCCATAGGTGGCAGGATGACTGTGCCTACGTACCTCGCGAGCATCGCTTCGCCAGGGCGAGCTTCTGGTCGAGGGATGCACTCACCGTCGACATAGTCGTCGTATGATTGTGCTCTTGCAATGGGACAATGCGATTGTAATTCGTAAAACTGCAGTGCTAGGAGAAGTTGGCTAAAAAGGGCTAGAGAACGATGATTGAATGAACCGGCAGTGGGTTGCGATCGAGTGCAGGGCTTGTGCAAGGGTGGGGAGACTGAGGATTTATAGGAGCGCCGGACGGGGAGAAAGCGGCAAGAACCTGGTTTTGGGCGAAACCCATGGGCCGCCTTTACTATCCACTCGTAGCTTTAGATGGTGGTGCATGCATGTATCATGGGATTCCAACACCTAGTTTAGTGATTCCAGTAGAGTACTTGTCATGACCGCCGTCCAGAGTACAGAGAAACTGAAAACAAATGCGTGCAAGAAAAACAAGGCCAGTAGTTTACTATGACATCCTCACCAAACCGGATTAGTGTGCCTGCTAGATGCTCCACCTCAGCCTGATCATGTGCCCATTGCTCAAACCCAGAGAAAAACTTAACGATGCTGTAGTTGGCTGGCATCCGTGTGCTGGTGCACCGAACGGATGCAGTGAAGGGTCAAAACAGTCCTCACCAACTAGTACGACTTAGACAGTTTTGACTTGGCAGAGAATTTTATATGTCACGCCTGCACGCCTGCATGCTATGAGTGCATGACATTGAGGGTTTTCAATTTCGCCGAAATTTTCTCGGACTTCCGAAATTTTGGTTTCGATGGGTACCTAAAGAAATCCCTTACCGTCAAAAAATTTGTATAAATTCGCCTTCCACCCTCAAAATAGCGCCAAGATGGCCCAAAATCTGTAAAATTGAACGCCTGGCTGAATGCAGTTTTTAGTTGGAAATCGGGGTCGTTTTTGGGCCCACCATACAGCCTATAGCCCTCATATGCGTAAAATTCGAGAGAGGGAACCAACAGAGAACAACTACACCCAACTTGTAACATAAGAAAAAATCCACATTCTAATTCTCCCATTAGAACGCCAGCGCGGGCCAATCCGATTCGGGCGGTCATTCTTTTCCCGCCTGGCTGTTGGATCGGGGCACACACCATGGTGTGTAATACACTCCATTTGCATGTCCCCATGCCGGGCGTTGGGGAAACGCCAGCCAGCTTCGGTGTCCTCCCGGGTTGCAAGACCGCATCCATCCGGAATTTGACCAACACTTGAGACACAAAGACCGCCCATCGTGAGGTGGAGGCGGCGATCAAGAATCAACTCCCCGATGCTCATCATCAACATCCGGGAGGTTTACTTAGGGAGCGGGCTTGAGGAAACATGGAACACCGGGGTGAAGAATCATTTGACTGATTTATTCATTTATTTGTGGTGTATGATCAACCATAGATAGTTTATAGCTTAAATCATGTCAATTTTTTAAATTTTTTTGAATTTAATTTGAATTTGAGCCAAAAATTTCTCAAATTTCGAATTTCCCCTTTTCCTCAGTAGGTTCCGGAATTTTTAACAACGTTCTCAAAAATGATTTGAAAGTAAGGAATGGCGGATGAAACCTCATCGGCTCTCAGAGAATGGCAAGTAAACCTGGTGTTGAGTCGTTTGGCTTGGACACAGAACCTCAATACCGTGCACTCACAAACTCCTTGATCGCCGTCTTGAGGAAGTGAGCATAAGTTATGGGAACCCCGAGTGTCCCACTATTCGGTAGAGCATCAATGATTTTGAGATGGAGTCGCGACGAAGACTCGACCCAAACCCCCTCCCCTTCTTTTATAATGAATGATGCCATTGTCGAGGGGTGTAATGGAGGATGAGCATTTGAGTCAACCGATAATTTTGAAGGAGCTATGGGTCGGCGACACCGGCCGCCACCATGTTGGTCGAGAGCAAGACGAGTGTTGAGCGCAGTAGGCGGTGCGGTGGCGTAAAGGCCGCACTTTAGATGATTTTGTAACGGAGACTAGCCAACTTGGTATACATTTTCCCGCAAGGCGTATGGAGGCGCCATTGTTTTGGCCCCACGCCATTGTTGGAAGCAAGCCCGGACCACGAATTGCCCAACTGCCCGACAAAAAAATTGTAATGCACTCCATAGATACCCTTATCCTCACCGTAGCAGTACCAAGATTCATATCCATCTCATCCAAAAATCAACTTTTATTGGCAATTATCTTATCCTCTAAACCTTTGAATTTGTTTCGATCTATATCCAAGTCATGCTTCGTTTCAACTTTCAATCAACTTTTATTCCATTGGATAGGAGTTTTTCCTTTGAATTTGTTACCGCTGCAGGGGGAAGAAAAGGGGCTTCCGCCCGTATGAATCCTCGACTTCAAAGTGCAAACTTGGTTTTCAATAGGTCTTGCCGTGGAGTAGCGGTATTGCCTTAGAACTGCTTTGCTTTGGGCCGCCATAAAAAAAAAAAAAAAAAGGGCGGGTGGAGGAGAGTCAAAGCTCGGGAGGGAGAAGCCGACCGCAAGACATGAGCCGCATGAGTAGGGATCTTTTTTTTTACGATTGTTGACCATAGGAAATAGCCATCCATTTTTGATCCAAACCGCTAGCCAATCCATTCCAAGATGATAGCCCGAGGGGGTGAGAATGGGTGCCCATTTGAAGACCATTGATCACAGGGTCTTACGCATCTAACAGTAGGCGGTTGATAGAAACAAGCTTCTCGACCAATATCTTCTCGAATGAGGGAAATGTAGAGATTTTGTCGAAGGCTCTTTGATCAAAATTTGGGCTCACAAAGATTCCATGATGGTAAAATTGTCGCCACACCATCCTTTCTTCTTCAAGAACAAAAAAGGCAATGTATATGGCCACTATTGACACGAAGATGGTCTTTTATCAAAAAAGCGCACATAAAGCTAAGTTAATTCCTGAATTGCCCACAAAAAGTGCAAAAGTACTACAACTAGATATATATAGTAGTACTAGAGTATATCAGTACATTTTACATACATGAATGATTATCGCAACAAGGGCCAAAGATAACAATTTATTGAGACATCGACCTACATATGTTGCTTTTCCCCGATGACCCATCTTAGTACACCGATTATCTTATCCGTAGCAGTACCAGTATCTATATCCAAGTCTTCATCCAAACTAATCAACTTTTATTGGCAATAGAGCTTAGCCTAAACTCCTTTTGAATTTGTTTCGTTGTATATCCGACCTCATGGTTTCTGTTTCAACTTTCAAATCTCTGCTTCCTCTCCTTTCCATTGGATAGGAGTTTTTACTTTTCTGATGTTGCGCTCGGCCGGCTGGCAGAGCTCTCGTTTTGGGTTGCCTGTTGGGTCGCCTGTTGGAGAAGGTAAGTTTTAGGGATCTTTTTTTTTTTACTGTGCATGATCCAAACTATGATATGATATGGGTCTTTGATGTTGGAGATAGTCTTACTCTCTTTTATAGAAATATCGTGTCTCGTGAGGGAAATGTAGAGGTTTTGTCGAGGCTCTTTGATCAGTGATGGTAAAATAGTACACCATCCTTTTCTTTCAAGAACAAATTAAAGGCAATGTATATGGCCACTATTGACACGAAGATGGTCTTTTATCAAAAAAAGCGGCACATAAAGCTAGTTAATTCTGAATTGCCCACCAAAAGTGCAAAGTAATTACAACGAGATATATAGTAGTACTAGAGTATCAGTACTAGTACATACATGAATGATTTACTGCGCAACAAGGGCGCCAGCATAACAATTTATTGAGACATCGACGACATATGTTGCTTTTCCTGATGACCAAGAGGCACCTCAATAGATGTCCCATCTCATGGCTTGAAGAAAGCCGAGCGCAAGCAACTGGTGCCTCGGAAGGAGGTACTGTTCTCGAGGTGCTCAGGAGCTTCCTCAAACGAGTGCCGCCTTGCTCGTGGCGTGATCTTTCGCGATGAAATAGGCCATCCCGACAATTGCATGCAACCATTATTGAAAGTGAACTAGTCGCCACTCTTCAGAATTACAAGCTAGGCAGCCCATGCCGTAATCGCAAGAGAGATGAAGTTGTAGAACACATATGTGATCAACAACCACAACAAAATGATAAGTCGAGACGTTATGAGGGGTTGGTTGTTTCACGACACGCGTGAAGCAACAATTAACCCGCATCTCAGGAAGAGTTAAAATTTGAGATGAAATCTGTGAACACAAGGTTGAAAAGTACCCTTGTGATTCATTTTTGATGAGTGATTGTCAATGTAATCCTTGAATAGTTTGTGTCGTACCATGACGAAAACTATGTGTGCATGTCTCCTAGCTTGTGGTTCGTAGATGTGGAGCTCAGAGGCGGTGGTCGACGGCGCAGGTGAAGGTCAAGTAGGGACGTGTTGTGCTGATGGATTAGGAGAGGTGAATGACCGACGTGGGGCTTGGACCAAGGGGATCAATCAAGGCCGAAAGTGACTAGCTACAAAGGGCGCACACCTAGGGTCATCGACAAGTGCAAGTGTACATGGAGGAGTGATCGCGGTCGATCAAGTCAAGATGACGGTCGGGCAAGTCAAGCTCAAATGGGAGGCTCTAGAAGACTTGGCAGTCGGGCGGTCAAAGATAGTGATATCACATATTGAGAAGCGGGCACGCCAGATGGTGTACGCTACCCGCGACGGTTTGGTGATTTGGGCGCCAAAAACATCGATGACGGGTTTCACGGGTTTAGGCCTCAAAGCCTAGGCGGAGGTTCCAAGGCGGAAGGGCGGCACGTGGCAACATCGAGATGTTTGCTTCGGAGCGAAGCTACCACATGAAAAGGCGTGGTGGCCGTCCGATCTAGATTACACCGGGTTGGATCATAACACCCTTGGGCTTAGTGGTTTGACTCAATTAGACTTATGGGCAAAAGGGGAATCTATAATAGTCCTTATAAATAAGAGATTGTAGCCCCCTTCCCATCTTACTTCCTCCATTTTCATTTTATTTTATCCTTGCTAGGGTTTCCTTCCTTTTAGTTGCTTGTGAGAAAGAGATCCACAAATATGTGAAATTTGTGCAAGAACTTAGATTTTGTGTTGGGAAGAGAAGGCCAATCCTTCTCGTGCCATCAAGGCTTTTCAATCATAGTGTCATGATTTGTTTTCCTCGCTTTGATCTCAGGCAGTTGGGTGTTGGTGGTTTTCTTTTTCTCCAATTCTTGAAGCCCTAAAGTTTGGATTAAATTAAAAAAAAAAATTAAAGTCGGTAATTAGTATAGAAAAAGAGTCATGAGAGAGCTAAATTACATTCAAGTTAACAATGTTGTACAATCCACTAGGAGAACAATTATTTTTCTCCTTACAAATATACATAACAAGATCTTTATTAATCACAAAGAGGTGCCTAAAATCAACAACGTAGTGACAGCACTAGAAAAAATCGTCTCATACAAGCTTCCCGCAGCTACAAATCGAGAGCACACTTAATACTAGAACTAAACAGATATGAAAAGATGATGGATACGAAGAACTCACAAACCCTTTAAGGAACTCATGGAACTAAGCCTCCAAATCAACAACATTATGCTTTTTCTCGAGTTGATTCTAGCAGATTGACCTTGTAATGTAAGAGGGGTTCAGGTTGTGGCTGTAGAGCATGTGCAGGAGAGAGCCACTATTGGTTCTAGATTGACCTCCTTCGAGAGACCTTCTTCTTCTTCCGTGGTGAAGCCGTAGCCATCTCTATATCTGATATGAGGTGCGGCGCTAGCTGGGGCAGGCAGCAACGACGTAGAAATGTTTGCTCTTGTGTGGTCGGGACCATCACTCCTGTCGTGGTAGAGTAATATCTAAGGAATATGCAGAGGTTTTATAAAGCATTTAAGTCAATGATGGTAAAATTGGACAACATCTTTTTCTTTTTGCAACAAATTGAAGGCAATGATATGGCCACTATTGACATGAAGATGCTATTTTATCAGAAGAGCAGCACATAAAACTAGTTAATTGGGAACATAAATTAGATTTGCATTCATTCTGAATTGCCCACCAAACGAGATATATAGTCGCACTGATAGTACAAACGTGAATGATTACTACGCTACTAGAGTGTCAGCCTAGCAGTTTATTGAGACATCGACGACATCGATCTAGTGCTTTTCCTAATGACCAAGAGACAACTCGACAGATGTCCCATGATCCCATCTCGTGGCCTGAAGAAAGCCGGGTGCAGACGACTGGTTCCCTAGAAGGAAGTGTTTCTGAGGTCCTCCGGAGCTTCCTCAAACGAGACGCCTTGCCAGTGACAAGATCTTCTTGTCAGTGGCGATGAAGTTGGCCATCCCATCAACTGCATGCAACCATTATCGACATTAAGAGTGAACTAGTGGTCACTCGTCAGAACTACAAGCTAGGCAGCCCATGCCCTAGGTGTAAGAAATAATGATGTGGCAGAACGCACCTGTTGAGATGATGATGGCCTGGCCGGTGGGGTTGATGTTGGTCTTCGCCCACGTCAGCATCCTCACACTTGTTAGTTGATCAATAACCGCAGCAAAACAATAAATCAAAGACGTGTGTTGTTAGAGGGTTGTTTCATGATTATGCGTGAACCACCTGCCTGCATCTTAGGCAAAAAGAGCTGAAAATTGAGATGAAAACTCACAATGGGGAATCGCGGAGGTGATTGTTGCCACGGCTGTTGCCTTAGCTCCGGCAAGTGTCGCTCTATAGACATGCATGCATACAAGCATCAGTAAGCTCTGTGTGCATACTACCCGCCTCTCCCTACGCCCCTTTGAAAATGTAACGAGATCCGCAGGGGAAGACGTCCCCCGGGTTTGTTACTAAGAGGATGTCGCGGACTCGAACTCCACGCCGGCTCAGCCAACCGCTTCTTCGGGCGCATTGAGCTGACCAGTTACACCGAGGGTCTTGGCGCCCTTTGAAAATGTTATTTGAAAAACGTGCCCCCTCACAAACACGTTTTCCCAGCGACACTTTCAACAGATGGAGGGAGTATATCAAGATGTAAACCTACCTCGCGAGCAGCACTTGGTCGCGTGCTGTTCGCCCTCCGAGCTGACCGCGCCTAGCTCCTCGATGCCCCGGATCACGAGCCCGTCCTCACCGAGCTAGGACTGCGACGCCGAGCACAGCACCGAACGCGCCCGCCTCCACCCGTCCGCGACGTGCACACCAGGAGTTCGCCTCCGCCTCGCGGAACGCCGACGCACCGAGCGCTCTCCTTCGACCTCGAGCCATGACCTGGAGCTGCATCCCACCCGGTAAGCCCTCCATGACCCAAAGCTAGCTGATTTTCTTGTGTATCGCCGCTGCCGCTCCTCGGCCGCGCAACAGCTTGCAAAGACCACAAGCCGTTCTAACTCGGATCTAGTCCAAGCTACGCCGGAGCCGGTCAATACCGGCCGGCTCGCGCTCCGCTCCTCCGCCGAGCCAGGGAAGCCCAAGTCCAAGGTCTCCGGCGAGCGCAGGCGCGGCCGGGCACACGACGACGTCAGGAGGCCGCCGCCAAGCCGCCAAGACGCCCATGGGAAGACCAAGAATAAGTCGTCTCGTCGGCGACACCGCCCAAGAACCGGTCCTCCTCGCCGAGGGGGCGGACGCCATGGGTCTGTCCGCGACTCCGAGCGGCGGTGGCCGATGGTGGGCGAGTGCGCCGGCGACGCCCTAACTGGATGGCCTCGCATATCATCACCATGACGACCATCAGAATCTCGCGGTATCCTCGCTAGCCGCCGGGCCGGCGCCGGCGCCAGATCCTCCACCGCCGCGAGCCGCCGGTGAAGCCAAGCCGCGCCGGGCGCCGATGACCGAGCCGCCGCTCGAACTCGCACCACCGCCCCGTCGGAGCTCTAGTAGCCGGAGATGTAGAGTTTGTCGGCGCGGCACCGAGGAGCATCGAGTCCCCGGAGGTGCCGCGACCGAACGCTTCCTCGGAACCACGGTGCCTTCGGGTCCTCTTCCCCGTGGCCGGAGCGTGACGAGCTCACAGGTGGCGAGGTTGGGCGTCGTCGCGTCGCTGGGAGGCAACGGCGACGGGCGACGTGGAGTGGTGAGGTCGGCAAGGTGGAGGTGCGCCCGGCGTGGTCGAGGAAACGCCGTCGGGCGGCGGCGGTGGTGGCGCTGGGAAATCCCCGCCGCAGTGGAGACGACGGAACGATTTGGGGAAGTCATGCGGGACCCATGAGAATAGGGGAATCCAGATCTAGGGTGTTGAAACTAAAATTTGGGGTTTTGTAGAATTTGAGGTCCCATTAAAGGGCTCCATTGGAGTTGATTTTTCTTCAAACCCCTAAAATTTAGAGTAGGGGCTCAAATAATGGGTGGGTTTGAGTTGCTCTTAGAGCCACTCCAACCATCCCTCCTAAAAATAGCTAAAAATAGATAGCTAACTTATAAAATTTGAGAGCCCAAATTTAAAAAAATTAACTCTAGTGGAATGAAATGGACTCTCATTTTTTTTCATTTAAAAGGTGGATAGGAGGCTCCTATATCTAGGTATCTATAGGGGCTTGTGAGGAAATTTTAGGAGGGCATGAAAAATTTAGGAGCTCCACTAATGTTATTCTCAACTAGAGAATAGGAGGCTCCACTAGAGTTGCTCTTAGTGAGTGGCACTGAGACTTGAGTACAATCCTACTAATGAGTGAGGTTGAGGATGATGGATGTGTATTTCTGCACTTGTGGGGAGGTCGAGGATTAGTTATATGGCCCTCAAAAAAAGTTGTCTTAGGTATATGGCCTCTTTTTTTTCGAATTTGGGAATTCGGCCTTCAATCGAAATTTCCTTAGGAATATGGCCTTCCGTCCAGTTTGAGGTGTAACGGTAGTTAACTAGAGGGGTAAAAAGACAATTTTACCCCTGAGTTAAAAAACAAAAAAACATACTTTTGTTCATTTATTGTATATTTTGAGTATATAATCACATTCATTTAGACATATATAATCACACATAACCACACATTGCATTAAAAAAATCTGCTATACAGTCTTTGCTAATATTTAGGCACGTGGCTACTAGAGATATGTGGAGCGACAAAAAAACAAATGTCTGTTTCAGAAGGCTGCACTATTGCTTGCATTTTGTTTACTACACGCTAGCAAAAAGCCTGCCTGCTTACATCGATCGATCGGCAAGCTGCGTTTGAACCGCGTGCATGCAGTTGCTTCAGACGCTGTGCAAATCGTTGTTCGATCTCTTCTGTGGGTACAAGCTTTGTGTTGACACCCCAAATTGTGCTAGCATAATTTTAGAAACTTGAGGATGCCAAGGAAGGAGACCATGGATAGTAATCCAGTGCGACAGCTCACCAACCTCTCCGACCACTCCGAATGAAAGGCTTTGTGTATTCAGCCCAGAGATCGTGGCCAACCGAGTTGCCGACTTGTGATATACGTATATATATGTGGCATGCATGGTCTGGATTGGTTCATCGGTGCTAATTTGTTAAGCAGAGAAGAGACATTCATGAACATGACATCAGGCTAAATATGGCATCCAGATGTACAATCCGCAATATATGCATGGCCGGTTGGTTGACGTGTCCGCGTACAACATGTCTAAATGAATGTGATTATATACTCAAAATATACAACAAATGAACAAAAGTATGTTTTTTTTATTTTCTTAACTCAGGGGTAAAATGGTCTTTTACCCCTCTAGTTAACACCGTTACCCCTCAAATTGGACAGAAGGCCATATTCCTAAGAAGATTTCAATTGAAGGCCGGATTCCCAAATTCGAAAAAAAAAGAGGTCACATACTTAAGACAACTTTTTTTGAGGGCCATATACCTAATTCTCTCTTTATATATTCGTCGTGTCATGCCGGCATGCATGAAGACCCCAAACTAGCTATCGGCGGGCAGGGAAGCGGCGGCCCTGCAGAAGGAGTGCAGACACACACACACAACGTAGCATAACAGCATGTGCATGGGACTAACTGCACTGGATCGAGGACACTAGTACCCTTGTCACGTCACCGGCCTTACACCTTGCGACGGTTAACTTTTAATTAAGCCAAACCACGTGCTGGTCGAGGTTACACAAGCACACAACCCACGGATTATCATACCGTGATGAATGATCGACGTGGGTAGCTTCGGCATCTGTGTGCTACTAAGTAATAAACTCCAAAACGTTGAAACTTGGAAAGAAAAAGAGTTACCAACCACAACCACCACTGCTGTGAGTTTGACACGCTAATGGGAGCTAGCTAGCCATGGCACGCGTGATCGAACAAACAGGGCAACACACGGCCAGGCCTTTGACACTGCTGCTGCTAAACATGAGAGACGACCAAAAGTCACAAGTTACTATTAATGTAAGTTCAGACATTTGATTTATCAATCTCTTATCTCTTACAACATAAAAAGAACAAAAGGAAGACTGCCTTTTGGTGCGGTAAAAATTTCGCCTCACCTTTCCCCTCCATGCGATCCCGCACCCCCTTCTCACGTGGTCTCCTCACACATGCAATCTATATTTGGCAACACCCAATCAGCGTCCCCATAGAAAGCATGCCTAAACAACCACTCAATCTCCTCACACATGCGATTTATATTAGGCAACCACCCAATCTTGTGATCCCGCGTCCCCTTCCCTCGCATGCGGTTTCCTTCCCGCCCTGATCATGCGGTTTCCTTCCTTGCCAATCTCTCGTCCGCCACACCTCCCCCGCCCGCCAAACGCTGGGGAGACCTCGCCGACGCGACAACGCCCAACACCGCATCTACCACTCCCGCCAGTTATCTCGCCAAGGCTGCAAAGACGACGCGCCGATACTTCGCGCGCCCATACGCACCGAGACCTGGCCGAGTCGACAGCCATTGCCGCCTGCCCACACATGACCACGACGGCGACACCAGGGAGGTCATTGTGTTCGCCTCGCGACATCGTCCCTGTTCTTTGCGGCCGGTGACCTCCGCCGCTCCTCCAATCCATTCCTTTTGTTGCACGGTAAGCACCACCGCCTCCCTATAGTCTCCCCGATCTCTCAATGGAAGCCGAACGATGTCCGTTTAGGGCCTTTCCCAAGCCATGGCGGACTTCGACCGCCACCTACCGACCTCGCCACCGGCTACTCGGCGAGCCTCCGGCGTTGAGCCCAAAGAAGCTGTAGTGGCCGCCCCACATACCTCGCTGTCCCGGCGCGCGCCACAGGCGTGCAACACCATGACCGAACGAAGAAAGTGCCACCAAACGGATGGGATGCACGTTCTTCTCTTGTTAGCTTAGTAACGTCATATGACATCATGTACATGCAATATGACGTTTTCCTATAGAATAATAAATAAATCTAAAAATACAATAGAAATACACATATACTTGAAATGAATTTCTCAAATTTGCTATCAGTTTGTTACAACTTCCGTTCAAATTATTTGCATCATGCGGTATAGTTTTTCGCATTAAGACACACTCTTAATTGAATATATTTTAAGATTTTTTTTTCCAAAGATCAGTTTTTTTGTGACCTTTGTAGTTCGCATCAGTTTATTTTGTCGGATAAGAGCGATAGAATAATGGTGAGGTTGATCGAATATTAACAAATGCTTTCCGGTTCTAAATGACCTGTTGAAAACAGGTTCATCCCAAGTAGTAGTTCATAATGTCACTTTAATATCATTGTTTAATTTTATAGTATTGTTACCTTATATGTGATCTATGCTTTTTATATAAAATTTTATTATCTCGTAGCAACACACGGGCGTTTAACTAGTAGAAATCAAAAAGATGGATCAGAGCGGATCTTGAGCAGCAAGATCAGAAAGGGAATAGGGATGGGCGACCTCACCATGTCATGTATAAAACCGGCAGCGGCGACGATGAGCGAAGTGCAGCTGCGGGTCCAGGAAGATGGCAAGCCACACCACAGCGGCCTCCATGTAGCATTGAGGTGCTGGGCATCATCAAATCAGAGGGGACACAATGAAGATCAGTTTTAAAGTGAAGAACAGGGAAGACCATGACCCTTACCAAACGACGATGTGAAGGATTCTAGGATTTCGGCATCTGAAGGAGAGGTGCAGCAGCAAAGCAGAACTATAGCTGCAGGACCTCTGCATTTTGGATGAGAAAGTGGTGAGTGATGAAGGGAAGAAGAAGGGTGGCGTCCATGGTGGAGGAAGGGGAAGAGATGGGCGTCCTTCTATTGTGTGCCTGCAGAACAAAAGATGCAGTGGATGGGGCCCTTCTATTCTGTAGGGAGGGGGATGAGTATGCATGACTGTTATAAGTGTTTCATTCCTGCAGTTAGAGAGTGGTGAAGGAGAGAATAAAGTGGGGCTTGTAAAGGGGATTAAAGGAGGAACATTTGCTGCAATCTTTGCATGGGGGAATGGATTGTGCGGCCACAACAGGAAGTAGAGAGAGCGACTGGTGGCAGAGAGAAACTTGTCCATCTATTCCAGCGTGAGAGAGAAGGAATTGGTTGCTATTTTTGGATGGTTGCATGCAGAAACATAAAGGAGGGAACACCTGCCCTTTACTGATACAATTTAGGGAGGAGATTAAGAAGGGAAACAATAAGTATTGACGGCTGTTAATTTTGCATGAGAGAAGGGAACTGTGCAAAGGAAAGAGAGTGCTGATCAAATGAAAAAGAGGGAGGATCATGTTTATTTTCTTAATGCAATTGAAGAGGAGACAAGTGGGGCTAAATGATTGAGTATTGTGTTTTGCTGCTATTTGCATGCGGGGAAAGAGAAGGGGCGTGAGGGACAGGGGCTGTCCATCTGCTGTGTGCGTGAGTGAGGGGGAGAGAAGAAGATATGGCTGAGTTTTTGCATGGAGGCATGCCATTGAAGTGGAGCAAAAATGGTTGCTATCAAGATGGAATTGAAGTGGCGTGATTGCTGGTTTTTCCATGAGGAAAAGAGATGAGAGGTGGCTGGTTGTTATGTGCATGAATGAGGGGAAGAGAGATTGATGGAGTGAAGGGTGTAGTCAAGAGAATTATGGAGAGGTGTTACTTGGAAAGTTAGGGGAAAATAATTATATGCTACTAGTGAAAAAAAAAAAAAGTCCAAACATTTGGCAAGGTGTGGCCGTGATTTCAACAGTACCGTAACTACGTACGCTGACTATCAATTAATCTGTAAAAAGAGAGAAGCAAGCATAGTCAGCGTATCGCACCATCCTCACGCTCGCCAACTGAACAGATGTCACGGATCTCGAAATGGTTAGACCAGCAACGAAGCTAGCGTCTGGGCAAGGGGGGCTCAAGCCCCTACGTAGAGCCTACCTGAAGCCCCTCATTAATTTTTCACACGCAAATACATATAGGATATATAGGATGAGCTAATATTTATTAGAGATAGAAAAAAGGCTAATACATATTTTTCTATTGTGAGGAGTCATAGTAGAGTCTAAGTCGTTGTAGGGTTTTTGTTCAGCCTCACCTGGGTTTAGACAGATACGTACTATTCTTATAGCCTATATCACGATTTTTTTTTTGACTGAAACTGGAGGGGCGTGAGCCCCTACAGGTGATTTTATTGAAAATAAGAACAGGTTTAGGTTACAGGAAAAAAGTAAGGAAATACAAATAAAAGTTTGCCCCAAGTAAACAAAACTAAGGGACTTTGAAAGAGTAGAAAAAAAAGCAGCTTTGCCGGTTCAATCCGTGGCCTTGGGGTTAGAATATTGTTTGTATCCATGCTTCAAAGAGGTGATTAATTCCTAGCTTGACTCTATGCTTGAGCAAGAGTATTTCCTTCCTGAAAATTTCTTTCGCATTCATCACTGACGGCTGGATCCCTTCAAAAATCAACTTGTTCCTTGAAGACCAGATTGCCCAGCAAACTAGAATTGATGTCGACATGAAGAATCTTGATTGCATCTGGTCTTTGACTAACTCCATCATCCCAGGGAAGTTAGCATCCAATGGGATTTCCACATGAATGAATTGCCAACATTCCTTGGCAAAAGGACAGTGCAAAAAGAGATGCTCACAGGTTTCCTCAAAAGAATTAACACAAAAGACACAGGTATAAGATGGGATCTCCATGTGTTTTCTTCTCAAGATATTTCTTGTACTTAGCCTGTCATTGAGGAGAAGCCAAAAGAACACTCTGTGTTTCGGCTGACAGAAGCTGGTCCATAGCCATTTGAAGGCAACATGAACGTGTTGGTGGCCAACCAACTTTCTATAAGCTCTCGAAGAGGAGAATCTAGTTCCCCATGGATACACCCAGGTATCATGATGTTCTATGGCTGGAAGTTCCTGAAGAACCTCTTGGATTAACTGAAGCTGCTGATAGGCTGTTTCAGAAATGGGGTGATGGAAGAGCTGGGTGATGTCTTGACTGCCAATGACTGATCCCACTGTGATTTTCTTATTTTTGGCAAAGGAGTGTAACTCAGGAGTATTTTGCAGAATGTGGCCATTCCAATTATCATCCAAAAAAATGTTGTGACCATCAAGAAGGTTTGGTGATGCCATAAGCTTGAAGTGATGCAGGTTCTTGATGTTGCTTCTCCACCAGAAGGAGCCTTTACTGGTTGACCCTAGAAGTTTTTCTATGCTATAATATTTCTCCCAGACCATTTGCACCCATGGAATGTCCCTTTTATTGAAGAACTTATCCAGATTTTTCAAGAGAAGGGCCAGCTGGTTCTGTTTTTCAATGTCAATGATGCCAAGTCTACCTTCAATTCTGGGTTTGGACACCATTGGCCAAGCAGTCTTGGCGGCCTTGGCAGCATTAATCTCATTTCCACTCCACAAGCAATGCTTCCTGACAGTGTCAATTGGCTTGATGACTCCCTTTGGCAGTTCCAGGTACACATAAAAAGTTGGAAGTGCAGTGAATACAGCATTTGTGAGCTCAAGTCGTCCAGCTTGAGCAAGAAAATTTGCAATGGAGACTAGCCTTGCTTGACGATGCTCAAGATAAAAGGACACTCACGGTGGGAACTGCAGAGGCGACGGTTGCAACAGCTGGTGCCTTGAACCCTGCCACGGTGGCCTCTGCATGTATCACGCATGTACTCAAGCATCAGTGTACAGAGCAATCGATTTGGCTACACAGTATCAGCCAGCGCAGCAGACATGTACCCAAATTAACGAAGGAGAGTAACTCATTCTATGGCGTTGTGTTCACAGTGGTTGTATTTGTATGACTGTAGGTACGTACCTCGCGAGCATCGGTTGGCGAGGGAGAGCTTCTGGTCAAGTGATGCACGGCTCACGGTCGACATGGTTGTCTTCTTGTGCTTGCAATGTGATCGACTTTGCCTATGCGATTGAAGTTGCAGACGACCGTGGCGTGTGTTAGGACGAGGCGTGGAGAAGCGGCGGGCACGAACCTGGTTTTGGTATGGTATTGAGCGAAACCCATGTAGCTAGCCCCTTATCTGAATGTTGGTGCATGATTCCATGTGTTCTTTACTGCTGCGAGTACGTAGGAGTACTCGTCACCGTCCAGAGTACAGAAAAAAAAAAAACTGAAAGCAAATGCGTGCAAGAAACAAGGCCAGTAATTTAATCTGAGATGTCACCAAACTGGATTGCTGTACCTGTTAGATGCCCAAGCCCAACTCCCCATGCCTAATTCTAATCATGTACGCAGTGCTCAAACCCAGTCCACACAAATAAAACCATGATCTAGGTTCGGGCATCCGTGTGTTATGCTAGTACCACTAATGGATGTGTAGTGAAGTGAAGGATTTAGGGCACAGAGCATTTGGCACTGCCACTGCTGCGTGTGTAATATTAGCATCACTACATCAGGCCGACCAAGCTAACTTGTGTAGACTGTGAAACCGTAAAACTTGTGCAGAGACAGAGAGAGCATGCATCCAGCTGCAGTGCGTAAAAGATGGCAGTTTTGGGTTGGAAATCAGGGACTGGCTCTCTGGGTAGCCGGCCGCTCCCAGTTTAGGCTGGTGGGCGGAGGCGGGCACGTCTCGGTCTGAGTGCTGCTTTCGTCACGCGTGTTTTTCCGCACCCACTCAAGCAGTACGGAATGGATAGCTTATCCTCTGCTTCTCCTGTGATTTTCAGATCCAATCACACTATGCCTGATTAAGCATGTAGTGCAACTTGTTATTAAGTTTTTGCTTTGTTTCAAAATTTCGGTGTAAACATTCTTTCACAATGTTGTACGTCCAAATATGCGATTTTAAAATAGATACAGGTCAATCACACGGTAGTTAGAAAGCCTATGTTTTAGTTCATGGTTCAGAAACACAAAATGCAGGACTTCAACGTATATTATATATCGTTTGGAGCACCCCAAAGATACATGTTAGCAGTGCTGATACTGATACTGCATCTGCTTCGTTGAAGACTCGCAAGGGCAAGCGGGCCAAGCGTCCCAATGTCAGAATCCATGGGCCGGAGTGGGCCGGACAGGCTGGACACCCAAGTGGCTGAGTTGGCCTAGCGTGTGGTGTGCGTGAGAGATAAAAACCAGAGCTGTCTACCAGCTATGTATCGAACATCTTGTATCGTGAGTGAATTTACTTTCTTGCCGGGTGATAGCCGGCGTTCCTGTTTACCTTTACTTCGTAGATCTAGAGGTTCGTCGGAGTAGAGAGGGTTGGTGCCCGCAGCAGAGAGCGGGTGCTAACAGTGGTATCAAAGACTACCGGTCCTAGGATCGATCGTGCTTCCGTGCTGGAGGCGTCCGCCGCCGCCGAGCACCATCACTTCACTCGTCGGCAACGCTCCCGCGGCGTCATGGACCCTAACGTGAAGACGATGTTCGACAAAATCCTTCAGCGCTTCGACGAATTCGATACCAAGTGGGAGACCAAGTTCCGCAGCGGCGGAATCGGAGCAACTCTCCCGCGAGGCGGCGCTCGACCGCCGCATCACCACGCTGGAGGGAGCTTCGCCCGACATCGAGCAGATCCAGGGTCGCCTCGCGGCCGTCGAGCGCGTCTCCCCCGACATCGAGCGGATCCACGGTCGTCTCGCCTCCGTCGAGCGCTACAGCATCTCCCACTCCGACTCGGCCGCGGCGACGTACGAGTGGCAAGTCGGCGTCGACCAGCGCCTGTGGAGCGTGGAGCAGAAGGCCGATGATCTCGAGCTGATGCGCTTGTCCGAGATGCGCAACGAGCGTGACGACCGCGTCGACGCCTTGGAGGAGGCGGTCCGGTGTTCGACGAATGGCGCGTGTGGCTCGAGGCTTCCGTGGAGGATGTCCGCCGCGACGTCCGCCTCGCCCTTCCTCCTTCGACGCGCCGTCCACCCGAGGCTCAGCGCTGGGCGGCTTCCACAACTCTTCCCCCCGGCAGCGCGCTCGTCCACTCGGCTCCGCCTGCGGCGAACCTCGTCACCGGCGTTGCAGCCGAACCGCCCCATGGGCACCGCGTACAGGGGTATGGGTCGGTCACGACCATCACCCCACCCTTCCAATCTGGTATGGTTCGTCCCCCTCAGCTGCAATTTCCTTATACATCTCCAATTCCTCTGCAATCCCGTCCTACAGTCCCACCCCAATACCTAGTTCATCACCAAAACCAACCACCAGACTCCAACCCGTATCCACCAACCTTCCCTCCACCAGTCCATCATAACATCCACCAGCCCCACCACCAAATTTCAAACCCATCCACCCAATTCACAAATCCCAACCAGCAGTACCACAATCAGTACCCTCACTTCCATAACCACAATTCCACAAACCTTGGTCGCCTTCCCAAGCTAGATTTCCCAAAGTTCGACGGCACTGACGCCCAATTTTGGATCACCTGTGCCCAAAACTACTTTGACATGTACTCGGTGGAGCCCCATATGTGGATTCGCGTGTCTACCATGCATTTCACTGATGCTGCCAAACGCTGGTTCCAATCCATCGAAGCTAGCCTACAGTCCTTAGATTGGCCTTCCTTCTGCCTCAAAATCCATGAACGCTTCAGTAGGGATCAACACGAATTGCTCCACCGCAAGATGTTCCACATTCGCATGACCTCCACGGTAGCCGATTATGTCAACCGATTCACCGAGCTAGTTGACCAACTGAAATCTTACAATCCCAACCCAGACATCGTTTCCTTCATTCAGCGATTTGTGGATGGTTTACGAGATGACATCCGAGCTGTGCTCATGGTTGCTCGTCCAACTTCCCTCGATACTGCCTATACTCTTGCATTGATTCAGGAAGAAGCTCTGGAGTCGTCAAGGCGCAAGGATGCCCATAAGCCGGATTACGCCGGCAGCTCAAGACCTTGGGTGCCTCGGGCGGCAGCTCCCCAGCCGCTTCCATATCAGCGTGCTGTGGGCGAGCTGCCTCCCACCGACGACAAGACAAGCACTGCTCGGCGCTCCAACACTGATGATAGGCTCTCCAATCTGAAGGATTTCCGCCGTGCGCGCGGTCTCTGCATCAGGTGTGGCGACAAATGGTCACACGGCCACCGTTGTGCTCCTCAGCCAGAATTACATGCTCTGACAGAGGTCTGGGAAGTGGTTCAGGACTCTTTTGATACTCAGTCGCCTTCACCAGCTCCAGAACTCCCACCTCCTGAACCTCAACCTACTGTTCCTCCGGGTCAAGCATTTCTCACTCTGTCAGCAGCAGCATTTGCTGGTACTTCACGTCGACAGACAATGCAGTTCCAAGGATCTATTTCTGATACCCCAGTATTGATCTTACTCGATTCAGGGAGCAGTCATTCTTTTGTCAGCGCCTCTGTTGCTTCTTCCAAGCCAGGCTTGCGCGCTTTGGACAGTCCCATGGAAGTCCGCATCGCCAACGGTACAATGATGCATTGCAAATATGAGCTCCCTGATGTTGCCTGGGAAGTGCAAGGATACCAATTCACATCTACATTCAGAGTCTTGGATTTAGGCGGGTATGATCTAATTCTCGGCATGGATTGGTTGGAAGCTTATTCTCCGATGAAAGTCAATTGGCGCAGTAAATGGTTGGCTATACCATACGGTCAGACTACAGCTTTTCTGCAGGGGCCTTGTTGATTCTGTTGATGACTGTTCCATGATTCAGCTATTCCTTCTTGGTGATTCAGCACCTTCAGTCATTCAGCCGGATGTGCAGCTTATCCTCAATGATTTTGAAGCTATGTTTGCAGAACCATCTGACCTTCCTCCTCGTCGCGACTGCGATCATGCAATTCCATTGGTTCCTGGCGCACAGCCTGTCTCCATCAGACAGTATCGCTACTCGCCAAAATTGAAGTCTGAAATTGAAGCTCAAGTTGCTGCCCTTCTCAAAACCGGTATGATCCAGCCGAGCAAGAGTCCCTTCTCCTCTCCGGTTCTCTTAGTGAAGAAGAAGGACAATTCTGGCGCATGTGCGTGGATTATAGAATGCTCAACGCTTTGACTGTCAAGACCAAATTTCCCATCCCAGTCATCGATGAGTTACTGGATGAGCTGTCAGGTGCTCGCTGGTTCACTAGTCTGGATTTGCGGGCAGGTTTCAACCAAATCCGCCTCGCTCCCGGAGAAGAATATAAAACTGCATTCCAGACGCATTGGGGTCAATTTGAATACCGGGTGATGTCTTTTGGTCTGACCGGCGCCCCAAACTCCTTCCAAGGAGCCATGAACTCAACTCTGAAACCTTTACTCCGCATCTGTGTCATCGTCTTCTTCGACGACATATTAGTCTACAAAGAAGACGGGGTGAACATCTAGTCCATATTCGACAAGTCCTCGAGTTGCTGCAGAAGGATCAATGGCTCATCAAACTGAGCAAGTGCCGTTTCGCTCAAGAGTCCATTGCATACCTGGGGCACGTCGTCAGTGGTGAAGGTGTCCGCACAGACCCAAGCAAAATTGATTCGGTGGCACAGTGGCCTACTCCTTCTGATGTCAAGCAACTCCGCAGCTTCCTGGGCTCGGCCGGCTACTATCGAAAGTTTGTACGCAATTTCGCCATCTTAGCTCGTCCACTCTACGACTTGCTTAAGAAGGGCACACTCTTTGTCTGGACGTCTGCTCACACTGAGGCATTTGACAGTCTCAAAGCTGCTTTAATCTCAGCACCGGTCTTGGCTTTACCGGATTTTGACAAACCTTTTCAGATCCAGACGGATGCAAGCAATTCTGGAGTTGGTGCTGTTCTCTTACAAGCTGGTCACCCCATAGCCTTCGTCAGTAAATCCTTGGGCATTCGTTCCAGAGGCATGTCTACTTATGATAAAGAATATCTGGCTATTCTCGTGGCTATCGATCAGTGGCGGGCTTATCTTCTGCATCATGAGTTTGTGATCTTCACTGACCAACGAAGCCTGATCCATTCAACAGAACAGCGGCTGCATACTCCCGGGCAACTAAAAATGTACACAAAGTTAGCTGGGCTTCAGTACAAAGTGATTTACAAACCTGGCAGCTCCAACAAGGCGGCCGATGCCTTATCTCGCCATCCAAAGCACCCTTGGTCAGACTCAACGCCGTGTGTTTTGTGACTCCCGCTTGGACTTCGAATTGGTTGCCGGCTATGCATCCGACCCTTTGACTCGAAGTTCTTTGGAACAGCTTGCTCTCAACCCCTCTTCTCGGCCTCACTTCTCTCTCTCGGAGGCCTAATCCGCTTCAAAGGCCGTGATATGGTTGGGCACCAACAAGCCGCAAGCTAAAGTTATGTCGGCATTACACGCCAGTGCCTTGGGAGGACATTCGGGCTTTCCGGTGACTTTTGCCAAGATTAAGAAATTGTTTGCCCTGGCGAGGGATGAAGTCGATGTTCATCACCGTTACCACTACTTTCGGTTGCATCCAAGCTAAACCGGATCGTGCAAAGTATCCCGGTCTATTGTCTCCGCTTCCGGTTCCCTCGGGCTCCTGGCAAGTTCTCACAATGGACTTCATTAATGGACTTCCCACTTCAGGCCGTGCAAACTGCATCATGGTAATCGTTGACAAGTTCAGTAAGTATTCTCACTTCGTGCCTCTCCACCACCCGTTCACTGCGGCTACGGTGGCTCAGCTGTTCCTGGACTCTGTATACCGGCTCCATGGCATGCCTGAGAAAATTGTCTCTGATCGTGATCCGATTTTTACCTGCTCATTCTGGAAAGAGCTCTTCCGTCTGGCTAAGGTTGATTTGTGCCTCCGATCGCTTACCATCCGGAGTCCGACGGCCAAACCGAGAGGGTGAACCAGTGTCTTGAGACGTTCCTGCGATGCTTTGTACACTCCTGTCCTCGTCAGTGGATCAAATGGATTTCCTTGGCCGAATTTTGGTACAACACAAGTCCTCATTCTGCTCTGGGTTACTCTCCATTCGAGGTTCTGTACGGTCGTGCTCCTCGACACTTTGGCATCTCGGATCAGGATGTCTCTCCCATTCCTGATGTCGCTTCCAAACTGGCTGAAAGAGAGACTATGTTGGCTTCAGTCAAGCAGCACCTCTTGCGTGCCCAGCAACGCATGAAGTCCCAAGCAGATAAGAACCGATCTGAGCGCAGTTTCAACATTGGGGACAGCGTGTTCTTGCGTCTGCAGCCTTATGTACAGTCTTCTTTGGCACCCCGTTCGCATCACAAGCTGTGCTTTAAGTATTTTGGGCCCTTCAAGATTATTGACAAGCTGGGTTCCGTTGCCTACAAATTGCAGCTTCCTCCTTCATCACTCATTCATCCGGTATTCCATGTTTCATTGCTTAAAGCTGCTCCTCCTACTACAGCTGCTGTTTCTCAGCTTCTACCAGATATTGAGGACAATTTCCAAATCCCTGAACGCGTTCTGCAGCGCCGCCTACACCAGCGAGGTAACCACTCTGTCCAGCAACTGCTAATCAAGTGGTCAGGGTTTGATGAAGAGTTGGCGACCTGGGAAGACGAAGATGCCATCAAGCAGCAGTTTCCGCTGCACCGGCCTGGAGACCAGCCGGTTCCCAAGGGGGGGGAGGTGTTAGCAGTGCTGATATCGATATCTTTTTGCATACGCCGTTGAAGACTTCGCAAGGGCAAGCGGGCCAAAGCGTCCCAATGTCAGAATCCATGGGCCGGTGGGCGGACAGGCTGGACACCCAAGTGGCTGAGTTGGCCTAGCGTGTGGTGTGCGTGAGAGATAAAAACCAGAGCTGTCTACCAGCTATGTATCGAACATCTTGTATCGTGAGTGAATTTACTTTCTTGCCGGGTGATAGCCGGCGTTCCTGTTTACCTTTACTTCGTAGATCTAGAGGTTCGTCGGAGTAGAGAGGGTTGGTGCCCGCAGCAGAGAGCGGGTGCTAACAATACACAAGGTAGACTACTTTCTCTTAACATGCGTGTCTGTAGATACGCAGTTGTTGAGCCAGGGCCCGGCAGGTAGGCATCGACGGCAGGTGATGAAAGTTGCTGGCCAAACTGCCTGCCTTTTGGTAAGGGCTGTAGGCGTGTGTGGATGATATGTTGCAGCGTTGGGATATAGCAGGAGGTAAGCAGTTTTGAGCATTGTCGTCGTCGTCCTCAGAATCACAAAACTGTGGAGACACAGGATCGATCTTGTGATTAATTCCTGGTTGAACCGATGACCGACCGAATATCAGGAGTTAGGTGGCAGTATCAAGAGCACCAAAGTACGTATCTATCATATCGATCTGGTCTAGTCTATCAAGGTGTAAAAGGTTGGAAAGCGACCCAGAAAAGTTTAGTGGACGGTATAAAAAAAAAGAAAAGTTTAGTGGACTCATATCTTAGCAGAATATACATACAAAGTTATGGTCGACGGATTTTATTAGTCAGGGCAATATATATACAATGACGTTTCGTTTCAAGGTGGAATTCACTTGGTAGTAGTAGTCGTCGTAGTCAAAGAGCACGAATTCGGCGTCGTCGACCTGCCTAGAGTTTACGTACGTACACGAGGCCTGAGTGGGACTCGTGTTTCTCGGTGGAACTTCTTCGGCCAGCGACGTCACTCGACTGAGACCGACCTTTTCCCGTCTTTTGCAGGCGTGGAGGAACCCACAGGACATCAGGCCGTGTTTTGTGGGACTCAAGAGTCCGCCACGGGCGTCACGTCTGCGGGCGGTTTCGTGCCGCCGTGCCTGCCGAAAACAGGGAGCGCCACCCACAAAAAACTGACACCGCCTGCGGGGGGCGCCGGAAGCCCGGAACACAAACTCCAGACGGCCATTGTCGTCCTCAGAAAAAGTCACTCCATCCGTCGAGATAGGACTTTAACATTCACTGATAGGATTCACCCTAGTTACAGGCTACAGCCCACTGTTTACGTGCGATGTTGCCAAATGTTTGACTGACCGCTGAATTTTGGTCTACGCATGCATGAAGTGTCAAAGGGCCGTGTGTCACGCGTGGCGTGGCTCCCATTAGCGTGTCAAACTCATCACACTAGTGGTTGCGGTTGGTAACTTGTTACTCTAACCTTTTTCCAGTAGCACACAGATGCCGAATCTATAGTCACTAGTACCGAAATGTTTTTGCGTGACGGGCGGTTTTCGTTAACCGTGGCGGGCAAAGCCTTTTGTCACGCTTGAAAGGTCATGGTTAATCACTGATAACCATGACGGGCAAAGAGCCCGTCACGCAAAATACATGCCACCGTGGCGGGCACATTAAAGTGCCGTCACGGTTAATGATTTCAGAAAAAAAAAAAAGCAAAAACCCTAGACAGGCCGCCAAGCCCATCCATGGGCCCGCCGAGCCCATCTAGGGTTAGGGATCGCCAGCGCCGCCGCCGCCTCCTCCGCCCTTTGCCGCCGCCTCGCCTCCTCGTCACCTCCGCCGCGTGGATGCGCGTCGTACCGAGGGATCTGCGCCTCAGGAGAACGCTGCCGCCAGATCCACGAGGGAGGTCGCCGCCGCCGCCGAATCCGTGGAGAGGCCGCCCGCCGAATCCCGAATCCGAGGAGGAGGGGGTCGGGGTCGCCGGATCCGTGAATGAGGAGGCCGCCGCCGCCGGATCCACGGGGGAGGAGGTCGGGCCGGCGAATCTGGGGAGGAGGTCGGGGTCGCCGGATCCGTGGAGGACGACGAACGCAGCCCGCCGGATCCACGGGGTATGAGGTCGTGGCCGGCGAATCCATGGAGGAGGAGCTCGTGGTCGCCGGGGCTTGCTCGCTGGGAGATGTCTCCGCGCCCGGGGGGGCCATTATGCGCCGCCGCCGGGGCCATAGCTGCCGGCACCGCCATGGGAGGGGTGCGAGCGGAGGTGGGAGGAGGAGGGGGGCCGGCCGGGTGCGGGCGCAGTGGGAGGAGTGGGTGCGAGCGGATCGAGGTGGTTGGAGTGGGTGGCTCGGCCGATGATATCCTGAACCCTAACTTCGCTTATATACTAAGACGGCTATCGGGCCATTCCTGGGCTTGTTGGGCCTTGATGATTTACGTGTCGGGCCTTTTAAGATGCCCGGCCACGGGAAAGATTTTTGTGTGGCGGGCACCTTAACACGCCCGCCACGCAAAATAGCGTTTTTTTGCGTGGCGGGCATGTTAAGGTGCCCGCCACACAAAAAAATCTTTCCCGTGGCGGACAAAAACACGCCCGCCACGCAAAAAAAAAAAAAAAAAAAGGATGTGGCGGAGTATTTTCCGCGACGGGCAAAACAAGTGCCCGCCACGGAAAAGATTGTGCCGTGCTCGCAAAATCAAATCAGTACTAGTGAGTATATAATCCCTGGGTTGGGTTCTTGTAACCTTGTCCTGCACGTGATTAGGATTAATCAAAGGCTAACCGTAACCTCTGATGGCTTAACCTAGCTAGTTTCAGGAAGATCGATCACCGACCTCCAAAGCCGGTGCTAGTCCCATGCACATGGTGTCAAGCGACGTTTGTCTGCAGCAGCGCTCAAGAGTGGATAGGGAAGGGTGGTCCCCTGGTGTCTGGTACCGGGAACGAGGAGGTGAACTGTGAACGGAACGGCATAAAACTGCAGGCAAAATGCCCTGCACTCCACCGGCCAGTCGGCTATACCATGGACAGACATAGTGACACAGATGAGCTCCAAAACCATGTCCGCGCCGCCATTTCTCCCCCTGTCCGCCGATGGTTTGTGTCCCTGTTGCCGCCTATAAATCCTCGGCCGGACCCTGCGTCTGGCAACATACCCATCGCCCTCGTCCTCACTCACTCCTTGTGCTTCTCAGTGCGTTCCACACACATTGATCGCCGGTTCCTTTTCTCTAGCCTTTCTATTGCTACTGCAAGTCCGAGTCTGCAATTGCAAAGAGCCGAGATGTCGACGGTGAGCCGTGCATCCCTTGACCAGAAGCTTGCCCTCGCCAAACGCTGCTCGCAAGGTATGTGTATGCACAAACAAAGCCTCCCTCTTTCAAGCGCTATGTAACAATGTACACTGACTCTGACTGACGCTCTTGTATGGATGTCTGCAGAGGCGACTCTTGCTGGAGCCAAGGCGGCAGCCGTGGCAACTATCGCCTCCGCAATTCCCACCGTGAGTTCTCATCACAATTTTCAGCTGATTTTTCTGAGATACAGGCTGCCTCACGCATATTAATCAATCGCGAAACAATCTCTAAGCTATCATTTTGTTGCTCTGTTGTTCAGCTGGCGAGCGTGAGGATGCTGCCGTGGGCGAAGGCCAACATCAACCCCACCGGCCAGGCCCTTATCATCTCAACGGTTGCCGGGATGGCCTACTTCATTGCTGCGGACAAGAAGATCCTCTCCCTAGCGAGACGTCACTCGTTTGACGAGGCTCCTGAGCACCTTAGGAACACCTCATTCCAGGGCACCGATCGCCTGCACCCGGCTTTCTTCAGGCCATGAGATGGACACCTAGGAACACCTGACTTTCGTCAGTACATCAAGCACCAGAAATGATGTCGTGGATGTCTGAATAAATTGCAATGCGGCCGACGCTCTCTAGTTGCGCATTAATCATCGATGTACTAGTTATATCAGTACTCTACTAGTAATGTATAGTATATAGCGTTGTAATTTACTTTGTGGTGGTCAGAATGAATGCAAATTTAATTTTTTCCTTCTAATTAACCAACTTTATGTGCTATAATACAATCATATGTTCATATCAATAGTGACCATATACATTGCCTTTGCAGGAAAAAAAGCTGTAAATATGTACAAGATTATCATAAAACTTGCGTAAAAAGTTCAGCACATTAGACGATCAATCTAGTCGACAACAGTAATAGCCATATATATGACAGATCAACCGTGTTTTGGGGGACTCTTTTTTAATTCAGAGGCAAGATTAAAATAAATAAATAAATGAGGACAAAACAAAGCACGTGTTATCACCCAAGTCATGGAACCTTGAGTTGTTTATTCATGTTTTCTTTTGGCTCCCTCTTTCTTCTAAAGAGTAAACTAGTCAACCTATTGAGCTATCTTTGAATGACCGTTTTAAACCACCAAACTATATATATATGAAAACAAATGATACGCTATGGACTATACCGATCGAGAGTTCAGAAACACAAAATTTAAATCAGTACTTCATTTAATGAAAAACAGGTTACCACCTGGTCGAAAAAAAAAAATCCAGTATTTCGTTATATATGTTCATTTTTTTGGAGCACCACAAACACAAGGTAAATACAGTGGCACAAGTACTATAGCCTTGTTCGGGGCTGGCTGGGGCTGGTTTGTTGTGAGAGAAAAGATCGGGCTATTTGGTTCGGTTATTTGGTGCTTTGGTTTGTTGTGAGAGAAAAACACTGTTGGCTGGTGGCTGAACCAGCAAGCCGAACAAGGCGTATATATATATACAAGATACTACACAGTACTTTCTCACCCACAAACCCAGCGGACCCGTTTCAAGTGATGAAATAAAGTTGCTGGCCAAACTGCTTTTTGGTAGGGTCTATAGGCGGCGTGGATGATATGTTGTCGAACTCAGAGTAGGAAAACAGCAGCTTTGAGCTCTGTCATCGTCGTCGTCACAATCACGAAACTGTGGTTCGAGAGATACCGGATTGTGTGATTATTCTTGGTTGGACAGATGATATGACCGAATATCTATCGTGAGAGAGTTAGGTGGCAGTATCATCAGTACCGAATTTCTAGTAACTATATATATATCTAGTGTAGAAGTAAATTAAGCCTCCCAGAAATGTGCAGTGGACTAACCGTACATCTGTTTATTCATTCATCAGGGACGACGAACTTTTGAAGATCCCGTACACGTCACCACAAAGTTAACGTACATGGCTTAATTAGTTACTCAACACAATGTTTCCACTTTCCAGGTCCAACTTGCTAGTAGTCAATTCGTTTTTTTTTAAAAAAAATAATTGTTGCTAGTAGTAGTTAAATTTCAAGAGGAGTGTTTGCATAGATTAATTCGGCGTCGACACATGAGGACTCGGTGGAACTTGAGCTAGCAACGTCACTCACTGACCGACCTTTTCACGTCTTCAGTTTTCTGGCTCTGCCGCGGTGCCGCCTGCCCAAAACTGGGAGCGCCACACCAAAAAACTGAGGGCACAGCCACCGCCGGGCGCCCGGGCCACCGAAACACACCAGACCGCGTACGTGTTGCATGTTCAATCGTGCCTTGTTGGATCCCCTTAGCGTGTCAAACTCACACACTACAGTAGTGGTCATGGTTGGTAATTTGTGACACTTCTCTTTTCAACCTAGAGTAGTCGTACTAGTACTCTCATCACAGTGTCCATGCACATGGTGTCATGCGACGTTTGTCTATCTGCAGGCCATACAGGAGATGGATGGAACGAATCCCCTGAAAACGACTGCAGATATGGGCTCCAAAACCACGTCCGCGCCCGCCCGCCCGCCGCTTCTCCGCCGTCCGCCGACCGTTTGGGTTGGTTCCCTGACGCAGCATCCTATAAAATCCTCGGTCTCCCTGCGTCTGCCAACACATCCATCCTTCTCAGCCTCGCGCGCTCTCCTTGTACATTCTTCCAGTGCTACTCACTCAGCAGAGCTGCTTCATTTCACTAGCCAGACTTTCTTTGCTCCTGCAAGTCTGAAACCGCAAAGACCCAAGAGATGTCGACGGTGAGCGGTGCATCCCTTGACCAGAAGCTTGCCCTCGCCAAGCGCTGCTCCCGAGGTACGTACATTGGCCTCTCCAAAGGTGTAGTAGGAGTATGCACTGACTTGACTGACGTTTGTGTGTATGTCTGCAGAGGCGACTCTTGCCGGAGCCAAGGCGGCAGCTGTGGCAACTATAG
Source organism: Hyparrhenia diplandra (assembly GCA_015847255.1). NCBI lineage: Eukaryota > Viridiplantae > Streptophyta > Magnoliopsida > Poales > Poaceae > Hyparrhenia > Hyparrhenia diplandra. The sequence goes on from JADLZK010010067.1 coordinate 44,849, forward strand.
CTCCGCGATTCCCACAGTGAGTTTTCATCACAAGTTTCAACTCCTTTTTCCCTTAGATGTAGGCTCGCTCACACGTACTAATCGTGAAACAACCCTGGACTTCCCTAAATTATTGTATTGTTGCTGTGTTGTTCAGCTGGCGAGTGTGAGGATGTTGCCGTGGGCGAAGGCCAACATTAACCCCACCGGCCAGGCCCTCATCATCTCAACGGTTGCTGGGATGGCCTATTTCATTGCTGCCGACAAGAAGATCCTCTCGTTGGCAAGGCGACACTCGTTTGAAGAGGCTCCTGAGCATCTCAGGAACACCTCATTCCAGGGCACCGGTCGCCTGCACCCGGCTTTCTTTTAGGCCATGAGATGGACACCTCTGAGCTATCTCTTTGTCAGTACATCATGCACCGCTAGAGACGATGCCGTCGATGTCTGAATAAACTGCAAGTCCGACGCTCTCTAGTTGTGCAGTAATCATCGATGTACTAGTAATATCAGTATTAAGTACTCTAGTACTGTATAGTACATAGCGTTGTAATTTACTTTGTGGTGGTCATTTCAGAATGAATGCAAATTTAGTTTTTCTCCTAATTATCCAACTTTATGTGCTATAATATAATCATATCTTCATAATATCAATAGTGGCCATATACATTACGTTTGCAGGTGGAAAAAAAAATTGTACGGATATACAAGATTATCATAAAACTTGCGTAAAAAGTTCTGCTACAAAGTTATTATAAATTATCCTATGAAATTATCATCAGACGATCAATCTAGTAGTCCAACAGTAAGAGCCATATGACAGATCAACCATATGACACTCAGTTCAAAAAACAAAAGCCATATGATAGATCAACCATGTGTGCCATTTTAAAAAGTACAATATAAATTTGATTCTACATTTACTACCTCTATCATTTTGAAAGATACTTTATTTGACCTCTAAAGTAACCCTATACATTTGTATCTAAATTACTTATTTTTTATAATTGTGTTAGGTAACCTATATTACCCGTCTTTACCATAATAGGATCCGATCCGGGCATCTGAAACCTATGTTGAAAATAGGCATGTGTGTCTGCAAAGGATAAGCTATCCTCAGTGGGGAGCACGTATGCAGTCAGTGAGTCAGCAACACCACCGGACAACCCATGAGGCTGGCGGCCGGTATCTGCCGCTACCCAGCTCAAAACTGGGAGCGCCACACCGATTGATCAGTCCCAAACGGAGGGCACAGCAACCGACCACCGTCTTTAGAAAAGGCCATATTTTTTTTTTTTTTTACCTTTTCCATGAATCGGTGAATAACGATGACTGATAGGACTTAAAATTAACCACTCACTGATCTGTTTACCCGGACGGCACGTGCTTAATTGGAGCAGTGCGCTGAAAGTGACTTTGTTAGTTGTTGGCGTGTGTCCGAGATGTATACACCGTCCACCGTGTCAAGCTTATACTGGTTTATTACTATTACTTGTAATTGACGCAACATGCCAGTAGCAGGACATAGATGGCAAACCTACAAGATTTTTATAAAACCAGGTCGCTTTTTACTTCCTGCTCACATGGTTCGGTGTGGGCAACCGAGAAAACAGTGAGTAGTTTCGTGAGAATCTTTTTTGTTTTTTTTTTTGGGAGCAACACTTGTTGCAGTGGTAGCAACCATGCAGATGCAGTAGCCCACCCACGGTACGTACAGTTTGGAGAAGCCCACACCAGCCTAGGTTTGGGTTGGAGCAGATAACGGAAGGAAAAAGTCTATTTTGGTCCTTCAACTTTTGCGAAGAAAGTCCGATTTTGGTCCCTCACAAAAAACCGGACAAAACAGGTCCCTCAACTTTTCAAACCGTGCAGATTTCGTCCCCGGCAGGTTTGGACGGTGGTTTCCTTCTACAGTAACTCCGGTTTTGCTACAGGGGACAGTGGTTTCGTTTTTCCTCTTTTCTTATTTATTTAAATTTGAATCTTTCAAAAATCATAGTAAATCACAGAAAATTCATAAAATAGAAAATCCAATTTTGTTAGACTCCACATGAGTAGAGCTACGCAATGAATATATAATATGATATACTTTAGTATAAACTTTTTGCTAGAAGGTTTGCCTTTTTTCTTTTTTATTTATTTCAGCCCAATCTTTAAAAACTCATAGTAAATTACAGAAAAATTATAAAATAAAAATTCAATTTTGTTAGACTCCACATGAGGCGCGCAATAACACAAAGACGTAGTTCTTGTGACTCTTTAAACTGGGTTAGGTTAGCTAGGTTTTCTTTGTCACGGCGTCTGGCGTACCTACGTCGAAGCCGTGAACCTCGATCGATGGATCCTGGCCAATAAATTAAATAGTACACCTATATATCTTTATTGTGTAAATATGCTCATGTGGAGTCTAGAAAAATTGGGTTTCAATTTTATGATTTTTATAATTTATTATGATTTTTTAAATATTGAGCTGAAATAAATAAAAAAAAAAAAGGCAAAACCTTCATAGCAAAAAAAAATTTATATTAAAGTATACCATATTATATATTCATCTGCGTAGCTCTACTCATGTGGAGTCCAACAAAACTGGATTTTCTATTTTATGAATTTTTCTGTGATTTACTATGATTTTTGAAAGATTCGGGCCAAAATAAATAAGAAAAGAAGGAAAACGAAACCACTATCACTGTAGCAAAACCGGAGTTACTGAAGCGAAACCACCGTCGAAACCCGCCGAGGGACGAAATCTGCACGGTTTGAAAAGTTGAGGGACCTGTTTTGTCCGGTTTTGGAGTTGAGGGACCAAAATCGACTTTCGCAAAAGTTGGGGGATCGAAATTAGACTTTTTCCATAACGGAATGGGATTTCAGCGAGTCATTCCTTCGGCCAAGATCGCCTGTGCCCGCTCCGCCGCAAATGAGGCCAACGCTTGTCTACATGGGCCTACTAAATATATATAGGAAAAAGTCCACATTCCCTCCCCCAACCATGGTTTGCTACAGTACCATCACCTTTGCCTTTTCCTTTTTTTTAAAAAAAATCCGATTGAATCTTTTAAAAATCATAGTAAATCACAGAAAAATTAAAAAATAGAAAATCTAATTTTGTTAGACTCCACATGAGTAGATCTACACAGTGAACATATAATATGGTATACATATAATATGGTATACTTTAGTTCAACAAAATAATTATAGAAGCCGCAGCCTACTTAATTATTTTAATTAATTATATATTCACCGTGTAGAACTTTTGTTCTAAAGCATATCATATTAAATATTCACTGTCTAGATCTACTCATGTGGAGTCTAACAAAATTGGATTTTCTATTTTATGATTTTTTTATGATTTTCTATGATTTTTCAAAGATTCAGCCAAATAAATGAAAAAAGAAAAAGACAAAACTTTCATAGCAAAAAAACTTTGTACTAAAGCATATCATATTATATATTCACTGTATAGATCTACTCATGTGGAGTCCAACAAAATCGGATTTTTTATTTTATGATTTTTCTATGATTTACTATGTTTTTTCAAAGATTCAACCAAAATTTTTAAAAAAAAGAAAAGGCAAAGTTGCTGGTACTGTAGCAAACCATGGTTACTGTACCAAACCCGCGGTTACTGTAGCAAAACCGCCCTCAAAACCGCTTCGAGGGAGGAAAAAAATGTATGGTTTGAAAAGTTGAGGGAGGCGGTTTGTCCGGTTTTTGGAGTTGAGGGAGGAAAAGTGAACTTTCGTGATAGTTGGGGAGGGAATGTGGACTTTTTCCATATATATATATATACGGGCTTTGACACACGGGCCTACTAAACGAATTACGCATGGCAGATGGAACAGGGAACGTTTTCTTCTTTTGAATTTTAATTTTACTAGCAAAATATGCTCGTGCGATGCTACGGGTTGTTTTAAAGTATCCCTATCTTAAGACCCAATTAAAGCTTATATAGGGGCTGACCGAAAAAAAGAGGTGGATACGAAATTCTCTCTTTATTAGTAGGTATAGATAGATATAGATTTTATTTTTATATATTATGATGGAAAAAAAGAACCCAATGAACGCTTGTCTACATGTTTTATAAGCTAATAAAGAGAGCAAAGACTCGGAAGCTGCTCGGCTTACTACCAGCAGTCGTCTTGTCAAGTCCTACAATCCTGTCCAGTCGCGTCAGCAACACCAACGACAGTCGACGCCTCCGACCTTTGGCGGCAATTTCCAGATCCAGACGCCGTGCAGGGCTGTAAACACGGTAGTCACACTCGCGGTCACAGGGAACGCGGATCGTGGCGGTCCCTGGAAGGCTGGAAGTTTCGTTCAGGATCGCGCGCAGATCGGGACGTCACGTACGACGGATCGTGGCTGGGATCCCAAACTGGCCAGAGCCAGACAAACTGGAACTGGAACATGCCGCGAACTTATCGTCCGGCTTCAGTTAAACTTATCGTCCTCTTACAAACCAGGAACTATAAATGATCAATCCGGGTCGTCGTCCCACGCACCACAGAACTTTGTGTTGTGCCTGTGGCACGCCACACTACTCTGCTGACGTCTAAGCAGCCACGTCCGTCTACAGAAGCCGCCAACAGTCCAGACCCACCCGAGTCAACGGCTCAATAATGCGCGCATTGCTCGTAGTGGATGACACGGCGACGAGGTAATTTCCGCCCGGAAACCACTGAAAGCCCAGGCGAGGCCGATATATATATATATACAAACACCTGCCCCATGAGCGAACGCCGAACGTACGCGACCGAGAGCAAGGGCCCTCCGTTTGCCGCTCCATCCCCAGACGCTGATCGATCGAGGAATTGCATAGACGACGACGCATGGCTTGGTCATTATTTATCACCGGTAAGATTCAGTACTAGTCTACTATTTTGTCCTTTTGATTTTTTTTTTAAACTTTGCATGACATGTATATTTTAAAATATGAAATTAGTTTGAAATCTTCCCATTAATTATGACGGTCCTCTTGCTACATCACATATCTTATGGAGTCATGAATCTAAAGTTTGGGTTTCCAAAATTTATTCTTATTGACTCCTACGTACGTATTGTTTTTGGCCTCAAGTTGAAACAGTTGTGCTTACTATCTTTTATTCACTGCCCTTTTTGCACTTTTAAAAATAATGATTTTTAAGGTTGTAGAGTATGCTCTTAAAATACTACAATAGTATAAGGAATCATTTGAAACCCGCACTGTGTTGCTTAAGATGTGCTTAAAGTGACATCTCGGACGGGGGTAGCAATGCTAACTTCAACGGAATTTTAATACTTAAGCCCTATAATAATTGACCTTTTACCTCTAAAGGGCCGTCCCGTACTTCTCAGGGTGATTGATTTTTCATATCAAGAATTATATGTGAAGTTATGGTTACACCATAAATAAAGATGTGTTCAATATTTAGTTAAAATACATAAATCTATATCTATACCTACTAATAAAGAGACAAAATTTCTGCCAAAATTTTCCTTTCACCTTTTTTTTCCCTTTCACCTCTGTTTTTCTTTCACGTCTCCCTCTCTTTATCGCCTCCTGCTTGTGTCGTGGATATATGAGGGAAAGGATTCTAATAATTTACGAGCTTGGCTCCGTTGCGTATTCTCGCAGCTTTGTCCCGTACGGACTCTGCTGCGCAGGCGATCGAACATGGTATAAACCAGGTCAAGGCCAAATACATAGAAAATCGAGGCGACAAATCATGTAGGAAAAAAATTGAGCACAAACTGCCACGGCCTCACGGACGCCGGCGTTGTCGGTCTCCTCATGCCCCTGGTTGCTGCGTCTCCAAGTTCGGGCTGTTCACCAAGATTTGGATGACCTTGTCGTGGAGCCAGCGCCCGCTGCCCGGTCCAGTGAGATACGTCCGAGTGCAGCATGAGCGTGAGAGCCGCCGCCCGACAGCGGTCTCGGACGCCTCGCGAGCCGCGGGAACGTCGCCGCGGACCCACACGAGATCTGCCCGGGCCCTCGAAATCTACCATGGACACGCCGCCGCTGCCGCTTTGTTTGGCACGTGGCCTCGCCCGATTGCACGAGCACGCGAGGGGGAGGCTCGAGTGGCGAGGGAGACGAGCGGCCGGAAATAGGGGCTTATCTGAGTTGCTCGCCCGGGCGGGGCTGTAGTGTTTGTTTCTAGCTGTTAGTCGCACATTTTCAGCCATGTAATCTTTACTTGTTGAATCCAGTAGCTTTTAGGTCTCCGATGGGTAACTATGGTTACCTGGCTACCACTTTGTTTCAACTTTCTCCTTCTTAATGAAAAACGCCGCGAACGACATGGTAAAAAAAAAAGAGGGAGACGAGCGGGCGGCCGAGATGCTGTCCGTCGAGTCTTCTGTTCGTGTGGTGGTGCCGCTATAATTGGAGGCGTGTCGAGTTGTGTGGTGCTTGCCTGCTTGTTGGTGGGCCGATGGGGTGTCTAGGCTGATGGCTGATTGTGTATACGAGAAAAGAAAATACGGAGAGAGGAGAACTGAAAACAAAATATGATACGAGAAAATAGAAGAGAAGAAAAAAAAGTATTATAAATAATCAGTTTGTTCAAAACAAGCTAGAGAAGTTGTTTCACCAAATACTTTTCTAAGTATTCATCATAGAAGTTCAGGACGGAGGTGCTTTGATTCAAGGTGGAGCTTTGCCAAACACACGAGTTAATGATATCTTCGGCTTTTTTCGGACTGAAACATACAAGGCAATGTTTCACCACACAAGCGATCCTGAACGTGCACAACCAGCCATGACTGACCAAACTATGATACAAAGTCTGGTTACACGATGTTGAAACATATAACATGATCATCAAATTTTCAAACTATCAATAATCCAGTAATTAGTATATCTATAGTAACACCATATATAAAATGTATGTCATAGTTACTAATATGGTTTTAAACAATATGTTAGTATAATTAGTGCTCCCTCCGTTTCAAATTGTAATTCACTTTGGCTTTTCTAGATACATTGATTTTGCTATGCATCTAGTTATACACTATATCTAAATACATAGTAAAAAGAAATGGATCTAGAAAAGCCAAAGTGAACTACAATTTGAAACGGAGGGAGTATATATGTTGTTAAGGATATGACACGGTTGCTTACTTTTCTGCGCACTTTGTCCTCACTCATGTGCACCCGGGAAGAACTTACTGGTCGGTCACCCATCGCTCCAAGTCAAGCACGTTTAACTTTGGAGTACTTAGAAGAGATTGGCTTCTGGAAAAGAAGTTGTAACTTGTTGATATGAGTATCATATTAATCCGCACCCGGGAAGAACTTATTGGTCGGTCACCCATCGTTTCAAGCCAAGCACGCTTAACTTTGGAGTACTTAGAAGATTGGCTTTTGGAAAAGAAGTTGTAACTTGTTGATATGAGTATCCTATTAATCCTATTAAGTCCTGGGTGGGGGTGTTACATCCTCACCCCTTTAGGAGACCGGACGTCCCCGTCGTCAACCCTAGGTCGAGAACGCCCCCGGTGCCGGCGCATGTGCCATGTTGGATCACACACCACTCATGTGCACCATGCCTACGCAACTGCGTCCACACGCGCCCGTGAAACTGCGAGGGTCGGCTCTGATACCATTCTGTAATGTACCGCCTTCTCGAGGTCAGGCCCGCTTACATCAGACAGCTTTCCTAAGTCATAGACTGCACTTATATAGACCATCGCTCCAAGTCAAGCACGCTTTTAACTTTGGATTACTTAAAAGATTGGCTTCCTGAAAAGAAGTTGCAACTTGTTGGTATGAGTATCATATTAATCCTATTAAGCCCTAGGCCGGGGTGTTACAGTTTTGGATTTTTGTGAGAATTTCTAAGATTTATCTTTTGTTTTCCTATCGTGTCATGTGATTTAATGTGGAGGCTCCGTTAGGTTCCTATAGTTAGAGTTTATTATTCATATTTTTTTCCTAGTGTGACATATATTTAGTTGAAATCTAATATTAAGATATGTAAACTCTAGTTGCATCCCTTTATGTGACTTAATGAATCGTAGTTTAGCTTTCGACTTTCAATTGAGTTGTATTTTTTTTTTTTCACATGTTAAAAGAAGCTTTAGTGTTTTTCATAATTGCAATGGTGATTAATCTATAAAATCATTATGGTGTATTTTAAATTATCATTCATAATGATAGATGTGAGTAATCTAGATACAATTTTAAATTATCTTTCATAATAGGAAAGCTAGGTAATTTAGATGAGGGGATTATTTTCAATTATGATTCATAATGACAAAGTGGGTAATTTAGATGCAAATTTAGAGGGTTATTTTGATTTTTTCATAATGACACTTGTGTGTAATTTATATACTCTAAACTTAGGATGTTATTGTGTATTATCTTTCAAAACAATAGAGGTGGGTAATTTAGATGCAAAATTAGGTGTTACTTTATGTATCTTTTATAATGGCATAGGCGAAGTAATGTTTTATATAAATTACAGTAGATCCCATGCCTATTATCGACAGCAACAATTAGATTGTACCAAATTAATTAAAGGCTAGATATTTATTATTATTGTGATAATTTCTAAAATTTATCTTTTTTCCTAGCGTATCTTGTGAGAATTAATATGGTGCTTCTGTTAGAGCCTCTAATTAGTAACAATATAAGTTATTCATCAGAGCACCATCTCTATATACGTAGGGCTTCATTTTTGTTGCATTCTTGTTCACGTTTGCTTTAACGCCGTTAATCTCCTTTTTGAGTCCAAAATGACGGTGATGATATAAGAGGAAAAAAATTATGATTCCATGGCAACGAAGCAAAAATTTTAATTTCCGCTGGCATAAACAAAGATGTTATAAATTTCAACGGCATTCAACAAATTTTCTCGCTTTCTTTACTGCAGGTAAGGCGTTAGTATTAGTGCTAGTTGTGGCAGCCGCCCTGTCCTTGGAGCATAGTGTACCAGTTCATGGAGGAGCTTTGGCCGCCAGCTCCGACTGCCAAAGGAGCTGCGGCAACATCCCCATCCCCTACCCTTTCGGCATCGGGGACGCCTGCTCCATGGAGCCCTCTTTTAACGTTTCATGCCTCGTCGATGTGAAAGGACAAGAAGCGGCATATCTCACGGACTCCTTTCTTAATGTGCTGGAAATCAATGTGCCTGAGGGAGAAGTTCGCGTTCAAAGTACCATATCCAGTACCTGCGGCAATGGTGCCACCGATTTCGCGCTCAACTTCACACTTGGCTTCCCTTTCACAGTATCCAACAAGAATACACTCACAGCAATCGGGTGCCCTGTCGTTGCAACCATCGAGGGCCAGATCCAGGATGGGTACACCACCCAGGGGTACAGCAGCGGATGCGGATCATTTTGTGACAAAGATAGCACGGGCAATATTACAGAATGTGTTGGTATAGGTTGCTGCCAGGCATCCATCTCCTCTCCAGGTAATCTTAGGTCCTTGAAGGCATCATTGGCTGTAACAGAAGACAGCTGTACGAATATCTCTCCGCCCCAAGCCCCCCAAGTGTTTAGGACCCCGTGCAGCTACGCTTTCGTCGCCGATGCAAATTGGTTGAAATTTGATCCTTTGTATGTCAACTCAACAAATTTATTTGGAACACTGTATGGAAGTAGGGACCGTCGGGTTCCTTTGGTGCTCGATTGGGTTGTTGGTAACGAAACTTGCCAGGAAGCCATGACGAATGCATCGTCGTCATTTGCATGCCGCTCCATAAATAGCGCGTGCGTCAACGCAGCCAGTGGCCCAGGGTACCTCTGCAACTGCTCTATGGGTTACGAGGGCAATCCCTATGTGCCCGGAGGCTGTGCAGGTTGGTATAGATCCTTCTCCGTAATCACTTCTGTTTTCTCTGAATTTGTACCGGGTCGCTTTGTTACTTGTGATTTGCCTTCCATTATGTAAGGTTGATTCCACACTCACCATGATAACTGTATATTCACTCGACAGACATCGATGAGTGTGCTTCATCCAATCCTTGCAACGGTACCTGCATCAACACCTTGGGCGGCTACTACTGCACCGGAGGGCACCAAGCCATAGGTACGTTTTTAGAAAGACTATTTTCCTTTTGGTGGAGGAGGAATGCATAAGTGTGTACTCCTTCGAACCATGTCCACACAAAACGAATGATCTTTATCTCCTCTCCAAACACATAATATTAGCATCAGTGCAATCATACTTCACATTGTCTATATTGTTCAAAAAAAAAACATTGTCTATCACTTCTTTATATTTTGTTTTAGAAAATGATATAGTTCCAGGCTGGGTGTTTATGGATATGCAAACATCACCTAAAAATGTGAAAAATCATCTTTAAAAATAAAAGTCAAGATATTGTGCGTGTGAATACCCACATATGCACCATAAATTGCAAACAAAAATGTGAAGAGTCACATATCTTACCCACAAGTCATTGCTTTAGAATACCTAATTATTTATTTACATTTCTCGTAATGATAGGATTGTAGTAAAAAGAATACTAAATTAATACTTATCACTATATAGGTGGCTTCTGCATGAGAATTCTGTAGATCGATATGGAGCTATTTATTTTTATTGATATTTCCTTAAATTTTATTTAATTCGAAAGGTAACCATATAAACACGTCTATACACTTTCAGGTGTAATTATTGGTATAGGAGTTGGTAGTGCAGCAGGCTTTATGATTTTGGTTGTCATTGCATTCTTTATTACTCAAAGGATTAAGCATAGGAGGGCAATGAAGTTAAAACAAAAGTATTTTGAGCAGAATCGTGGACAACTATTACAACAATTGGTATCCCAAAGGACAGACATTGCAGAAAGAATGATCATAACAGTGGATGAGCTTGCAAAGGCAACAAACAACTTTGACCCAGCTCGTGAGCTAGGTGTTGGAGGGCACGGTACTGTTTACAAAGGTATTTTGTCAGACCTACAAGTTGTGGCTATCAAGAAGTCAAAGATAACAGTCCAAAGAGAAATAGATGAGTTCATAAATGAGGTTGCCATTCTGTCACAAATCAACCATAGGAATGTAGTAAAAATTTTGGGATGTTGCCTAGAAACGGAGGTCCCATTGTTGGTTTATGAGTTTATTTCCAATGGAACCCTCTATCACCATCTTCATGTTGCAAGTCCAAGATCATTATCATGGAGAAACAGGTTAAGGGTTGCAACTGAAACTGCAAGTTCTATTGCCTATCTCCACTCATCACTTTCAACCCCAATTATCCATAGAGATATCAAGTCTAGTAACATACTTCTTGATGATACCCTAACATCAAAGGTGTCAGACTTTGGAGCATCAAGGTACATTCCAATTGATAGAACAGGATTAACCACAGTTGTCCAAGGAACTATAGGATACTTGGACCCTGTATACTTTTACGAAGGCCGCCTCACTGATAAAAGCGATGTCTACAGCTTTGGTGTTATTCTTGTGGAATTGCTGACAAGGAAGAAGCCATCTTCATATTTTTCATCCAACGGTGAGGGCCTTGTTGCAGTTTTTTCCAAATTACATGGTGAAGGCAATCTTGTCGAAATACTAGATCCTCAAGTTATTGACGAGGGAGGCCAAGAAGTCCAAGCAGTGGCCGCACTTGCATCGTCATGTATAAGGTTAAGGAGTGAAGGACGGCCAACCATGAGACAAGTGAACCATGCACTTGAAGGCCTTCTCTCACCCGAGAATCATGAAGGGGCTAATAATATGTTGGCAGAGGAGTTTGATGAGAATAGTGAGCTGACAATGGATTATCCATCGCCTGATGAGGGGCCAAGCATGGGGAATCTACTAGATGGTACAGTTTGGAACAAGAATCATTGATGGCTATGCGTTCTGGATAGACAATTTCTTGGCATGCCCAAGTTATGATATTTCTAATGAGTGTGTGCACTTGTCTAAACAAAATTGGAGCTAATACCCATGAGTTTATTGCACTTCGATTTCAATGAATACTATGATATATATGATGCATTACTTTATTAGCACTCTTCAGAAGATATATAGCTCCGAGTTGCTTTTGTGTGCACTCACATGATGATGTAGAGTTGATGTAAGGCCCTGTTTGAATATGCTTGTGTGAGAGCCGATTATAATAGGCATTTCTAATAAGCTGCAGTATGAAGAATTTGTTGTGTAGAGAATCTAGCTGTTTTCCAATCCTGATTGCTTCCCATAGTTGCTCTCCAGAGTGTAAAATAACATGTATGCCTCTGTTTCTCAGTATGAACTCTGAAACTATAGTACTGGATGAAAGAGTTTCATCACAGTTCACGAACTTTACTCTTGCAAAACAATCATTAATTCACTCAGTACCTGAACCACAATCTTATAACTACGTGTCAGGAACAACTTTGGTTAAGGCTGGTTGAACATTTCACATATGAAATCAAAAGAAAAGGATCAAGGAACAAGTATTGTTGGCTGGTTAAGTTGAGCTGATCTACGCGCAGCACTAAAGCAGTAGCAATAGCCCTTCACTACTGGGCTGAACCACTCGACCTCTCCCTTTCTCAATTTCTTTTTTTTTAGATAATGGATATCAAACCGCCTCTACATCAAGAGATGTACACAGCCAAAAGTTACAAAAAGGAAGAAAAAACAAAAAAGAGAAAAGCCATAGTCTTATACATCAACCAGGACAGCAAAACGATATAAATGCTTTGACCCTCTCTTTGATCAATGAGAGGGCGTCCTTGGCTTGCTCTTCACGCCACGCCTGAGTCTCGAATGCCATGCCATACTGCGGGGGGCTCGGGAAGGCTTTCGCAAGGAAGGAAATTACAGCGACGCCTCAAGGGGGGAATATGACGCCGGTCGTCATCGCCGCCCGCCTAGAGCCAGCCAGGCAAGGTTTTCACCGTAATCCAAATTCTGCAAAAGCATATCCAAGCCGAACATGCACAACGATATGCCGGAGATGATCGGCAGAGTCTTCACCATTGCAGCGAGGCAACCTTTGAAGTCGGCGGGGTGATCCGGTGGCCTGGCGTCCTTTGATGTGGGCGTCGAAGCCAGCTTGCGGCTGCCTGGGGAGCGTGGGCCGGCGCTTAGGGGTCATCTGCGACCTAGACGCCGCCATTCGCTCTTACAATAGGGCCCTCGGCCAACGCGTTAGGGTGGGCGGCGACGGCCGGTGGAGGGCAGGCCGCGAGTCGCATCCGGGGGTGACCGTCGCCAGGTCCCTCCCCGTCCAATGCGGGGAGAGGGCCGGTCGGCTAGAGTCGTGCCCAACCACGACCGCACGGAGGCCTGCGTGGTGGAAATCGCGATGAGCCTGCCCGTCTTGCCGCCCGCCGCCCGGCGTCGCCATCCGGGGGCGGATCGGGCGGGCGCAGATCGTGTCCCGGCCCCACCTAGCACGCCGCCGCCGCCCGGTGGCCGGCCTAGATGCAGCCGTCGTCAACGGGGGCGGTGGTCGGCGGGAGCTGAGGCTCTCGTACCGGGCGCCCACCTACCGCCGGATCAAGGCAAGAAATCGCCGGATCCGGTGGCAAAGGCATGGATCCACGCTCCCAAGCCCGCTGCTGTCGCCGGCCAAGCCGCCGCATCCGTGGGCAGACCGGATCGGCAGTGTGCCGCCATCGACACGCAGCAGCCCCGCCCACGCCGCAGCTCACCACGCGCTCGCCATTCGCGGGCGCCGCCAGCCACGCGTGACGGTCATGCCGCAGCTTGCAGCACCATCCCCGGAAGAGCCGGGTCCGCCGCCTGGATGCCGAAACCGCCGCACCGGGCTGCCACCTTCAAACGAGCCCCCATTGCCCCCAATCGCCAGATCCATGAGCAGGGACGACGGATCGAGACCGGAGGATGTCGGATCCGCCCAAACATGGCTGGAAACGCGCCGCCGGATGCCGCCATGGCCTATGGCCGTGAGAGAGGGGAGGACGCCCAGCCGCCGCCATCCTCGCCCTCCCGGACACCCAGCGTCAAGCTCCGGCGGCGGCAAGGCAGGGGGAGGGCCGCGGGAGCGAGTCCGGCGGCGGCCTGCTTTGAGCTTGTAAATTCCTATAAGCACCCGTCAAACGCTTGATTCCGCCCGTTGTAATCACCTGAACGCGAGTGTTTCCAGGTGTAGAGCCTGCCGGCCTTCACGAATAGCCCCATCTAATCTAACCATGCATGATCTGTTTGGTTCGACCACAGTCAACTTAACACAAAGCAGGGAGCAACTACCAGTGGCAACGGGAATATCATCTTTACATATATAAACAAACAAAACTAACGTAATAAGGTGACGCTCTGAATATATCACGCCAAAAAAATGCAGAAGTACAACTAGGAGAAGTAATTTTTCGTGCTAAGAGATCACACAGCCGTTAGCGTTAAGCCGGAGATAGCCGCTAAATTGTGCTTGAATTTTTTTTATAGCTTGAGCTAAACTGTAAATGGGCCAAAAAGGGCCAGCCCAAATAGAAAATGAAGAGGAGCTCCATATTTTAGTGTTGTGATTAACTTCTTTTTTTGTGTAGGCCTGTCCATATTTTAATGTTTTTTGTGGTTGGTATTTTCCACGGCTATCCTAAACTTGCAAAGAAGACTCTAGATACGTGTGGGACTTAAGCCTTTAGGTGGGACAAATGTGTAATTTCCCATTTGTGTTAAACTAGCCTTGAAAACCGAGGTCTGCATGTTTTATTGGACGATAAAAAAAAAGTTGGCAAGAGGGGTCAGTGAGCGAACCCAAAACATGGAAAGCTCAAGAAAAGTCTTACTTCGACCTACACGGACGAAGATTTTGGCTGAATGCCGATTCACCAATCGGCTAGGCCTACCGCAGATGGCATCATGGGTGCGCCCCCGCCCCCGCGGGTTTCTGTTTAGCCTTTATTTTCTCCCAAACCGGAACTACAAATGATCAATCCAGTTTGTTTGCATGGGAACTTCCTATTCCTATAATGGACCCACGCACTAGATCGCGACATCACTTGTATCATGTGTATAGTTAGGACATGATATTTGTCTCTGTGTGCTGTTTTTTTTTTCTCTCTCTCTCTAGAAAGAATGAAGAGTCAAAACAGTTATTGGTTTCCACGATAAGCACCAAATGTTGTAGTCTTCTTCGATCAACCTGCATCAAATAGAAATAGTTGTAGGAATTTTCTCCAAACAAAAGTTAGGCCAGTGTGAAAGAAATATGTTCCATTTTTGTGCTAGCATTGGACTGGTCCGTGGTCACTTCTGGTGACCGGAATCAGCTTGGATTAAGAAGTCGACCAAGAGCACACATATATCGATATGACGATATATCCTCATCCGCTGGCCACGGAAAACTCGTGAAGCTTATGTTAGAGTCGACAGCCGTGCAAGCTACACTGAGAGATATGCTTAATTATCTATTAGACAAGATATGTCATTTAGAGATAAGCTTTATAAACTAAGTACTATACAACAGCGCGCATATCTCTTCACACGTTGTCCAAATTGTTTTTTTATTTAAGGTCAACCACGTGTTGCTTCACCACTGCTATTCTATTGGACGATGGCAACTAGCGCGCAGACTATAAGGGGCGTGGCAGAAACCCACTTTTAACAACTATGGGTTGCAACACCCATTAGCTGGGAGCCACATTGGTGTTACTGATGTGGAGACAATGGACGGTAGGAGATAATGGGCGTTGCAACCCATAGTTGTTGAAAACACAGCATGGCCACATGGTAGCACGGGTGGTGGCGGGCACTGTGAAAATGTGGAGTTGTGCAAACACTCAACGATATTGAAGTGGCGCCGAACAGTTTCTCTCTTTTCTCTCTTCTCCACCTAAACATTTGCTTATGTGTCTTGGCTATAAGACATAGAGTATTATTGTATTTGTTCTGGTAAAAACATGCACACGTTCATGCAACCGGTCATCGGGTCATAAGAACTTAATTACTAGAGCTGGTTCACTGGCCTTCGCATGGAACGCACTAGCTCCCATGAAATTCCTGCCCCGGACACACTTTTTCTTAAGACCACGTCTAAGCATCTTTTTAATTAAACAGAAAGAGTTTTGCAGCAACTATCAATACTGAAAACTACTGCAGCAAAAAAAAGCACTCGGTAAATGTGGGCTTTGCCTACTACCCGCTAAAAACACTCAGCAAAGAAAATTACACTCGGCAAAGTACCAGATTCCAGTAGTAATGGTGACCCGCTAACAACGAGGTTACCAAGAAACAACCCCTAGCAACCATGGTGGCCTGGCCGTACATTTTGGAAAGTGAGCGTACTTGAAACGCTGTGGAAACCGTGCGTTTCATTCCGTTTTTCCATAGGTATCGATCGGCTGCCCATGTGCTGTACGCTCCATCGATGCCTCGCCCTCATCCGCCAAAAACATCCCGCGCACTCTCGCTATTGGTCAGAAGATAGTCAGAAATCCGAAGAAAAATGCTTAGTTTTTGCTGGACGGTGGAGAAATTTGTAGCTGACTAGTAACAGGCTAACCCACCGACAGAAGAATCAAAAACCTTATCCCAGAAAAATCGTCGCGTGTGTGCGCACGGCGGCGAAATCTGCCGCGCGCAGGAAAGCAGAAAGCACGCGGCAACAACGACCGGACCGCATGCAACGTACTCCAGCTGCCGCGTCCTGCGCGCCATGTGCCGTGATCGTGGTCAATCGTGGGCGGCTAGCCGGCCGGCTATACTCCGCGGCAAGCCCAGCAGCTTGGGCATCCAGACCCCAGCTGCTACAAGCAAGCAACGAACAGAGAGAGAGGAATCGAGAGCAAGTGCACAGGAGGGTTCACGCACCGCGGTTTGCCGGCCACAGCCCACAGCTATGGCGAGGCTTGCGCTCGCGGTGGCTATGGTGGCGGTGCTGCTTGGCGTGGCGGCGGCGGACGTGGGATCCATCATCTCGAAAGACACGTTCAACAAGATGCTGCCCAACCGCGACAAGTCCATCTGCCCCGCCCACGGCTTCTACACCTACGATGCCTTCATCCAGGCCGCCAAATCCTTCCCGGCGTTCGGCACCAGCGGCAGCGCCGACGCCAACAAGCGCGAGCTCGCCGCCTTCTTCGGCCAGACCTCACACGAGACCAACGGTGAGTATCCCAGATCCTCCAGTGTTTGTTTTAATTTCCGGCATGCATCGGAATGATCAATTTGGCTTGACATGAATGGTTGGCAACGACACTGCAGGCGGTGCTGCTGGCGATTACACATGGGGGTACTGCTACAAGGAAGAAATCAACCCAACTTCGCCTCCCTACCAGGGACGGGGACCCATCCAATTGACAGGGTAAGCAACCGATTCTTAGCAATATCTTGTTGAAAAGTACACGAGTGTTGATAGTCGCCTCAACTCTCTGATCCATCGTTAACCCTTAATTCGTTCCATATGCTGGCAGGAAGTCCAACTACCAGCTGGCCGGGAACGCGATCGGCGAGGACCTGGTGAACAACCCGGGCCTGGTGGCGACGAACGCCGTGGTCTCCTTCAAGACGGCCATCTGGTACTGGATGACGGCGCAGGACAACAAGCCGTCGTGCCACAACGTGATCCTGGGAAAATGGAAGCCGTCGAGCGCCGACAACGCCGCCGGGAGGGTGCCCGGGTACGGCGTGATCACCAACATCATCAACGGCGGGTTCGAGTGCGGCAAGGGGAAGAACGACAACGGCGCCAACGCCAACCGCATCGGCTACTACCAGCGCTACTGCGGTATCTTCGGCGTCAACGCTGGCAACAACCTCGACTGCTACAACCAGCAGCATTTCTGATCAGATCAGCGGTGTTGAGCTGTAGTACTAGTGTGTACTGTAGTAGTCATCTCTGTGTGTGATGTGATTTACGAATAAGTGACATGTGTGCCATCTTTAATTATTAATTTAATAAAAGGGCTATGAATTTTATCGGATAAGATGATGTCGCAAATTAGTATTGAATCCTGTCCAGTCGCATTATCAGTAACACCAACAACGACAGTAACGTCGCCAGCGTCTCTTGGGGTAAAGGCGGCAACTGCAAGATCCAGACACCGGGACATGGCTGTAAACACACGGATATCTCACGCTACTCTAGCGGTCTAGCCACGTCCGACCGTTCACAAGCCGTCAACAGTCAAGACCCACCCGAGTCAAGTCAATCCTGCCCACCCTACCCTGCCCGCCCACGACACGGCGACGCGGTCCGCTCGGAAACGACTGAGAGTCCAGGCGTCGGCGATATATGCACACACCTGCCCCAAGGGCGAACGCCGAACGCCAAGAAACTGTGCTACTACGTACCAGTGTACTGCTACCGAGGGCGTGCTATGCGCCGACCAGGTCGGCCCACCAAGACGCGGCCCGGCCCACCAAGACGCGGCCCCGCCCATCAACGGACCCTTCATCTTCTTCCTCGCGTCGCCGCCGCCATCGTCTTCCTCCTCTAGCTCGAACGCCGCCGCCACCGGCGCCGGCGACCGCCATGTCGACGACCGCCGCCCAGGCCAGCCGGACGGATTGTACGGCCGGGGAGGAGGAGGGAGGGGGGAAGGCGCCCGAACCCTAGTTTCACTAGGAATTGTCGGCTCGCCTTCATCATCGTCGTCTCTTTTTCTTTGGGGAAGGCGCCCGAACCCTAGTTTCACTAGGAATTGTCGGCGGCTCGCCTTCATCATCGTCGTCTCTTTTTTTGCTGGTGGTCTTCGTCGTCCTTGTGGGCCGTGGGGCCGTGCCGGCCCACCACCGGGGTGGTCGGCGTGCCGACTGGTCAGCGCGAAAGACTCACCCTACTACCCGTCCTATAAACAATAACTGAAGATTAGACTGTGTGGTAGCTCGACAAATGTTACGTCATGTCATATGTTTCTGAATATGGATTTCAGCGACAATCACTCACCGGGTCTTATGTACGTGAGTACAAACCGATGACGACGAAGATAGTCTTTCCACCACATATTTCGAGTACTCACGAGGAGAACCAGTGTGACACTTTTGTTCCCACGTTACTATGAGCATTGCTATTGGCAATGTCATAATATTTTTTTCAGTTTTCTTAGTTAATCCTTGGAGTTAAGTGCTTTCCCATTATCTTGCATTCTGTGGTGCCGCGGATAGATCTCCGCTTCTTGGTCCATTTATGCTCGACGAGGTCGTTGTTAAGATGCTAAAACAATTAATTGCATATTCAGATCTCTTTTTTTTTTTTTCTCGAATACTCAAAAAAAAACTGCACATCTTTGTATTTAAGAAGAGTTTTTACATCGCACAAGCGTGTTTTGGGAGGATAAATTTTACAATAAACACTGCCTCCCTTATCATTTCCCACATGGCAATTACTCGCATGCTAAATCACCTAGATGGTGTGCCCCGCCTCTATCCAAAGGTTGGCGATCTGCTTGATTTTGGCGATGAATTGCGCTAGTGGCCGCTTCGTTGTGGAAGAATTTAGTGTTTCTCTCTTTCCAAAGCTCTCATGCCCCCAACGCGAAGAGGGTGTTCGTGCCCTTCCTTTTCTCTTTGTGTCATCTCCGTCTTCACCGCTGCCACCAGTCGATGATGGATCCCCCACCCACCTGTGAGGCGTCAACCCCAAGTGTCGCCAACATGGTCCACCAGATGTGTCTGGAGAAGGAGCAGGACGTGATGATGCGGTCGATGGTCTCTAGCGCATCACCCGTGCCGATGCCTCCTGTCCGCGGTCCAGTGCCTTCTCTAGAGCGCCAGCCATAGGAAAATCCTGACGCGTAACGGCGCCTAGGTGCTCTAGACCCGGCTGCACCTAGGGATCAGGTGAGAAGGCACATGTAGGGCCTTGTAGGCCGATCTGGAGGAGTATGCCCCCTGCTGGGTCCATTTTCACACCAAGCGGACGGCTTTGCTGTTCACGACCCCAGCTCGATCAAATCCAAGAGACGCCGGTACTGTTGTGTTGTGGGGACAGAGATGCCCCTAGTGATCTGCCCTACCCATGCACATCCATGTATGTCTTCTGCCACGGTTGTCTGCTGGATGTCACTGGGGCTGACGAAGTTTAGCAAGCTTGGCGCAATGTGCTTGACCACCGTTCCCTGAATCCATCGACCCGTCAGAAGAAGGTGGATCGACCGTCTTCGAGGATCGTGTATGTGGATGCCTCAAATAAGCTTTCGACCTCACAGGACACGAAAAGCAGCAACTCAACCTAGGCTCGGCTCTCGTCTGTCTGTTGGAGCCAAAGCCATCTTGCTTGCAGCGCGATGGAGGAAAGACGTAGATCTGGGATGCCTAGGCCTCCTAGGTCCGTTGGGCGGCAGACGCTGGCCATGCGACCATGCACTTTCTCCTTATGCTGTCTTCTTTGTCGGTCCACAGGAATCTCCAACAAATGATTTTGATTTCCTTGATCGCCCACGGAGGCAGGCCGTCAGCGATGATGGTGTACATCGGGATTGCGCACAACACCGACTTGATCCAGATGTGTCTTCCGCTCCTATTCATGGGCCATGGCAAGCCGACATACGCCGGCGACCGCGTCAATTGGATCTTGGCATTCATATATCTCTCATCAGTGACGTGTCTATGAGAAAACATTACTGATGCATCACTAATTCAATTGGCCCATGAGCAGTCTTAACTTCTCGATGCCTTGTTGCTCAGGAGATACGTCTAAGAGAGTGAGACCAAGACTCGCTGGAGGGTCAAGTCCACTCCGATCCGTCACTAGCTAGCTCGCCTCGCCCCGCCCCATACGGCGATGTGATGCGCTAGCTGGAACATAAGTTTCCATTTGCCATGGAACAACGCAAAGCAATGCAAGCACACGATAGTCAAGACTCAAGATCGAGTAGAATTCCATCGAGCGATGCTTCTTTACACCACGTTTCGATCTATGCCACACTCTCGTAACTCATTCAGCGGCCGCGTGTGTATTTATTCCTTCTGTCTGGCCATCCATTCCATCAAATCCGCTTCGGCTTCTCTCTCTGTTGCAGTCCATATTAGGAATAAGAATAACACAGCGCAACAACTCGCACCACTGCCGCCATTCTTGCTGTGTGTAGCCGGCCGGCCGGCCGACCCGCCGCAATGAGTTGCACGTTACTTGCACTTGCAGGTCAGATTTTCTTACAATCCACGGTTTCGTGAAAAGTCTTTTACTATTTTAGAAAAATACATAAATTTGGTTTTGAAAACTAGGTGTTTCGATGTACGTAGTAATGATGTATGTAGTTTTCAAAAGCATATATTGCTAAAATTAGTCTCTTTTGAGTTTCACAAACTTCACTTCTCTACACACCTCTTTTTTTCTGAACCATGGTTTTGCATGCACACATCTCTTGTATTAAAACTAAAGTTTTTCTTTTCTCAAAACTAAGACATGTAGTTTTTGAAAACTATAATATCACAAAAGTATGCTTTTATAAACCAAAGAGATACAAAACCGGGGTTAAAAAAAAAACAGGTCATGAGTGAAGTTTCTAGGCGTTTTTGGATGCAAAGTATTTTTGGAGGTTCAAAAAAATACCATGGTTTCTGTTGAAATGCTTTGGTTGTTCTACACACATAGCATTGCCAAAACTGTAGTCATTTGATCTTTCAAAAAAAACAAAACAAAACTGTAGTCATTTTGGAGTTTTATAAACAAAATTGTAATCCTTTTGGAGTTTTATAAACACCACTCTGGACCTTTTTTTTTTTCTCTAAACCATCATTGTACATTTCTATGAGTCTTGAAACTATAATTTCTTAATACTACAACATCCCGCATTTTGAGAACACCATGGTTCGAAAAACTACAAGATTTGGTGTATTCAAACATCCAACAAACTTTAGTAACCAAAGTATTTTACAACCATAATATTTTTTCCATCCGAAAATACTTTGCATCCAAACATGCATAGCCTAAAATTATGCCGTTTGCCTGTGTCACCTGCAGCAAGAAAGAGGTTAGTACTATTAGTTGTGTTGTTTATCCTGATGACCTCGGAGCAAAAGTGCTGATGGGGCGGCTGGCACCAGCAGCATGGCCTTACCAGGCTGCCCAGACAAGTGCGGCAACACCAGCGTTCCCTACCCTTTCGGCTTCGCTGATGGTTGCTTCCAAGAACCCTTCGGTGTCTACTGCGAGGACGACCAGGCCGTGTATCTCCAGGATCGCAAGAGGCTTGGGTGTGTTTGGTTGCTGGAATTTGGTGTAGCCGGGCTCAATTGGGCATGCATTTTGGTGTTTAGTTGCCTTTTGGCCTAGCCTGGACCGGCCACAACCAGCCACCCGTACGAAGATAGCCCGGCTCCAATCGAATCGCACCGGTGGCGATTCATTTTGGGCCGTGCTCCGCCTGGCCGCGAACGAGGGTGAGGCGCTGGGCCCGGCTGGCTCGTCTCACCTCCGCGCGCTCGTCTCACCTCCGTGGTTCGCTCGTCCCCGTCCGCGTCCGCGTCAGCGCTCAGGTGGAATCTCGGCGTGAGAACTGAATCCACCGGCATCTCATCTCCCGGCGAGCTTCCGTCAGACGACGCGGGAACGGCGGCCTACGCTAGGGCGCCCCAGATCCAGGCCGGCCTCCCCGACGCGCGGCCCGGCCCCGACGAGCGGCGCCCCGGCCGGCCTCCCCGACGCGGCGGATACGCACCACCGGCGGATACGAAAATACCGTGGGCGAACAGCACCGGCAAGCCGCGCTCCCTCTTGCAGCAGCCTCAAGTGCACGCGTCGGCACGTGCGGCGGCGCCGTCGGTGGCTCACCCGCAGGATCCGGCGGGCAGGGACCTCCGTGGCGCTGTGTCGTGGCGGAGCGAGGGACGAGCGCCACCTGGGCCTTCCAGGACCTCCGCGGCTCTGTGTCGTGGCGGAGCGTTGGACGCGGCGCGGCGTGGTGGAGCAGGGTGGAGCGGCTACGTCGGCGGGTTGCAGGTTCCACCTCTTTCCGCTCGTCGTCCATCGACATTCCATTCGCCTCCGTCCGCCCATCTCTTTCTCGCCGTTCCACCTCTTTCCGCTGATAAGCACGCCGCTTCCTCCATCCACCCGCCGCTTTTTTCTGCTTTGGAGAGACAGAGCTGCTGGTTGCTGCTCTGCTCTCCTGTCGCTCCACCGGCCGGCCTTAGCTTGAGGTTTCTTGGACGGTATCGAGAGTGGAGGAAATGTCGACGGAGTGTTCGGACCTCGGGGAGCAGTGTGGAGCAGCGGCACTAGTGGGCGTCAGGTTCCTCTCCGCGCACACTGCCAGCGCTTCGCCGGCGGCCATCCGAACGACGCGGTCGTCGGCCCCCGCGAGGGATGCGACGGTCCAGCCCAGCCGGCACGCTCCGCCTTCCGCTGCGCGTCCGTGATGGTGGCGGTGGTGAGGAGGAACGTCCACGTCGAGAGCGCCGCCGTGGTCACCTGCTGCTGCTGGCCGGCGCGCGCAAGAAGAAGGTCGCGACGGCGTCCGCGGACCACGCTCGACCACGCCTCGGCGAGCACGCCATCTCCAAGTGTCTCTCCTCCGACGGCGTTCCCTCCACGCCTCGGCGAGCACCATGGCAGCACACATGTTCGATAAAATGACGCAAAGGAGGTGAACTCACCGGTTTGAGAAATAGGTGACCATATGCAAATCTAGCCAGACAACCAAACACTCTAATATCTTAACCAGGCTACAATGAGCCACAAAAACAAAAACAACCAAACAAACCATGGTGGCGGGGAATTAGTCGGGGCTCATTCTAAAGCCTTTGCTAGGATAAAATTTAGCAAAGCTAGAATGGGCATCACAACCAAACACACCCTTAAGGTCTTCGAAGTTTAATCTATCTGAGGGCTTAGATTCGCATCCAGAAGCGCATAGCAAATAGCTGCGATGATAGCACCCAAAGCGCCTTCATTCCTGGTCAACCGATGATGTTCATGCGTGGTGGCATGGAATCCAATGGCATTCCTTATATCACAGTTTCTACTAGAAAGAACAAATTCACAGCAATCGGGTGTGCTACCACAGCAATCATCCAAGACTGGAGCCAGCAAAAAAATTACACCAGCGGATGTGTATCATTCTGTAATGAGGATAGCATCGAAGATAGCACGCAATGCAATGGCATGGGCTGTTGTCAGACTTCTGTCCCAGGTAATCTTTATTTTTTAGATAATGGAAAGAGTTTTATCTTCAGACTTCTTCAAAGAAGAAGCATCAAACCAAACGTATTACAAAACCTGCACACCCCAAAGTTGATTAACTTATTATTATTACAGGTAATCTTAGTGCTTACCAGCCTTCATTCTTGGCAATAGGCGGTGTGGATTACACCACTGCTCGAAAGTTCAGCCCATGCAGCTATGCTTTCATCGTCGAGCAGAATTGGTTCAAATTCAATGTCTCATATGTCAAAACTAGAGAGTATGGAGAAATGTACGGAACTAAGGGCCGTGGGGTTCCTTTGGTGCTGGACTGGAGCGTCGGTGATCAACCTTGCGATGAAGCCAAAAGGAACAAATCATCCTATTTATGCACCGCCACGAACAGCGAATGCACCCCTGTGCGCAATGGCGCAGGTTATCTCTGCCAGTGTTCTTCAGGTTATGAGGGCAACACCTAGAAGGTGGCTGCCAAGGTCAGCATGCACTTTTATTTTTTTGACCGTCTCTCCTTCTCTGAACTTGAATTTTTATAAATCCTCATTATTTCTCTTTTATTCCTGTACCTTGTTTGATGGACAGACATCAATGAGTGCGATGATCCATCGCTATATCCTTGCAGAGGTGGTCACTGTCGTAACACGGTTGGAAGCTACATCTGTTCATGCCCATCAGGAACTCAGAGCAAAGATCCAAAGAACATACCCTGCACTACAACCATTGGTATATATATTTTGCCCACCATAAAAAAAAAAACTTTGCACAAGTACTGAATTAGCTTATATAGAGTAGTAAACTTCCCATGGTGTTTCATTAGTTTGGCGAAGTGTAGTTACAGGTGGCTAGAACTCTTCAGGTTTCTGTCTGTGTTTCAAGGTTGTTTACTGGGCAATAATTCTATATATGGACTATATCTTACTATATGTGCAGTTGTCACTGTTATTCTGACGTTTTTGGAGAAAAAAACTGTAATTTTTATGCTTCATTCAGGAGCCTTGGTTAGTTCAATAGGCATGCATCAATTGTGTTGCTGAAATTTTGATGCCTTAGAGAGCTATCCTGAAAAGATAAAGAACCCTTAGACTATATTGGTTTCTATTGGTAATGTGGACAGTGTCTAAATGTTGCCATTTATTATTTTGTTTATATAGTCTTTATACTTAATTACATGAAATTTACTGAAAAATTGTAATAATAATATCTATGAATTTCCTGGTTTAAGCATTGGCATAAGAATTTCCAGGTTTAAGCATCCGCATGGCGACCTCTTGGCCCGATGACAGCGACAGTAAAGAAAAAAGATGATGCACTGTTTCAAATTCAGAGTGGAACATACAAGAAGGCTCCTCAACCAGTCTTCTCTTTGCCAAATTATCTCTATATATACTGAGAAGTCTGCTTAAGAGCCAATGATAATCTGCACCCATGCATACTCTCGCACGGGATAAATTGAAAAGGCATACTGTTTAATACATCTGAATACATTTACTTTATAGTCTGTATACAATTATCATAAACTTGTTAATATTTTTTTTTTTCAAGGATAGATTTATATGTTTTTCATCTATATTTGTATTTTTTAAAATTTGCATGACACCTATGTATATTTTTAAAATATGAAATTAGTTTGAAATGTTCCCATTAATTATGACGGTCCTTGCTACATCACATATCTTATGGAGTCATGAATCTAAATTTTGGGTTTCCAAAATTTATTCTTATTGACCCCTTCCTATTGTTTTTGGCCTCAAGTTAAAACTGTTGTGCTTACTATCTTTTATTAACTCCCCTTTTTGCACTTTTAAAAATAAGGATTTTTGAGGTCATAGAGTATATTCTTAAATACTACAGTAGTATAAGGAATCATTTGAAACCCACACTGTGTTACTTAAGATGAGCTTAAAGTGACATCTGGGACTGGGGTAGTAATGCTAACGTCAACAGAATTTTAATGCTTAAGCCCTATAATAATCGGTAATGCTCTCATTAGAGCGCCCCTAATCTAATCGGACGAGCGCGTCGTGGGCTACCCACCCAAAAAGCTGTTCCCCGCACTTCACGTCTTGGACTGCACGCTCCGCTTGTTCTCTCTCTCTTATCTTCATCCACCCATTCTCCACCACTCGTTCATTCCTTCCCCCTCTCTCATCTTCATCCAGCCATTCCCCACCACTCATTCTTTCCTTCCTCTTCTTGCTACCCGCACGCTCTTTGCTCCCCGGCCGCATCGCCCATGTGCTTTCCTCGGTCGCACTCTCCAAATCGCGACCGGGCGAGCCGCCCTCTCGCTGCGGCGTGCCGCGCGCCGCACGACCCTAGCAGCCGCTACTGGCGCACCATTTGCTCGCCTCACCGGCATCCACCATGCGCGGAGGAGACGATGGCGCGGTACCCGGCCCACGATGCGCTTGGTGTTCTCGGCGCCCGTTGTTCCCGTCTGGCGCACGGTGGTGTCGCGAGGCAAAGACCGCCTCGCCCCCGGCCCGACACCTTGGGCCCCGTGAGGACGCCCTCTACACCGACGTGTGGTTTAGCTCGTGCACCGTGAACGGTCGCGTCGCGTTCACCGAACAGCTCCGGCCAGCGGTCGTGGGAGCCGCCATCCGCCCGGGAAGGCCCGCACCACGGGTCGCCCCTCCCAAAGACACATCGTGTTCACCTCGCCGGCGCCCGCGTGGAGGTGCGGTGCGGAACAAGGTCGCCAGTCGCGCCCGGCCTCCACTCGGGCGGAGCTCGAGCCCAACGTGCCGTCCCAACCTCGACGGGTGCTGGCCGCCACGCGCCCCGTGGTGGATCCACGAGCACCGGCTTGTCCGTGGTGGATCCATGGAGCTCGACGCAGATCCGAGTTTCCAGGTGATGACGGCGACCTTTCATCCCATCCCATCCATGGAGGCGGCTTCATCTTCAACCCCGACGTGCGCCCGACCCATGTGCCTCCTCTCCCTTTGTGTGTCCCGCCGCGGTGAATTTTGTGGCATTGCAACAGTTTTATTTCTCGGATGTTGCAACACGTATTTACGGATGTTGCAGCAGCCTTTTTTAAATGTTGCAACACATGTTCTTTAAATGTTTGAAACAAGCAACGTTGCAACATTTTTTTCCGATGTTGCAAATGTCTATTTTGAGATGTTGCAGCTGTCATTTTGAGATGTTGCAACATGTGTTGTTTGAATGTTTGAAACAAGCAACGTTGCAACATGTTTTTCCGATGTTGCAAATGTCTATTTTGAGATGTTGCATTTTTGTCATTTTGAGATGTTGCAACATGTGGTGTTTGAATGTTTGAAACAAGCAACGATGCAACATGTTTTTCCCGATGTTTGTAACTGTCTATTTGAGATGTTGCAACATGTCCCCTTATGTGTGGACTGTCGATTCTAGATGTTGCAACATGGTTCCCTAGATGTTGCAATAGGTGTTCCGAGATGTTCCAGATTTTCATGTGTACTTGCCTCGCCCTTTTTCCCTCCAATCCTGGTGTGGCGTCCCACCTGAATTCCCAACCCCGGGGTGGGGCGTGGAGATGGAAGAGCGGACGCGGAGGCGGAGCCGAGCCGCGAGGGAGCTTGCCCGACGAGGGTTGGGGTGCAGACAAATGGAAGGGGAAGCGGAGCAGAGCTAGAGTGCGGGGATCGCAGGTGGTAACCGCGGGGAGGAGCAGAGGTTGGCGAGCACGGGGGTGCGGAGATTGGAAGAGAGGCAGAGGACAGAGGTGGGCCGGGCCTGCACACAGGGTGTCCGATGGATTTTTTCTTCCATCGGACGTCCGAGCGCAAGCACTAATGCACATAAAACACGTAGTAGTACTGGTTGCTGCTATCGATCCGGCTGGATTTTCCATAGCGGGATTATTAGGAGAAGAGTTGCTCTCGTCAGCGCGTCATGTCTTGCATTGGTACAGGAGCCGTAGTCATCTTCTGCGAGAGCACTTCCCATCCTTGAAAGCATGCATGAAAACAAAATCATTCAGAAGAAAAACATAGTTGGTTATGCTCTACTTAGAGGGTCCTGATCTAATCGGACGCCTGCGCATCATGGCCCGGCCCACAGGGGGTGTGTAGTGTGCCGCATGCGCCCGCACATGCGCTCTATTCTCGGCTGCTATACATGTCCAACGGGCCGGCCCGGTGCGGCCCGTGGCCCGCCGGGCCGGGCGGGCCGGCCCGCTACGGGCCGCTACGGGCTCACGGGCTGCACCGGGCCGTGCCAACACCGTGCCGGGCCGTGACCTCGGCCCATGGTCGGTCCGTGGGCCATTTTACGGCCACGGACCGGGACGGGCCACTTTTTTCACGCCACGGGCGATCCGCCCGTTGCCAACTAAATTTTTCCGATTCCAAATTCCAAGTGTACAATGTACATTGAAGACTAGGAGTCAGGACAAATATGATGACCAAAATATTACAAGTTACAGGTTCAACACAGATATGAAGATCAAAATTTGACAAGTTCAACAGATTGAACACAGAGGACAAATATGTTGATAAAATCGAAGATTTGTTTGTGCAATTTCGCCTCATTAAAAACCTTTCTAGGTAAACCCACCCTTGTGGGAGAAACCCTAGAAAGGAAAAGAGTACAGCCAGCTCAAAATTCATTCAAGTTTCAAGTTTCATGTTCCAAAAGTTTCAAGTCAACAGCTAGCCTATTACATTAGCCAGCTCGGTGGCAACCAACAAGTCTAGAGAAACAAAAGGAAAATGCCATTGCTATCTTCTCCAGCTCAAGCTTGCAACAAAAGCCGGGGACTGCTTTCCTCGCACATGTCATTGCCACCTTTTAGTTCATAATTCATATGTTAACAATCACACACATGGCTCGGGTTTCACAAGCTTATAGTTTGAATCTTACCTTTCGGTCCTTAGCCACCTCTTCCTCTCTGCGCCGCCGCCACCTCTCCCACCATCGGCGTGGTGCCGCCGCCGCCACCTCTTCCGCCGCTCTTTGGTGCCTCTCCCGCCATCGCTTGGTGCCGGCCGCCGCCACCTCTCCCTGGCCGCCGCCGCCACCTCTCCCGCCGCCTTGGTGCGCCAGGATCGTGACACCAACAGATCCCGCCGCCGGTGCCGCCTCCTCTCCCACTTCTTCAGCCAGTAGGGATCTTCAAGCTCAAGGCTCTTGAATAGCCGAACCAGTTCTTTGTCCTGGCGTGTCTTGTCGCGCCTTTCTTCTAGCTTGGTCCCGTCTTTGATGCAGGTCAAGATCTCCACATGCTCAGCAAAGGCGACGACGCCGGTCTTCAAGTATTCTACCCGTCAAGCTAAAACAAGATTCCGAGGACACGGTAGAAACAGGGACAGCCATGATATCACGAGCCATAATAGACAGAATTGGATAGGATTGCTTATGATCACGCCACCAAAGAAGTATGTCAAAGTTGGGGTCACCCCATGGCACGTGGTCATTGTCGGGTAAGCTGTAAGCTCATTTACAAGCACCGGATGAAGTAGATGGAGTAGAGGAGGAACTGTCAAAGATCCTCCCCATGCTACCGGAAACTGAACACGGAATCACAGTGCCTCGAGCCCTTCTTGTATCTGCACTAGAAGAACCATACTTTGCGATACTTGCCAAACAACCGGTTAGCTCATCTTTAACATCACCATAACATAAACCGTAATCGATCCCGGTTGCCTTACCAAGAAGATCTAGGGTTATCAAGAACCCTTTCATCTTACCTCACGGGATCTAGAATGGTTGCAAAAGAATAAAGCAGAGGAATGTTATCCCAATATTTAAGAAATTTCATTTTCATAGGCCTTGCAACATTTTTAAAATGTTCATTATTCTCACTTTTTCGGTTGTTCAGCAATGTCAATCATTTGATGCAAAGCAAGTGGAGCAAGTAGGGATAGTATACACGTAAAGAATGACGGTGGACTCATAAAATACTTTCAAGAAATTAAACATATGTTCAAGCAACATACCAATGATTGACAGTTAATAACTCGTAACCATAATTAGAGTTAATGAACACAAGTAAACACTTCTTTGTATGGTAACAAATGCTCAAGCATCAAGTAAGTGGAATTCCATCTAACATCCATGTCCAAGCCAAATTTCCTAGGTGTCATCCCTCTAGCAATACGTAAGTCTTTGAATCTAGCAATCCTAACATTAGAAGAATTTAAAAAAATTTATAGCAGTTCTCAAATCATCAAGCCATTGTTTACAGACAGCCAAACCATCTTTAACAATAAGATTAATCACATGAGTAGCACAGCGTTGATGCACAAGGAAATACTTAACTTTATTAGGATCATCACGAGTAGGTGTAGGATAAGAACCCGGATAACCAAACAAAAACTGGACCCAAGATATCATAAGCCTTAGAATTAGCACTAGCATTGTCAAGAGTCACAAAGAAAGACTTTATCGGTCAAACCAAACTCATCAACCACATTAGCTATAGAATCGGCAATGTTTTCACCAAGTATGGTTGCAATCAATCACCCTAAAACCAACTACTTTTTTTTTTCAATCTCCCATTCTTTATTAACATAATGGCAAACAACGAGAGATATAGTCCTCCTTAGCATTACGGCACCGGATGTCGATGTCAAAGAAACAGATGATGCGGCGAGGCAACACATCTTTCATAAGCATGTCACGTTGTTCACCATACAACTTAGCCATATCTCTAGTGGTGGTCTGCCTAGAAACCTCTTTAAACAGAGGATTGTGAGCATTCTTAATGTAATCAATCCAAGCCTGTGTAGCACCTATGCCTAATGGAAGATCCAGCCTAGCAATCAAGCGGCACAATTCAATGCGAGCAACCATAGGATCATACTTCCAATTAGATAAACCATTAGCATTCAAAGCAAGCCTAGACTGAACCATATCAGAATGATTCCTCAACTTCATACATTTTTTCATGTGACGCCTCAAATGACCAGTACCATTAGCAGATATAGCAAAGTGTATCTAGCACTACAATGTTCTGAGATAGCACCAACACGAACAGCCTTAGGCCCCTCACCCTCCTTTACCTCATCAAAATATGTCCAAACATCGATTTCTTACCAAGACTTGTGGGAGTGTCATCAGGTTCGTCGTCGTCATCGACATCTACGCCGACGACGGAATGCCGAACATGGCAGCAAAGATCCTCACGGAGGTCGTTGTCGCCCTCGACCTCCGTGTCGTCGTCGAGCAGCGGTCGGGGTCCTCGCCGTCGCGGGTGACCGGACGCCAATCAATGCGCCCGACCTCCGCGTTGCGAGACCACGGCCACGCCCACGCCCCGGCCGACCGGGCGAGGACGAGCCCCCCGGAGCTGACCTTGACGTGCATCACAGCACCGCCCCTCGACGCCCGCTTGGGAGGCCTGGCCATGTCAACTCCGGCGGAGGAGGACTCGGCGTCAGAGACCAACCTGCGAGCGGAC
This sequence comes from Hyparrhenia diplandra, assembly GCA_015847255.1. Classification (NCBI taxonomy): domain Eukaryota; kingdom Viridiplantae; phylum Streptophyta; class Magnoliopsida; order Poales; family Poaceae; genus Hyparrhenia; species Hyparrhenia diplandra. The sequence continues at coordinate 76,204 of JADLZK010010067.1, forward strand.
GGAGCCCGGTGCCGGTTTGCAGAGGTCGCCGGAGGATACAGAAAAGGGTGAGATTTGGAGCAGGGGAAGGAAAAGGATGAAGCTTCGAGCATGCACTCACATGGCGACGGAGAGAACAGGGGAGAAGAGAGAAAGGGTAGAGGAAAAAGGAATAAAAGGAAAAAGTTCACCGGAGATCCGGCGAGGAAGATCCGACGGAAGCACCGAGCGAGGAAGGTGGACGGAGGTCACCACCAGTGACCAGATCCGCCGGCGAGCGAGGCCCTCGGTCACCGGATCACCAGATCCGTAGGCGAGGACGGTGGATCCGCCGGCGAGGACCCAAGATCCGACGTACGGAGCTCTAGAACGGCGGCGGCGGAGCGAGGAGTGGGGGATTAGGGTTTCAGGGCGAGGGGCGGGGAGACGGGTGGGGATGGGGAATCAAGTCGGCGGCGAGTGAGAATGGGGAGGGGATTAGGGTTTCAGGCGGGGCGGCCGGGCGGCGTTATATACGCCGCCTTAGCAGGCCGGGCCGCCACCGGGCCGCCTCCTCCCACCGGGCGGACCGGCACCGTGCCACGGGCCGAGGCCTCGCCCATGGTCCGTCCGGTGGCGGCCGGGCCGCCCGTAGCCCGTTGGGAACGGACCGGCCGCGTGCCGGTGCACCGGGCCAAAAGGCCGGGCCTCGGACCGGGCTGCGGGCCACGGGCCGATGGACTTCTATATCGGCCGCCTGTTCCGCACATGCGCTCTATTCTCATCCACTCGTTCCTTATCCTTCCCACCACCCACCAACTCCCGTTCCTCCTCCTCCTCTCTCTCTCTCTCTCTTCTCATCCCAAAGATCCATGGCAAAGGCGGGGACAACTCCCCCCGGTGCCCGGTGTCATATGGCGAGCGCGCTCCGCGGCGGAAGCCGGAGCTAGCGGTGCTACTCCGGTCCCGGCTACCGGCCTCCGCCGGCCGCCGAGGACGATATCCACGCGCTCATCGCCGCCATGGACTACGAAGACAACAACGACACGAGTTCAACGAGATCCATGCGCTCGTCGCCGCCATGGATGCCACCGGGGACGAGATCCACGCCGCCTTGCCGCCGGGGATCAAGGAACCGACGACGGGCCCGCCGGGGGAAGGTCTCCACGGGCTTGGTGGTCTCCTCAACCCAACAAGAGACGATGACCATGAAGGATGCTTGTTTGCACACCACGGCGGCGGCCGTACCCATGTGCCTCCCCTAGTTCCCCTCCCATTCGCGTTTGCGGTGTACTTTGAGATGTTGCAACAATCAATTTTTGAATGTTGCAACAGCAGATTTCAAGATGTTTCAATATGTGTTTATTCCATGTTGCAACTATCGATTGTCCGATGTTGGAATAGTCAATTTGAAGTTGTTGCAACTATGGATTTGAGTTGTTGCAACTATGGATTTTAGTTGTTGCAACTTTGATTTTGAGTTGTTGCAACTGGTAAATTTGAGTTGTTGCAATTTTGCATTTGAATTGTTGCAACCGGTGGATTTGAGTTGTTGCAACCGATGATTTTGAGTTGTTGCAACCGGTGATTTTGAGTTGTTGTTGCAATAAGGGATTTTGAGATGTTGCAACATCTAGTTTTTTTCATATTGGATTATATAGTCTTTTGATGTTTGCAATAATTTTTTGTTGTTATTAACAAATTTTTCGTTGTTATTGCAGCCTCTACTTACCCCGGACCATGGTGACTTGCGTCACGGCCAGCCCACGATCAACCCTAGCGTAGCCACAGCCAGCAACAAGCACAAATCAGTGTCGGCCTTGGTTTTCGCGCGATGCGGATGGGGTTGGGTTCTGTGGCAGGGCCGTGCGGGCGGGGAAGGGAACGACACGTTCTACGCGCGGGGAACGAGATGCGCTTTCCAGGGCGGGAGGCGGGAGGTCGCGGGAGGGAGATGGGCCTGTAGAAGGAACCGTCCGATGCAATTTGTCCCGTAGGGACGTCCGAGCGCCAGCATCACCCATGATAATAATTGACCTTTTACTTTAAAGTAATCTAAAGGGCCATGAAAATATAGTCACCGGTGGTCTCCCATACTTCTCAAGATGATTGAATTTTCATATCAAGAATTATATGTGACGTTATGGTTATACTATCAATATAGATATAGATGTGTTAAACATTTAGATAAATATATCTAAAGTAACAACATATGCAAAATGTATGTCATAGTTACTAATATGGTTTTAAAAAAATTGTTAGTATAATTAGTATACGAGTTGTTAAGGAAATACTTTTTGATAAAACATAACATATATATTTATTTCTTATGCATGGTGGCACAACATGTATGCTTACTTTTAATTGAATATTAATATTGATAACAGTGAGTAATGTACAAACGTATGCATGCTCTATGGTTAATTATTATTTAAAAGAAATTAATAGACAATGTTGATAATTTTTAAATTTGGATTGATTTCTTTAAAATAATAAGAGATAAAAATGGGTTATAAAATTATGTATCATGAGTACGTGTATAATTAGATGAAAATTTAGGTCTACTTTAGATCATGTTTCTTAATGGCATATGTGGGTAGCTTAAATATAGTCACATGTTACTTCTTGTTGTTTTACACAATAATAGAGGTAGGTAACTATTTAGAAAATAGAATAGCTATTATTATCAATGGTGATTAGGTTATACGAATTGATGGTCAAATGTTTTAGATTTTTGTGAGAATTTCTGAGATTTATCTTTTGTTTTCCTACCGTGTCATGTTAGGTTTAATGTGGAGGCTTTGTTAGGTTCCTCTAGTTAGAGTTTATAGTATTCATATATTTTTCTAGTGTGACATAAACATATATTTAGTTGAAATCTAATATTAAGATATGTAGACTCTAGTTGCATCCCTTTCTGTGACTTAATGAACCGTAGTTTAGCTTTCGACTTTCAATTGAGTTGTGCAATTTTTTTTCACATGTTAAAAAGAAACTTTAGTGTTTTTCATAATTCCAATGGTGATTAATCTATAAAATAATTATGGTGTATTATAAATTATCATTCATAATGATAGATGTGAGTAATATAGATACAATTTTAAATTATCTTTCATAATAGAAATGCTAGGTAATTTAGATGCGATATGAGGGGATTATTTTGAGTTATGATTTATGATAACAAACTGGGCAATTTAGATGCAAATTTAGGGGTTATTTTGATTTATTTTTCATAATGACACATGTGTGTAATTTATATAGTCTCAACTGAGGATGTTATAATGTAGTATCTTTCATAACGATAAAGGTGGGTAATTTAGATACAAAATTAAAGGTTACTTTATGTATCTTTCATAATGGCATAGGCAAGTAATTTTTATATAAGTTACAGTAGATCTAATGCTTGTTATCGCCGATAACAATTAGATTGTAATAAATTAATTAAATGTTACAGATTTATTATTATTGCGACAATTTCTAAAATGATCTTTTGTCCTAGCGTATCTTGTGAGAATTAATGTGGTGGTTCCGTTAAAGCCTACATTAGAGCTCCATCTCCTATATACGTAGGGCTTCATTTTGCTGCAATCTCCTTCACGTGTGCTTTAACGACGTACGGTGATGGCATATAGGAGAAAAACTTGTGAATCCATGGCAACGAAGCAAAATTTAAATTTCCAATGGCACATACAAAGATGTTATAAATGTCGATGGCATTCAACAAATTTTCTCGCTTTCTTTGTTGCAGGTAAGACGTTACTATTAGTGCTAGTTGTGGCAGCCGCCCTGTCCTTGGAGCATAGTGTACGAGTTCATGGAGGAGCTTTGGCCACCAGCTCCGACTGCCAAAAGAGCTGCGGCAACATCACCATCCCCTACCCTTTCGGGATCGGGGCCCCCTGCTACTGGCCCAGGGAGCCTTCTTTCAACGTTTCATGCCTCTTCGATCGGCGAGGGCAAGAAGCGCTATATCTCCCGGTCAGGGACTCCTTTTTTTTAAACTGCTTGAAATCGATGTGTCCCAAAGCGAAGTTCGCGTGGAAAGCCCAATATCCAGTAGCTGCATCAATGGCACTAAGTTGGAGCCCCTGATCTTCAAACCAGTTCCCCCTTTCACAGTATCCAACAAGAACAAGCTCACAGCAATCGGGTGTGCTACTGTTGCAGGAATCGGTGATAGCCAGGATGGGTACATCAGCGCATGCGGATCATTCTGCAACCAAGATAGCATCGGCAATATTACAGAGTGTGCTGGCATAGGTTGCTGCCAGACTTCCATTCCCTCTCCAGGTAATCTGAGGTCCTTGAATGCCTCGTTTATTGTAACAGCAGACAGTATTCACATGCCCCAGAAGTTTGGCAGCCCGTGCAACTATGCTTTCGTCGCCGATGAGAATTGGTTCAAATTTGATCCTTTGTATGTCACCTCAACAAAATTTGGAGAACTGTATGGATCAGGAACCGACCGTGGGGTTCCTTTGGTGCTCGATTGGGTTGTTGGTAACGAAACTTGCGACGAAGCCAAGACTAATGCATCGTCATATGCTTGCGTCTCCGACAACAGCTTTTGCTTGGATGCATCCATTGGTCTAGGGTATCGCTGCATGTGCTCTCTGAAGGTTTTCAAGGCAATCCCTACCTAGAACAAGGCTGTGAAGGTCAGCAAGCATGCATCTCCATATATAATCACTACTTTATAATTAAACTGTAATTATTCACTTTGCCAATTGTATTTTGCTGTCAACTATGCTCACTACTACTATATTCATTCCATAGATATCGATGAGTGTGCTTCTACAAAACACTATTGCAAAGGTACCTGCGTTAACTTCATCGGAGGCTTCAACTGCAGTGTGGCGGTCCACCAGCATCAAGGCATAGGTACGTTTTAGCAAGACGAGATTTCCTTTTCTCGTTGAATTTGCAACAACCATCTTACTGTTACTAACTGGAGGTCCTCAAAGAAAACCACATTATTTTTAATATCTCAGGAGGTGTGCTATAGACAAAGATTAATGCTAGGAATTCTCAAAAATACTACTATTGGAGATTCTCAATAGATCCTTCATCTTAATCCTAATGAGACACTAGAAAATAAGTGATGTTTTAAGGTTGTCTAAAGTCAACTATTTTTTTTAGCCTACTAGTATCTTAGTACTTCCAAGCATTTAAACCCCAACATGGGGAAAAAAAAAAGAGAATTTGCAGTCGTCATAGGTTAAAATTGTTAACTTGAGGACAGCCGCAACTTGTATCAGAGGGAGTATGCAATGGCCATGTCCATAAAACGAATGATCGTATCTCATCTCCAAACAGATCATATAGTGAACTTATACTTCAAAATTTTTATCACTTATTTATATTTTCTTTTAGAAAACGGGGACAAATGTCACACATCCAGTCTTGGTATTTATGGATATGCAAACACCACCTTATTAAACTGCCAAAAAGTGGCTTTATAAATAGAAACAGTAACTGTATTGTGTGAACTTAGTACACACACATGGACCATAAATTACGAAAAATTGTGAAGAGTCACATTTCTCATATTGTTTTTTTAAGATAAGGGAACAAACATTTCTCATAATGATATATTTACACACCACTTATATAGGTGGCTTTTGCGTGAGAAATTGGGTGTTCCTACCAACTTTGAGGAAGAATGAACCGACATCTAGCTATTTATTTTTATTGACATTACCTTAAATTTCGCTTAAATCAGAAGGTAATCATAAACATTTCTATACAATTTCAGGTGTAATTATTGGTATAGGAGTTGGTAGTGCGGCAGGCTTTATGATTTTGGTTGTCATTGGATTCTTTATTACTCAAAGGATTAAGCATAGGAGGGCTTTGAAGTTAAAACAAAAGTATTTTGAGCAGAATCGTGGACAATTATTACAACAATTGGTATCCCAAAGGACAGACATTGCAGAAAGAATGATTATAACCGTGGATGAGCTTGCAAAGGCCACTAACAACTTTGACCCAGCTCGTGAGCTAGGTGTTGAGGGCACGGTACTGTTTACAAAGGTATTTTGTCGGACCTACAAGTTGTGGCTATCAAGAAGTCAAAGATAACAGTCCAAAGAGAAATAGATGAGTTCATAAATGAGGTTGCCATTCTCTCGCAAATCAACCATAGGAATGTAGTAAAAATTTTGGGATGTTGCCTAGAAACGGAGGTCCCATTGTTGGTTTATGAGTTTATTTCCAATGGAACCCTTTATCACCATCTTCATGTTGGAAGTCCAAGATCACTATTATGGAGAAATAGGTTAAGGATTGCAACTGAAATTGCAAGTTCTATTGCCTATCTCCACTCATCACTTTCAATCCCAATTATCCATAGAGATATCAAATCCAGTAACATACTTCTTGACGATACTCTAACATCAAAGGTGTCAGACTTTGGTGCATCAAGGTACATTCAATTGATAGAACAGGATTAACCACAGTTGTCCAAGGAACTATAGGATACTTGGACCCAGTATACTTTTACGAAGGTCGCCTCACCGATAAAAGCGATGTCTACAGCTTTGGTGTTATTCTTGTGGAATTGTTGACAAGGAAGAAGCCATCTTCATATTTTTCATCCAACGGTGAGGGCCTTGTTGCACATTTTTCCAAGTTACATGGTGAAGGCAATTTGGTTGAGATACTAGATCCTCAAGTTATTGACGAGGGAGGCCAAGAAGTCCAAGTAGTGGCCGCACTTGCATCATCATGTATAAGGTTAAGGAGTGAAGAGCGGCCAACCATGAGACAAGTGAACCATGCACTTGAGGGCCTTCTCTCACCCAAAAATGATGCAGGGGCTAATAATATGTTGGCAGAGGAATTTGATGAGAATGGCGAGCTGACAATGGATTTTCCATCGCCTGATGAGGGGCAAAGCATGGGGGAATCTACTATATGTTACAGTTTGGAACAGGAATCATTGATGGCTATGCGTTCTCGGTAGACAATTTCTTGTCATGCCCATGTTATGATATTTCTAATGAGTGTGTGCACTTGTCTAAACAAAATTGGAGCTATAATACCCATGAGTTTAGTGCACTTCGATTTCAATGAATACTATGATATATATGATGCATTACTTTATTAGCACTCTTCAGAAGATATATAGCTCCGAGTTGCTTTTTGTGTGCACTCACATGATGATACAGAGTTGATGGAGTTTTTGATGTAAGGCCCTGTTTGAATATGCTTGTGTGAGAACCGACTATAATAGGCATTTCTAATAAGCTGCAGTATGAAGAATTTGTTGTGTAGAGAATCTAGCTGTTTTCCAATCCTGATTGCTTCCCATAGTTTCTCTCCAGAGTGTAAAATAACATGTATGCCTGTTTCTGAATATGAACTCTGAAACTATAGTACTGGATGAAAGAGTTTCATCACAGTTCACGAACTTTACTCTTGCAAACCAATCATTAATTCACTCAGTACCTGAACCAAAATCATAGAACTACGTGTGAGGAACAACTTTGGTTAAGGCTGATTGAATTGCTCACATATGAAAATGAAATCAAAAGAAAAGGATCAAGGAACAAGTGTATTGTTGGCTGGTTAAGTTGAGCTGATCTACGCGCAGCACTAAAGCAGTAGCAATAGCCCTTCACTACTGGGCTGAACCACTCGACCTCTCCCTTTCTCAATTTCTTGTTGTGCCATCCTGCTTTGAGCTTGTAAATGCCTATAAGCACCCGTCAAACACTTGATTCCGCCGTTGTAATCACCAGAACGCCAGTGCTTCCGGGCATAGAGCCGGCCACCATAGTCGCCTTCACGAATAGCCCCATCTAACCATGCATGATCTGTTTGGTTCCACCACCGTCAACTTAACACAAAGCAGGGAGCAAGTACCAGTGGCAACGGGAATATCATCTTTACATATGTAAACAAACAAAAACTAACGTAATAAGGTGACGCTCTGGATATGTATCACGCCAAAAAATGCAGAAGTACAACTAGGAGAAGTATTTTTCGGGCTAAGAGATCACACAGCCGCTAGCGTTAAGCTGGAGATAGCTACTAAAATGTTCTTGAATTTATTTTATAGCTACAGTAGACCGTAGATGGGCCAAAAAAGGGCTAGCCCAAATAGAAAAATGAAGAGAGGCTCCATATTTTAGTGTTGTGATTAATTTTTTTTTTTTTTTTTGTGTAGGCCTGTCCATATCTTAATGTTGTTGTGTGGTTGGTATTTTCCACAACTATCGTGAACTTGCAAAGAAGACTCTAGATACGTGTGGGACTCAAGGGTTTAGGAGGGACAAATGCGTAACTTCCCATTTGTGTTAAACTAGCCTTGAAAACCGAGATCCGCGTGTTTTATTGGACGACAAAAAAAAAGAGTTGGTAAGAGGGGTTAGTGAGCGAATCCAGAACATCTCACATAGAGGGCTCTCTACGTGGAAAGCTCAAGAAAAGGCTTTACTTCGACCTACACGGACGAAGATTTTGGCTGTGCGCCGATTCGCCAATCGGCTAAGCCTACCGCAGATGACGCAGCATTCCTGGGCCAAAGCTGTTCACTTTTGCATGAGCCGATGACGATGGATCATCCAGGGCCCATGGCCCAATAAATTTTCCTCTTCCGGCAACTGGGCCATAGGCCTTACCTCTATACCAACTCCTTTGCCCTCCAATTGGCTGGAGTGACAGGCGAGCGCCACCAGGCCTGGCGACAGGGCTCGCCCGGCGTGCCTTGTCAAGCTGGTTTGCTTTGGCTGCGATTAGCAGTACGGGACACTGTTAAATGATGAGATGGGAGTTTGGGCACCGTGGGTTTCTGCTTACCTTTCTTCGTCAGCCATCATTAACATGCACGGGCTATATGTGGACCCACGCACTAGATGGCGACATCACTTGTATCATGTGTATAGTTAGGACATGATATTTGTCTCTGTGTGCTGTTTTTTTTTCTCTCTCTCTAGAAAGAATGAAGAGTCAAAACAGTTATTGGTTTCCACGATAAACACCAAATGTTGTAGTCTTCTTCGATCAACCTGCATCAAATAGAAATAGTTGTAGGAATTTTCTCCAAACAAAAGTTAGGCCAGTCAACTATATGTGTGAAAGAAATATGTTCCATTTTTGAGCTAGCATGGGACTGGTCCGTGGTCACTTCAGTTGACCGGAATCAGCTTGGATTAAGAAGTTGACCAAGAGCACACATATATCGATATGACGATATATCCTCATCCGCTGGCCACGGAAAACTCGTGGAGCTTATGTTAGAGTCGACGAGCCGTGCAAGCTACACTGAGAGATATGCTTAATTATCTACTCCCATTAGACAAGCTAAACTTTATAAACTAAGTACTCCCTCCATAGTTGAAAAGAAAGATGTTTTGAAAAAGGTTTGAATCAAACATTACGAACATAAATCATGAATAACTTTTAAGTCGTTGAGTTTAGAAATGTGAAAATCATATCAATAGATTTGTATTGAAAAATACTTTCATAAAAGTATACATATATAGTTTTTAATAAATATTTTTTATAGAAAAGAGAAGTCAAAGTTGAGCTTTGGAGACCGTGTCGCTATCCTAAACGTCTTTTCTTTTCAACTATAGAGGGAGTACTATACAATAGCGCATATCTCTTCACATGTTGTCCAAATTGTTATTTTATTTAAGGTGGACCACGTGTTGCTTCACCACTGCTATTCTATCGGACGATGGCAACTAGTGCGCAGACTACAAGGGGCATGGAAGAAATCCACTTTTAACAACTATGGGTTGCAACACCCATTAGTGGGGGAGCCACATGAGTGTTACTGATGTGGAGACAATGGATGGTAGGAGATAATGGGCGTTGCAACCCATAGTTGTTGAAAACACTGGCATGGCCACATGGGAACACGGTTGGTGGCGGGCACCGTGAAAATGTGGAGTTGTGCAAGCGCTCAGTGATGGAAGTGGCGCCAAGTAGTTTCTCTCCTTTCTCTCTTCTTCACCTAAACATTTGCTCATATGTCTTGGCTATAAGACACACTAACCTATACGGAGTATTATTGTATCTGCTCTGATAAAAACATGCACACGTTCATACAATCGGTCATCGGGTCATAAGAACTTAATTACTAGAGCTGGTTCACTGGCCTTCGCATGGAGCGCACTAGCTCCCATGAAATTCCTGCCCCGGACACACTTTTCTTAAGACTACCGTCTAAGCATGTTTTTAATTAAACAGAAAGAGTTTTGCAACGACTAACTACTGCAGCAAAAAAAAAAAGCACTCGGCAAATGTGGCTTTGCCTACCACCCGTTAAAAAAACACTCAACAAAGAAAATTACACTCGGCAAAGTACTAGATTCCGGTAGTGATGGTGACCCGATAAAAACAAGGTTACCAAGAAACATGGACAGCGCCAGAGGTATGCCCCTGTATGCCAAGGCATACCCATGATTTGAGGAAAATTTTTAATAAGTATGCATGTTTATATAAGTATCTTAAACATTATTGTCGTGGCTCATACTGTTATTTAAGCCTTGCAATATTTAGTCGCATCTTTACTTGTGTGCATGTGTGCATGAGCATTAGTAATGCGTTTTTCATGAACGAGAATAGCTCTCCATGAACTGAAGCTCTCCGTCATTTACATTGTCGGTCAGTGCTTGTCGGCGTCGTTCACATGCTAGTAGCCTACGAAGGAACTAAATCACCCACACATGTCAGTGCTCGCCGGCATCGTTCACCGCCGCTCAGAGCCTAGCACCACACCGGTCAGTGCTTGTCGACCACACCGGTCAATGCTCGTCGGCGTCGTTCATCGCTGCTCAGAGCCTAACACATATTAGCAGCCCGCGAAGGACTAAATCACCAAAACCCAAATCAGGGCTAAAAACGCTACTTCCCAGCTATTAGTTTATGGCTAGAGCAGATTGTGTAATGTTGCTTATTTTTTTTTCATTTCCTTCTTTTCCTGTTTTGATAGTTTAGATCCCTTATAACTCTGTTTCCTTTTATTTAATAAATCTTCAGTAGAGGCCTCGGGCCTCTCCAATTCAAAAAAAAACTGAAACCCAAAATTAGATATGTACGTGCTCGTCTCTTGCCTGGCTGCCTGGCCAATCCGCTCGCGTTCCTCTGCCCCATGCCGCTTGGTTGCTCCGCACCTAGCACGGGCCGACAGCAGCATGACGGTGCCACCTCACCCGACGGCCGACCTCCACTCTGGCAACCAACACGGCATCGCCGGCGAGCAGCCGCCACTTCCCGTTTAGTCCTTTTCCCTCCCCTACCCTACCATGCGGCCCTGCCCCTTTTCCTCCCAGACTCAGTCCCAGCGCGAAAGAGCCGGTGGCCGGGTAGCGGCGGCAGAACCGTTTCTATAGCAACAGGATTTGGCATACGTAAATTCCTGGCTCCGTCATCGCCAAGAAACAACCCCTACCAACCATGGTGGCCAGGCCGTACATTTTGGAAAGTGAACGTACTTGAAACGCTGTGGAAACCGCAATCCGTTTTTCCATTTCTGCTGTTGTGCTCAAGGTATCGATCGGCTACCCATGTGCTGTACGCTCCGTCGATGCCTCGCCCTCATCCGCCAAAAACACATCCCGCGCACTCTCGCTATTGGTCACATGGTCAGAAGATAGTCAGAAATCCGAAAAAAAATGCTTAGTTTTTGTTGGACGGTGGAGAAATTTCTAGCTGACTAACCCACCGACAGAACAAACAAAACTTATCCGAGAAAAATCGTCGCGTGTGTGCGCACGGCGGCGAAATCTGACGCCCGCTGGAAAGCAGAAAGCACGCGGCAACAACGACCGGACCCGGCGCATGCAACGTACTCCAGCTGCCGCGTCCTGCGCCATGTGCCTCGTGATCGTGGTCAGTCATGGGCGGCTAGCCGGCCGGCTATATATTCCGCGGCAAGCCCAGCAGCTTGGGCATCCAGAGCCCAGCTGCTACAACAAGCAACGAACAGAGAGAGGAATCGAAGAGCAAGTGCACACAGGAGGGTTCACGCACCACCGTTTGCCGGCCACAGCCCACAGCTATGGCGAGGCTTGCGCTCGCGGCGGCTATGGCGGTGCTGCTTGGCGTGGCGGCGGCGGACGTGGGATCCATCATCTCGAAGGACACGTTCAACAAGATGCTGCCCAACCGCGACAAGTCCATCTGCCCCGCCCACGGCTTCTACACCTACGACGCCTTCATCCAGGCCGCCAAATCCTTCCCGGCGTTCGGCACCAGCGGCAGCGCCGAGGCCAACAAGCGCGAGCTCGCCGCCTTCTTCGGCCAGACCTCACACGAGACCAACGGTGAGTATCCGAGATCCTCCAGTGTTTGTTTTAATTTCATGCTTGCATCGGAATGATCAATGGCTTGACACGAGCGCGTGGTGGCAACGACGACACAGGCGGTGCTGCTGGCGATTACACATGGGGGTACTGCTACAAGGAAGAGATCACTCCAACTTCGCCTCCCTACCAGGGACGGGGACCCATCCAACTCACAGGGTAAGCAACCGATCGATTCATTCTTAGCATATCTTATTGAAAATTACACGAGTGTTGACACATCTTAGCCACCGATTCCGACCTCTGATCCATGGTTAATTCTTCGTTCGTTCCATATGCTCGATCGCAGGAAGTCCAACTACCAGCTGGCCGGGAACGCGATCGGCGAGGACCTTGTGAACAACCCGAACCTGGTGGCGACGAACGCCGTGGTCTCCTTCAAGACGGCCATCTGGTACTGGATGACGGCGCAGGACAACAAGCCGTCGTGCCACAACGTGATCCTGGGAAAGTGGAAGCCGTCGAGCGCCGATAAAGCCGCCGGGAGGGTGCCCGGGTACGGCGTGATCACCAACATCATCAACGGCGGGTTCGAGTGCGGCAAGGGGAAGAACGACAACGGCGCCAACGCCAACCGCATCGGCTACTACCAGCGCTACTGCGGCATCTTCGGCGTCGGCGCCGGCAACAACCTTGACTGCTACAACCAGCAGCATTTCTGATCAGATCATCCAGCGCTGTTGAGCTGTAGTACTAGTGTGTACTGTAGTAAGTCATCTGTGTGTGTGATCTCGATCTACGAATAAGTGACATGTGTGCCATCTTTAATTTTTTTTTTTTTTTGCGATAAAGAAAAATTTCATTGATGCTATAGCAAGTTACATCCTCTCATTACAAAATTAAGACAAACTACACTACCTCCATTGATGGGAGACAAGAAACCTTGAAAAAGCCATAAATTCCACCATTTAGGATCATCATCCCAAACAGATATGCCACGGACGCAAGCTCCGATCTGAACGAACAGGGTCATCTTACCATCCACTACCATCATCCTCATACCCATCACTTTTTGCAAAAGAGAAGTAACCTGCTAAAACTCCACATGCGAACATAATAAAATTGGCTCCGCCGACACGCCGTCGAACTCATCGGGCGTTGCCTTCACCAGATTCGTCATGAGAGAACACAAGTTCAACCGACATCCGGATAGATATCGTTGGAAAAACTAAGTCTCACTAGCCCATCGCCATGGCTGCATAGAACCACAACGAGACAAAGGAAGGGCCGGAGGCTATGATTTTAACGGATAAGATGATGTCGCAAATTAGTATTGAATCCTGTCCAGTCGCATCATCAGTAACACCAGCAACGACAGTAACGTCGCCAGCGTCTCTTGGCGGCAACTGCAAGATCCAGACGCCGGGACACGGCTGTAAACACAAGTATATCGGCAGCAGGGACGGATCCAACGGTGGGGCGGGTGGGGCTCAAGCCCCACCTACAGCTGCCATGCGCATGGAGTGTTAGCTAAATCCCATGCACGATCTGCATTACTTTATCATTTCTATAATTAGAAAGTTGCATTTAGGTGCAAGTTTACGATTTCTAAAGTTAGCTAGATGCATGTTAGATGAGCGGTGGAGAGAGCGAGCCAAGGTGCGTTCATGGAGAGTCTATCAACCCATAGTGTGCTTCATGGGATGCCCCATCAACCCCACCTACTATTTTTTTTCCTAGCTCGTCCCCCTCGATCGGCAGTCCCTACACCGGTAGTGCTCGCAGCTGCAGCTGCAGCTGCAGCCACGCCCACGTCCGACCGTGCACAAGCCGCCAACAGTCAAGACCCACCGAAGTCAAGTCCCTGCCCTCCTCGCCACGACACGGCGACACGCGGTCCGCCTCGAAACGACGAGAGTCCAGGCGCCGGCGATATATGCACACACACCGCCCCAAGGGCCAACGCCGAACGCCGAAACCGTGCTACTACGCACCGGCCCCGCAAAACAATAATTAGACTGTGTGGGCGCTTATTTAGCAAGGCAAATGTTTTTTTTAAGAAAGAACGGCAAAAAGCTTTGCCGCGATTTCTATTAGACGAAAAAATAAAAGGTAAATGTCAGTCAGTTTTTTGACCTGGAAAACCCAAAAAAAAAAAAACCATACAATTGTGGAGGGTACCCTACTCCACCTACGCACCTAGTTACCGGATCAACTCAACTTGCGCCATAACTAGCGCCTACTCAACCACTCAACTTGGTCGAAACGACCCGACTAGAGCAACTACACACCACTAAACAACTCGGATGGGAAAAAATATACAAGAAGTACCGCCCGGTTGGATTGGGTCATCAACACGAGCCTTCATCACGCCCCTCGGTCGGATTGGGACGTCGGCACGGGCCACCACACGTAAGGCACCAAAGGAGAACAAAACCACCACCACCTCCACTGGGAGAGGAGCCGAAAGTAAACCGTCGAAAAGCTGCGCGCCGTCATCGCCAACGCGTTGCCGCCAGTAGCCGCAAGCCCAAACAGCTACTTTCGAAGCTCCTCCACCACGGGACCATCACCCTCAAGTTGCACGCCCACGATCGTCGATCTTCTAGCACCAGCGTTGCGTCCGCAGAAATTCGTCGCGGCACCAATGAAACCACCGATCCCGGCTACTGCGCATGGGGCCTCGCCTCATCCACCAACTCACTCCACTACTCGGGACTCGAGATATACGCAACCGCAACGAGAGCAACGCTTCCACCCGCCCGGCACCGGGCTCACCACCACCATGCGCGCCAAAGACAAGGCCTCCAAAGCACCCATGGACCCTCTCGCACTTTGTCGCCAACACAAAGACCCCCGCGCACCTTCCAAGCCCTTTGCACGCGGACCAACCACACCACCACCACCGCCACAAGCCGAGGCGAGTCTCCGATGGCGACGCCTCCAAGGAGGGCGTGGCCCCAAAGGCGCCACCGTCGCCCGCCCAAAAATGGACCGGGTTTTCACCCGACACTCCCCTGCAATAGGACTCGTTGTTCCATAATGGTGTCCCCAATGGGAGGAACGACGTTGCAAGGACGCCGCCACCACTACCACCAACAAGAATGTCGGTGAAGGCTTTCACCCAGAACCACACCGACCCTACCGCACGCCCAGACAAGCAGCAGTAGCACCCCGCCTCCTCCGCAACGCCTCCGCCGAAGAGATCGCTTGTACATCCCAATAGTGCCACCACGGTACCGTGAGAGCGTGCCAGCCCGGGAGCACCCCGAGCAAACCACCCGGGCCCACCACGAAGCGGCGCTAGATCCACGCGGACGTCGAGGAAGAAGAAAGGGGGGCACCACCAACTCACCACCATCCTCATTTGCTGGGCGTAGAAGTCCACCGGCACCGTCTCCCAACCACCATGGTCGAGACATGCCAGCCAAGAGGTGCCCCCACACCGGGCCCCATGGCGAGAGGAAGACCGCCCGCACCTCGCGGGGGCCGCCACCGTCCGCCCCCGCCCGTCCCTATGCAAGGCCACGCTGGCGCCCACAGGTCCCAATGTCGCCGGCCTTCACTCCCATAGCGGCGCGAGGTGCTAGAGCCGCCGCCCCGCCGCCGCCGGAGCCCCACGCCTCGCCACCACCCGAGCGCGCGCGCTCCGCCGCACGCCGCCATCCGGCCGAGATGACGCTGGATTCGGGGCCCCAACCACCACCGCCGCAAGAGGCACCCCTCGCAGACGAGCGAACTCCGGTGGGCGCCGAGCAGCGCCGCGCCGCCTCGAGCCTTCGGAGAAGCGGGGAGAAGAGCCCGCCGCCGCCTTCCTCGCGGGCCGCGCGAGCCTCCCGGTGGTCCGCTCGGGCGGCGACGAGACGGGAGGAGGCGCCGGAGACTCGGGCGGCGGCTAGGGTCGAAGTCCGCCGCCGCCCACGCGAGGGCGACGCTGGTGCGATAGATGTTATCCCTTCGTTGTATAACTGTTTTAGAATGCCTTTTCCTTAGCACGGCAAATGTTAGGTCATGCCATATGTTTCGAATAGGATTTCATGGCAACAATCACTCACTGGATCTTATGTACATGAGTACGAACCGATGACGATGAAGGTAGTCTTTGCACCACATATTTCGAGTACTCACGGGGAAGTGTCCACTTCTAGTCCCACGTTACTATGAACATTGCTTCTGGCAATGTCATTATAATATTTTGAGTTTTCTTAGTCAATCCTTGGAATTAACTGATTTCCCCTTAATCTTGCATTCAGTGATGCCCGGAGCCTGGTAAAGATCGTCAATCCCGTGAGAAGGTCGGGCCTGCACTGCCTTCAGATTTGGAGGTCCTCAGAGTCTTCTCTAAGATTGCAGAATTCGGAGAATTAGGATCGGTGTTTCGTGCTTTTCATCCAATCCCACCTAGGCCGGGCTCATCAGCCTGGTAAGACCGTCAATCCCGTGAGAAGGTCAGGTCTGCACTGCCTTCAGATTCAGAGGTCCTCATAGTCTTCTCTAACTTTGTCGATTTGTCTAAGGAGCACTTATTCGGACGATAATTGGATAGACAGTGCTACATTGGCTTCAGATAGCTGTGATGATAATGCCTTAACGTTTGTTCCAGGGCACATCGGAAGTTACGCCTACGGACGAAGAAGGCTTAGGAGGGGTTAATTGTAAAAAATAGAATTATGGTGGGATGAGTGGGGATTTAAGTGCTAAAAACCTCACCTCCGTTGATGGCCATCCGATGAGCATCTAGCTATCTAAATTAAAGTTTTTCATAGTTTTCTACACGAATGCCCTGTTTCGCAGTCACCACTAGCGATAATTTCTCTCACAAAGCGTCCGCCACAATCCAATCAGTGATGCTGATTTCTGCCGAAGCGCATCAGCCCACCCACAAGCCAGCCGAACAGGCTCGAAGTTGTTCCCACAACCATCTCCACAGAAAGCGACAGCTGTGTTTCTGAAAAAAAAAAAAAAAAAAAAAGCGACAGCTGTGTCCAGTCCCCAAAGTCCAAACCCACAGATCCCCAAAGCGGCGGCGCACCGGAGACGGCGCCGCGGTGCGCCCCGGCTCTCCCGAAGCGATGGCACGGTGCGGCGCGGCATGGCTCTCACCAAGCGGTGGCTGGTGGCTGGTGGTGCTTCGTCGTTCTGTTCTTCCCCAAGTGGCGGCGTTGGCGGCACCGGCACCTGCAAGGCGGAGCCGGCTGCAGTTGATTGGAGTGGTGACTACGAGCGACGGCGGAGAAGCTACGAGCAGCGGGGGCAGGTACGGTGGGCTGGCGGTTGAAATGCCGAGACACAATGGCAACAATTTGGCAAGTTACTTGTTTGCTCATGTTAGAATCTCATCTTTTGCTTGCTTGTTCGATGGTGATGAATTTTGCTATTACGGTATTACCTAGCCTGTGATCTACTCTCATAAATTGGTAATGAATCAACCATAAACTGGTAATGAATCAATTAGCAATTGTTATCAAATTATGCAAGGTTCTGTGTTTTTCCACCATCTAGCACTCAGGCCTAAGCAGTAACGCCGCCGTGGTACCTTTGAAGTCCCTAAATAAAAAGACCTTTGAATCTTCGCTGTCAGCCGACATAACTTTGTTATCCGCACCCTGGCCCATGCTGATGTTTGCCTGCTGTTTGATCTGATTTTTAGCGCAGCTGATATTTCTTTTGAACCATAACAAGAGAGAGATCTTTTTTGTGAACAAGAACAAGAGAGCCGACCTTACCGATTCTAGCCTCATTTTTGTTCAATGCTATGAAGCTGACAGGCTCGTCCACAGAAGGCGTACATCCAAAAATCAAAGACTCTGACCTCTGTGGAACTCTGCTTCCAAAAATCGGTGGCATTAGGGCTGCCACCCGGCCCTTACGAGGATGACAGTTTGCCACTAGGAACATGTATGCCAAATCTTCCTATATCTAACGGACTAACTCCACAGTCCCAATTATATATCCAGTCACCACGCCAGCTATAATCTGGAACTAGGCATTTTCAGTCCATCAATCGGTTTCCAAGCAGTCGTGTTCCAAGGTCTAGTGGTTTTTATTAGAGATGACAAAATCATCGCGAATAGTATAATGGCGTTTAGTCACGACGACAGAAACAGTCTTGGCAGCATGGACCTGCACGTGCAGTAGACTCTGAGATGTGGTGATGCTTCTGCCGAGAATGGTCGATCGAGGGCAAATATAGAGCGGCATGCATTGTGTTGCTGATGAGTTCCGTGGAAACAAACCATGTCTCTGACCCAAGGACAAACAGGAGCTTGAACGCCGCACATATAGTAGCTACCTAGCAAGTACCTGCTGCACCTCCCTCTTCGCCGCGTCGCCCGATTCCTATGCAGAGCACTAACAGACTGCAGACACGACGCATGGCTTTGTCATCATTTAAGGGTAAGAGTTCATATTAATATTACCCCCTCCTCGTAACAATAACTGAAAGTTTAGGACTAGAGCATACTATATACGATTGCCAGCTCTGTCTGTGTGCAACTACCTAATCAACTATAGGCAACTGGTATAGATGTCATAAAAAAAAACTACTGCAGAGTTGTCAAGAAAAAAAAAACTACTGCAGAAATCTGCTCTAGCACATTTAGGGCCTGTTTGGAACCAACGTAGAAGAGATTTCATATGCATCCCATACTTTTTTTTCTTGAAATTGAACTCATTCCTGTGAAATCCAAACAGATATATATTATTTATTTGCTCAATCAATTGTTTCATGATGTGCAGGTAACACGAAGTTATTAGTAGCAGTTACTATGGCCGTGACCCTGTTCGTGGAGCATACTGCTGCAGCTGATGGAATTGCAGCATCCACCAGAAGCATGGCTTTGCCAGGTTGCCCAGACAAGTGCGGCGACACCGTCATCCCGTACCCGTTTGGCACCAAGCACGGGTGCTTCCGGGAAGGCTTTAACGTCACATGCGACAACAACAACCAAGCTGCATACCTCGGGTGGTCTGCCAGGAGCCTAAAGGTTTTGGGGATCAGTCTCAGCCAAGGAGAGGCCCTCGTCCAGAAGCGCATAACCATGTGGTGCATCAACGACACCAATGTGCAGAGCCCCAGCTTCAAACTCATGAGCCCTTACTTGACTGTGTCCAACACCAAGAACAAATTCACCGCAATTGGGTGTTCTACAGTTGCAATCATCGAGGGTGAGAACCAGCATAACTACACCAGCGGATGCGTATCGTTCTGCCAAGAGGATAGCATCGACGACAGTGGAACAGAGTGCACTGGCATGGGCTGCTGTCAGACTTCCATCCCACGTAACCTTAGGTCTTTCACAAACTCCTTCTTACCACCAATGGGCAATGGTTCTTCGCCGGCTGCCAAGAATTTTAGCCCATGCAGTTACGCCTTTGTCGCTGAGCAGAACTGGTTCAACTTCAGTACCTCCTTTGCTAATTCAAAAGAATTTGGACAACTGTATGGAACTCGGTTCAGTGGGGTTCCTATGGTGCTTGACTGGGTCCTTGGAAATGAAACTTGTGTGGAAGCCATGACAAAGCTGTCGACGTATGCATGCCTCGCTGAGAAGAGCATATGCGTCGACACGCCCAATGGTCTGGGGTATCGATGCAACTGCTATCCAGGTTATGAGGGCAATCCTTACATACCACAAGGGTGTCAAGGTCAGAATGATGCGCGTACAACAACTTTCTAATTTTTTTTCCTCTTCAATTCATACTGATGCATCATACATGCACTGTGTGGATATATGTATTCTGGTGTGTCTTAATTACCTTATTTTTATGCTAATATTGACTCCTCTCTCTCGGTTAATGTGCAGACATCAACGAATGTGATAATCCATCAGTTTATCCTTGTAAAGGTACTAAATGTCATAACACTGATGGAAACTACACCTGTTCATGTAAACCAGGAACTCATAGTGATGATCCAAAGAACATACCATGCACTGGGAACAGGGGCAGCAGCAAGATGGTAATAGGTAATAACCCCTAAAAGGATATGTCAACACTTCTTCCTTATTTCAATATATATATTATGGGCATGCAAAAAGTTTACTCCATTTGAATTTACATATATAGCCATCCATTTTCAGGAATTTCATTATGCTCGATTCTCATTGTTGTTTGTATCTTCGCCCTACTAAACGTGTGTCAGAAAAGGAAGCTGGCAAAAGACAAGGAGAGGTTCTTAAAGAAAATGGTGGAATGATATTATATCAACAAATTCTCTCTAGACAGGTTGAAACAGTAACAATTTTCACCTTAGAAGTTCTCAAGACGGCAACAAATAATTTTGATAAGAGCATGGAACTGGGTAAAGGGGGCCAAGGCACTGTCTATAAGGGTATTTTGACTGACAAAAAGGTAGCGGCTGTGAAGCGCTCCAAGGTTATTAACATGTCCCAAAAGGAAGAATTTGTGCAGGAGATTATTATACTTTCACAAATCAACCACAAGAATGTGGTCAGGCTTCTAGGTTGCTGCTTAGAAGTGGAAGTACCCGTATTGGTGTATGAATTCATCCCAAATGGCACTCTGTTTCATTATCTTCATGGTAACCACAATAGACCACCCATTTCACTTGAAGTTCGTCTCAGGATTGCCCAAGAGTCTGCTGAAGCACTGGCATATATGCATCTCTCTATCAACCATCCCATAGTCCATGGCGATGTCAAGTCTCTTAATATTCTCCTAGATGAAAACAATATGGCAAAAGTATCTGACTTTGGGGCGTCGAGGATGCTTCCCAAGGATGTGATTCAGTTAATGACAATGGTACAAGGAACCTGGGGTTACCTAGATCCAGAGTACCTGCAAGAGCGAAAACTTACAGAGAAGAGTGATGTTTACAGCTTTGGGGTTGTTCTTCTTGAGCTAATTACTAGGAAAAAGGCAATATACTCTGAAGGCGCTGAGGAAGAAGAAAGCCTAGCATCATCCTTCCTACATGCAATGAGAGATAACAGAGTTGAAGGCATCTTGGACACAAGCATTGTGGGTGAGGAAACGGTGGAACTTCTACAAGAAGTTGCTGAGTTAGGGAGACAGTGCTTGAGTGTCAAGGGGGAGGATAGGCCTTCCATGGCCCAAGTAGCCGACAAGCTGAAAACTGTTCGCAGTAGTTGGAGGGAGCTATTGCTATTGAAGCATAGTAAATCTGATGTTCTAATTGAGAGGTCAAGCATGACTTCCGACACGTCCCCATCGCAAACATCATGGTCGATGGACATAGAAACAGCAAATGCATACCATGCAAATAGTAGTAACTGCACGGCATGAGAATTTTCATATGTAGTCGCAACCATGTACCACATAGAGGACTTATAGTTTCTGTTCTAAGATAATCTCATTCTGTATCGATGTTGGCATGCCCCGCCCTACTTTGTGATTGATGGATATGGCCAAAATGGCACCCTCCCCTCCCCATGGCTTTTGCGCCCTTGTTATCAGTCTTTCGTTTGACTTTTGAGTTTCAAGAAGTACAATTGGAGAAAGGGAAAAAAAATAGAGGTTTTTACCTATATGTGCCATTATAAAAGTTGATAATTACCCACAAGCCATTCAAAAGATATGGCTTGATATGCTTAATACTTCTTAGATTTTTTTTTTTTTTTGAAAGAAAAGTTAGGAGCTCTATCGCTCAATTAAGTATAGAAAAGAGAGTTCTATGTATTACACATGACACCTATGGGGCAAACACACCGGTCCTAGGACCAAAGTAAAAAAAAAAACCTCAGTTTTTCACCCTGCAAAGGAAAAGGCCCGCGCCTATGCATGATGTCCTCTTTGGTCAAGGAGGCAACATGCATGTTGTCTTTGTCTTAAACTCGTTCTACTTAGAAAAATCATATTTTTTTTACAGGATCAAATGAAGGTAAATTTTATATAAGTATTGTAGATCTAGACAAGACCTAAAACTTGTAAGTTCTGGGTTTTTTTTGTTCATTTGAGATCGTTAAGGTGTTAAAAATATTAATTGCATATTCAGACCTCTCATTAGTGACGCGTCTACGAGAAACACATTAGTGACGCGTCACTAATTCAATCGATGAGCAGTCTTAGCTTCTCGATGCCTTGTTGCTCAGGAGATACGTCCAATTCAAGATAGTGAGACCAAGACTCGCTGGAGGGTCAAGGCGGGTTGTCTGACGTGTACGTCAGGACGTGGAATGATATATCATCGGCTACGAAAACAGACCGCGTGAGATTTTTTTTGTTCATAACCAGAAAGTGTGAGATTTGTGTCTATATATACAGCAGTATGGTCGTTAGTCGCCGAACTATGACAAACTGGATTTCCTTCCCCATGCATTTGCATATATAGCCATGAGCCATTCGTGCTGTGTAGACGGCCGGCCGCCCGCAATGAATTGCTCATTATTTGCAGGTCAGATTTTCTTACAATCCATGGTTTTGTGAAAACACCTTTGCCTTTATTTTTTTAGAATAATACCATGGTTTTGTCATATACTTTAATTTGGTTTTGCAAACCAGATGTTTCGATGAAAAAGCGATGTATGTAGTTCTGGAAAGCATGTGTTGCTATAAAGTATAGTTTTTTAGAGTTTAACAAACTTCACTTTTACACACCTCTTTTTATCTGAACCATGGTTTTGCGTGCACACTTATCTTGTTTTAAAACTAAAGTTTCTTTTCTCAAAACTAAACATCCAAACAGGGCCTGTTTAGATGACATATGTAGTTTTTGAAAAGCTAATAGTATCACAAAAACTGCGCTTTTATAAACCAAAGAGATACAAATCCTTGTTTAAAAAAAACAGATCATGAGAGAAGTTTCTATGCTTTGTTTGGATCCAAAGTATTTTTGGAGGTTCAAAAAAAAAATACCATGTTTTTTGAAATGCGTTGGTTGTACTACACACATAGTAGTATTGCTAAAACTGCTAAAACTGTAATCCTTTTGGTGTTTTATAAACTCCACTCTAGACATTTTTTTCTCTAAACCATCATTTTGCATTTCTATGAGTCTTGAAACTGTAATTTTTTAATACTACAACATCCCGCATTTTGAGAACAACAAACTACAAGATTTGGTGTATTCAAACATGCAACTAACTTTAGTAACCAAAGTATTTTACAGCAGCATAATATTTTTTCCATCCGAAAATACTTTGCATCCAAACATGCATAGCCTAAAATTATGCGTTTTGCCTGTGTCACCTGCAGCAAGAAAGAGGTTAGTACTATTAGTTGTGTTGGTCATCCTGATGACCTCGGAGCAAAGTGCTGATGGGGCGGCTGGCACCAGCAGCATGGCCTTACCAGGCTGCCCAGACAAGTGCGGCAACACCAGCGTTCCCTACCCTTTCGGCTTCGCTGATGGTTGCTTCCAAGAACCCTTCGGTGTCTACTGCGAGGACGACCAGGCCGTGTATCTCCAGGATAGCAAGAGGCTTAAGGTCTTGGAGTTTAATCTATTCGAGGGCGAGATTCACATCCAGAAGCGCATCGCAAATAGTTGCGATGATAGCACCCAAAACACCGTTCTTCCCGTTCCCGGTCAACCGAAGATGTTCGTACATGGTGGCATGGTATCTGATGGCATTCCTTATGTCACAGTTTCCACTAGAAAGAACAAATTCACAGCAATCGGGTGTGCTACCACAGCAATCATCCAAGACTGGAGCCAGCAAAAAAATTACACCAGCGGATGTGTATCATTCTGTAATGAGGATAGCATCGAAGATAGCACGCAATGTAATGGCATGGGCTGTTGTCAGACTTCTGTCCCAGGTAATCTTTATTTTTAGATAATGGAAGGAGTTTTAGCTTCAGACTTCTTCAAAGAAGAAGCATCAAACCAAACGTATTACAGAACCTGCACACCTCAAAGTTTATTAACTTATTATTACAGGTAATCTTAGTGCTTACCAGCCCTCATTCTTGGCAATTGGCGGTGTGGATTACACCACTGCTCGAAAGTTCAGCCCATGCAGCTATGCTTTCATCGTCGAGCAGAATTGGTTCAAATTCAATGTCTCATATGTCAAAACTAGAGAGTATGGAGAAATGTACGGAACTAAGGGCCGTGGGGTTCCTTTGGTGCTGGACTGGAGCGTCGGTGATCAACCTTGCGATGAAGCCAAAAGGAACAAATCATCCTATTTATGCACCTCCACGAACAGCGAATGCACCCCTGTGCGCAATGGCGCAGGTTATCTCTGCCAGTGCTCTTCAGGTTATGAGGGCAACCCCTACCTACAAGGTGGCTGCCGAGGTCAGCATGCCTTTTTTTTTTGTGGAACACGCCGTTGCGTGTTTTTCATTAAGCAGATGTATTTTTATTTTTTTTTATCATCTCTCGTTCTCTCAACTTGAATTTTTATAAATCCTAATTGCTTCTCTTTATTCCTGTACCTTGTTTGATGGACAGACATCAATGAGTGCGATGATCCATCGCTATATCCTTGCAGAGGTGGTCACTGTCGTAACACGGTTGGAAGCTACATCTGTTCATGCCCATCAGGAACTCAGAGCAAAGATCCAAAGAACATACCCTGCACTACAACCATTGGTATATATTTTGCCCACCATAAAAAAAAAAACTTTGCACTAGTACTGAATTAGCTTATATAGAGTAGTAAACTTCCCATGGTGTTTCATTAGTTTGGCGGAGTGTAGTTACAGGTGGCTAGAACTCTTCAGGTTTCTGTCTGTGTTTCAAGGTTGTTTACTGGGCAATAATTCTATATATGGAGTATATCTTACTATATGTGCAGTTGTCACTGTTATTCTGACGTTTTTGGAGAAAAACTGTAATTTTTATGCTTCATTCAGGAGCCTTGGTTAGTTCAATAGGCATGCATTAATTGTGTTACTAAATTTTGATGCCTTAGAGAGCTATCCTGAAAAGATAAAGAACCCTTAGACTATATTGGTATCTATTGGTAATGTGGACAGTGTCTAAATGTTGCCATTTATTATTTTGTTTATATAGTCTTTATACTTGATTACATGAAATTTACTGAAAATTTGTAATAATAATATCTATGAATTTTCAGGTTTAAGCATTGGCATAGGAGTTGGTAGTGCAGCAAGCTTTATAATTTTGGTTCTCATTGCAATATTCCTTACCAAAAGGTTCAAGCATAGGAGGGCAAGAAAGTTAAGACAAAAGTTTTTTGATCTAAACCGGGGCAACTTTTGGAACAGCTCGTATCCCAAAGGGCAGATATTGCGGAACGGATGATCATAACAATGGATGAGCTCGAAAAGGCAACAAACAACTTTGACAAAGCTCGTGAGCTTGGAGGGGGAGGGCATGGTACTGTTTATAAAGGAATTCTATCAGACCAACATGTTGTGGCCATAAAGAAGTCAAATATAGTGGTCCAAAAAGAAATAAATGAGTTCGTAAATGAGGTTGCCATCCTCTCTCAGATCAACCATAAGAATATTGTAAAACTTATTGGATGTTGTCTAGAGACCGAGGTTCCATTGCTGGTTTATGAATTTATCTCCAATAGAACCCTCCACCACCATCTTCATGTTGAGGGTCCAAGATCACTTTCTTGGGGAAACCGGTTGAGGATTGCAACTGAAATTGCCAATGCTCTTTCCTACCTTCACTCGTCGGTTTCAGTCCCAATAATCCATAGAGATATCAAGCCAAGTAACATACTTCTTGACGACAATCTCACATCCAAGGTATCAGACTTCGGAGCTTCAAGGTATATCCCCATTGATAAAACAGGGTTAACAACAAAGGTTCAAGGTACCATGGGATACTTGGATCCTGTGTACTTCTACAGAGGTCGTCTTAATGATAAAAGTGACGTCTATAGCTTTGGCGTTATTCTAGTGGAATTGCTCACCAAGAAAAAGACATTTCCATATCTATCCTCAGAAGGTGAGGGCCTTGTTGCAGATTTTGCTAGATTATATGATGTAGGCAATGTGGTTGAAATAATTGATCCTCAAGTTATAGAAGAGGGGGGCAAAGAAGTCCAAGAGGTTGCTCAAATTGCAGCATCATGTACGAAATTAAGAGGCGAGGATCGGCCTACAATGAGAGAAGTGAACCGTTCGCTGGAATGCATTTTGTCAGGTGAGAAGCGTGAGGAGGATAGTATATTGGCAGCTACCGAAGGGCAAAGCACAAGGCCAGAATCGAATAAATGGCACAGCTTGTAGCATGTGCTCTTGATGCTTGTGGTGGTGGACCGGCAGCACATATAAACATTGTATAACATAGAGAAAGTGGTAAACTAGAAAAGTGGCAATGTGTGCTCGAGAAAGTGGGTTCAAACAGGATATTTCTGTGGCAACCACATGGTTTGCCTAAGATTAGGCATAGCAAACTACGGCACCAACCAACCCTAAAAGTACCTTCGTGTCAAAATCCTTTATGAGCTATAATGCAAATTTAGTTATTATTATAGCGTTGAATCAAGAGGATCTATGATCATCAAGCAGTTCAAGATTACTTAGACCAAATCATTTATAATATTTCATATGGTACTGTTACACGGATGAGGTGGAATCAAAAAGGAAATCAAGTATTTATGTATCAACCATTCCTTTTTAACAGATAAAATGTGTCAAAACTAATAACTTAATCATGTATAATACTCATCTACAGCTAACATTCCCATACTGCTCCATTGCTTTGTCTTTTTGAAGGCATCACCGAATATAAATTAGTTGAAACAATCTAATACTTTGGAGTATAAATAAAAAATGAATGAATAACCCTAATAATTATTGAAACAACATAGAAGAAGTATAAATATTTTCGAACAAGTACAGTCTAACACACAGTTCTACTAGGATCTGTCGCACTAAGCAACAAAAAGGTTCACATTACAAAGGTATATAGAATATTTTGGGACGATGAAGTCAAATACTTTGGATTTATTACAAAAGTATATAGAATTAAATGCGTCCAGGATCAGAACCTCTTGGACACAGGTCCTGATACTCAAATACCTATACCTATTAAATTGTATTTAGCTGTGAAGTGCTAAATCCATCTTTCTGGGATTTGGTATGATCAGCAACGGAGCCTTGCAATTGGACCATGGACGAGGAGATACAATCTTATCCATCATCTTGGTTTCTAAGTTAAAAACGCCAATAGTAAGGTGGCAGCCCAACCTGCTTTTCAAAGACACAGACTTGGAATCATCAGTGAAATAGACATGATTTGGCCTCACCAGTGGATATTCCTCAGCGGCGTAAACAAAGTGATAGGTTATGCCCAAGAAACAACACATAACCATCTAGCCTCTTTATTTGCACTAATTTTCTGGATGCGATGGAAACTTTATATATTTGAATCCCCAAGTTCTGTTCTCAAATGTTGTCGGGTCGTCACAAGCATAATGTTCATCCTCGGCTGGAGCTTCTTTTATCCAAACTTCTGGTCTCCGCACTAGCAGCAAATCACCGCATGGAGCTTCAACAATGTATACCCTGTCCCTCCCAGAGAACCCCTGACTTTTCATAATTACCTTTGTTAGGACAACAGTCCCGCTGAGATCAAAGGCGAAAATTTCACCAACTAATGTCACTGCATATAATAGACCATCCTTATAGATGCAGTCCTCAAAACTTGAGTGTGGTGGCAGCCATGTCCACTTCTCATCCCTTAGCCTAGCAAAGGAAAGTTGCCCAAATGGACTGTGGATTAATACCACGATATAGCCTCCTGCAGATGTATCATAGAACACATGTGCTTTATGAAAGAGGTAATCCCGCAATGTGCTCAAAGAAATTGTTGCAGGTGGACCAATAACTGAGTCTGCGGTATGCTTTGAGTAGCGATACTTACAAATCACTCCCTCTTCGTCAAAAATCGGTGTCACCTGCTCAATGGTGATGACCGATGGGAGCGCAATCTGTTCACTGGTGATTGGATTGACAAGCTGCATCTCGGAACGCTCATCAGCAGTAACCAACCAACCTTGTGATGATCCAATCAGATACCTTCTGTGGATGGGTGGCTCTGGGAGAGTTAATTTGTATGCCCTGTTTTCAGCAAGGCTGTGGAGGAAAGCAACATTGTCAGCAGCAGACTCATTGGTGTAGATGAGGCAAGGTGTTTGGGGCCATCTGCATCTCCCAGAGCTACACATGCTGGTGTATACAGAGTTCCAAAAGCAGCAGACAGAGCCCGCACGCACCAAGTCAGGTGTCTCCAGAAGATCAAATATAAGCATCAGGATTTCCTCTGGGAGCTCCGTAGAGTTTCCGGCCACAACCTCCATAACTGGAGGCTGAAAATTTTGTCTGCTGGGAAAAAAGCCAAGGGCCAAGATGGATCTCCTTCCCTCCACGGTAATCAATCCGCTAGGGATCAGGTTTTGGAGGGCCACCGAGCGAATGCACTACAGAACGCGTGCTGGCGGATCGGAGCGGCGGCAGCTCGGAATTGGGGAGGCGGCGAGGTAGGGTTTCGAGCTTTGGATTACCGGCGGCAGTAGGGCTCCAATCTAATGGCTGCAGGCTTAAGAGTGAAGCCCGGGAGGCAGGCTGGCCATGGCGGGGCAGCGGTCGGTGGGCGAGGTGGCTGGACGCTGGTAGCGGTTGCTGTGGAGCGCAGGGCGAAGTGATGGGGCGGGGGCAGAGGACGCCGGAGTGGTTAGGAAGAGCGGGGTGGAAGCGATGGCGGTGGGTGGGTGGTGGGCGGAGCGGCCGCCGGCAGCCGGCGGTGGAACTGGTCGGCGGGAGCCGGAGCGTGCGTCCGTGGCGCCGTCAGCCGCGAAAGAGGCGAACCGTGGGGCGTGGCTCGGTGAGGGGACTCTCCAAGCTGGTTTAGGATGCTGTCAAAAAAAAAAAAAAAAACTGGTTTAGGATCTTCCAAAAAAAAAAAAAAAAAAATACAGTCTGTTCCCATCCGACAACAGCATGTTCTTTTATGTAAATTGATTGTGCTTGTGATTTTCCCCTTTTGTAACTAATCCCTAGGTTTCATGTATTCTAGTCTTATCACTAACTGTACCTCTAATATATATATCACACGAATGTAATAAAACATTTATCACAATATTCTTTCTCTATTCATTCACGCTTTCTAGTACGGGGTACAATCTGTCCTGTAGCTTTGGGCATGACTATGTGGGGTGAGTGGGTGAGTTGTGGTACCAAGTGGCATGTGGAGTGTAACACTTTGTATAGTTTTTTCATCTAGTTTTTATTAAAAAAAAAATGAGTAGATATTTGCCTTTTTCTCTTTCTTCATCTAATA
Source organism: Hyparrhenia diplandra (assembly GCA_015847255.1). Classification (NCBI taxonomy): domain Eukaryota; kingdom Viridiplantae; phylum Streptophyta; class Magnoliopsida; order Poales; family Poaceae; genus Hyparrhenia; species Hyparrhenia diplandra. The sequence continues at coordinate 105,616 of JADLZK010010067.1, forward strand.
TAGAAAGTTTTTTGACGTCCTTTCTAAAAAAAAAAAAAAAAAAATTACACCTTGACTCCTACAGCATATAGCTGCTTTGCTGAAAGATAATGACATTATGGAGCGATTCCTACAGCAGCAACTTGAACGAGCATAGCTAATTTTGGATGAATCACTTTGCTCTTTTGTATTTCTATTCATATATATCAATAAAAAAGAAAAAGAACAGGTAGGGGGCATCCCTGCCGACACCTTCAAAAAAAAAAAAAAAATTTTGGATGAATCAACAACGTGACACACATCGCAGTGAAAGGCGATTCCAAGTCGGTGACCAAGTCTATTTTAAACTCCAACCATACTTACAGATCTCGATTGATATATACAGTCAGAAGCAGGCATGCAGGCTTTCTTGTTCCTTGTCTGGGTTGGGTTAGTGGCTAGCTCAAATTTCCTCCTTCCGGTCACGTACATGCCCATGTCGTCATTCATGTACCTCAAGTTCCCAGCTGAAATGAAGCATTGCACCAACTGCATCTGTCAGTTAATTGCGCCGTTGAGCGAGAACCAGATCATGTATCACGGGACAAATTGATCTGAATCTGATCACGCATGGCAAATCAATGCTATCTAGGGATTTTCTTTAAAGTATAATATGTTTTAATGAATAATTTAAAATCTAGAAGCTGTTATACAAAAACCTGAGATATGACACCATGTCGGCAGTTGAGCAGCCGATAGGTGCTAGTTCAGTGGATTCCGCAAGCCAAACCTTTTCGCACCGGTCCAACGCTCTGCCACGAATAGGCCCAACGCTGAGAAAGAACATAGACGGGCTGTCACACATGGGCCTAATGAACAAAGATCCTGTGCGAGCATTGGGACTTGGGACGATTCGTTCTTCTTGTTCCGATGAAAAGGACCCAAGGAACGTTTTTGTCTGCATACTGATGTTGTTCGTATACGCTAAGGCGTGTTACAATTCTTGATTGCATTACTCAACTGATACTCAATTCCATCAGAGTTGACAGGATATATCAGGGATACAGAATTGGGGATACAAGCAGGAGCTAGGTTGGGGAAGGCAAGATACATAGAGGACGTTCTTAGGAATGTTCAGATTCCTAATAACCGCCTAAACAGTTACAAAGGTGCCATCTTATAACAAGGCATTTTGACGGGATTACCTGTTGAATAGTAGGTACGGAGTAGCTCTAGATCAGCCAAGACTCTGGAGCTGCTCGATCGGCTTACTAGCAGTCGTGTCGTGTTCTCACTCTCAAGTCTGCAATTCTGTCCAGCGATCCAGTCGCACCAACGACAGTCGCCTGCTCGCCTGCTCCGAGGCTGCGACTCTTCCCGGCAAGTGGCTGGTGTCTACTCTGAAATCTGAATGCTGAAGCACAGCCACGTCCGTTCAGAGAAGCCGTCAACAATCAAGACCCACCCGAGTCAATGGCTGGATCAATAAACGATAGCGGCAGTGCAACGCGCATTTGCTGCCTCTCGCAGTCAGCCTTGCCCGCCATGACACGGCGATGATGTGCCGTAAAGTCCGCCGGCAACGACTGAAAGGCCAGACGACTGAAAGCCTTTCATTCTATACACAACACCCCACACAGCACCCAGCTCCCTGAGCTTCAGCAGTGCACTCAAGACACTGAATTCTCAGCTGATCTGCTCTCAAGACATCAGCTAACATAGGATAGATCTCTCCCTTTGCCGGTCCCCAGATCCTCTGCTCGAGAGGAATTGCATGGCTTGGCCTTGGTCACCACTACTCATTACAGGTAAGGTTCATGCTACGTACGTACTGCTAACCGTCCTGTAGACAGCAAGTAGATCGCAGATTAGATTGTGCCTGCTTTGGGGACGCAAGCCGGCCGGTATTAGATTTGTTTGTGTCTGCTTTTTGGATGCAAGTGGGTTTGTTCTTGACCAGCCGTAAAAATTAAGTTTATTTGTAGGCTCTCGCTGACAAAGTCATTTGCATCTCCCCTTAATTTTCTTGCAAAATACTCCCTCCATCCCCAATCATAAGTCATCATTTAAGAATCTAGAGAGTCGATATGATAATCTGTATAGAGAATCGCTAAGATTTGTAATATTTATACTATATAAAAAAATATAATTAGCATTTGAGGTAAAAGATTTGATGTGATGGAAAATATTTGGCACTCGCCAAAGTTTGGACTCATGTAAAATTGGCACCCTTGAATCTAAACACAGCCTTACTTTAGCATTCTAAATGTTGTTATCTTCTCATGTAAATTGGGTCTGCTATCTGTTGTCGCGTTTCTCTCCCGACTCGCAAATCCCGTCCGCACTCCAGCCGCGGAGTCCCGACTAACCCGCCATCTGATCTGCTCTTGCGGTGGCGGCGCCTAACACTAGTGCGGCCACGCCGAGCAGTCTGGCACTAGCGGCGACGGCTGCTAGCACCAGATGTCCGGATCCATCGATGGCCGAACGCCGAAGGCGGGCAGCAGCACCATGGCACTGCAGCAGGCTGCAGGTCTTCCAGACCCCAAGTGCCAGGCGGCTGGGGATGCATCCGGGAGGCGGCCAGACCCGCGGCCGCGGTGGTGGCCTGCTGCTAGCGGCAAGCCAACCAGGCACCCAGACCCCAGGTCCTAGCCATCCGGGACTTTCGTCCAGTGCTAGGTAAAAAACAGTCCCTTTTCATTTTTTTAATGTAAATCCCTTTTCATTTTAGTTTTACACGTTTTGATGGCCCAATATTTGATAAAGGAGTGTGAAGACGAGCATAGTGTCAGATTTAAATTTCAGTTCCCTGCATCTATGTGATTGACAAAATGAAAGTAACTACAAGTTCTGAACTTATCAGTCTGTAGATCGAGTTCACTTTCCTTGAAGATTTAACTGTTAATCTTATGTCTTAGTGTGATCTAGTTCCTATCAATTTTGACGAGAGCCACCTGCAGAATGTAGCTTTCTAGCCTATTAGGATCAATGGCCGGATCAGTTATGTCCTATCGAGCCTCTTCTCCTCTCCTCTGCTCTTGCTGTGCTTTTCCTTTCCTGCTTGTAGCTCCTTTGTAATGTTGTTATTTTCGTTTTAATATAATATAATTGTCTGCAGGGGCCTTGGTCCCTTCAGTTTCATAAAAAAAAAAAAAAAAAAAGTTATGTCTTATCGAATTGCACATCCAGGTCTGGTTTCAGAGAGATAAAAAGACCTGACTTCAGTACTTCATGCCATACCTTGTGTTCTAACCAAACATTATATAGACGTGGCTCTTATCGTCATTTCATTATCAAGGGGGAACAACAACAAATAATCACAACCTTGACTTGTTGTTTTTTTTTTTTTCTTATGTGATATATGAACTGAGTTGGGTTAGCAATGAAAATTACAAGATACAAAAATATAGTCAATTTGATATCTTGAGTTGGGTTAGCAATGAAAGTTACATCATACAAAAGTCTAGTCAATTTGATATCTTGGGCACCGGTTGAAATTCACCCTTGGTGTATGGATAAATTGCATTCTTTACTTTTAATTATGTATTTTGAATTTTTCATCAATGTTTCAATAAAGAACTACTTTAACCTACTATATTACGGGACATAATGGAATGCCAGATGAAAACAAGTTCATAGTAACAGGGGGCAGCAACTTATGTTGACCTAGTGCACTTTGCTCATTGCTACAAAACCTGATTTTTTAGTGACGTCTCTTATTTCTAGTCTTCTAGAGATGCCTTTTTTTCTCGGGTAGTTTTATTGAGAACTGTCATTAAAACTGGTTTTAGAGATGGGCCCGTCTCTAAAGATTTATTTGTTAACCAGAAAAATTAAGGGGCTAGATAACCAGTTTTAATAATTCTGAGAATTCATACCTACCATGGATTAACTCTTAAATTTGTCAAATCTAAGCTTAGTTAGTAATAATTAATTTTCTTAAGGTTTGTTTGGTTGCTACAGTTGTTTAGCCTATTGTGCCACTTGTCATATATGCAACTTCATGACTAACTTTTCCTAATCCCTAAGACTAGGTGGCCCTTTTTTTTCTTGCTATAGAAATAGAAAGTAGAGCAAAACTGAAAGGATTCCCCGGAAGAAATAGTTGTTAGGGCATAGATGGGGCATTCAATTGCCATTATAAAGGACTACCCACTCACTCTTAATCCCCTTCGTCATACCTTTGTGGTAGGGCGTGCTTGGTTCTGAGCGGGACTTTCCTCGCGTCACCTCGCCTAGCTTAATTGGCACGAGCAACAAGGCGCTTGCCAAGCCAAAAGAGCCAATTTGGTTCACCTAAGAAATCAAGGTCAGCTAGCAAGATATCAAAACGTGTTCACCGTAGTTCCTAGTTTGGCGAGGTAACATAGTGTTGTTCAAAAAAAAAAAAAAAAAAAAAAAGTGATGCGCTACAATATGTGTAAGTATTTTACTTTATTTGCTTGTTTCACTACCTCAGGTAATAAGCTATTGCTGCTAGTTGTGGTGGCCTCCCTATCCTTGGGGTATTGTGCAGGAGCTGGTTTGTCCTTGCCTGACTGCCAACGCAAATGCGGTGACATAAGCATCCCCTACCCTTTTGGCATCAACAGTGCCTGCTCCTGGGAGGATACCTTTAATGTCATATGCGATGAGGAAGAACAAGTGTTGTATCTCGGGAAGAACAAGAGCCTTAGGGTGTTGGAAATCAACGTGCCCCAGGGCGAAGTCCGTGTCGAGAATCACATATCAAGTAGCTGCCACGACCACAACGACAACCCCAACTTCTCAGAAGTGCATCAACCTATCTTCAGATTTGACAACCCTTATTTTGCTGTTTCCATCACCAAGAACAAACTCACAGCAATTGGGTGTGCTACAGTTGCAATCTTCTATGGCCAGAACGAGAACCAGCTAAGTGCTTGTGCGTCGTTCTGCGACAAGCACGGCATTGACAATAGCACGCAGTGCTCTAGCAGGGGCTGCTGCCAGGCTTCCATCCCTGACAACCTTAAGTACCTGGACACCTTATTCGCAGCAGTAAACCATATAAACTACAGCCGTGTCTGGGAATACAGCCCGTGCAGCTACGCTTTATCGCCGAGCAAAACAGGTTCAATTTCAGTGCCTCCTATGTCAAAGCAACAAACTTCAGAGAACTCTATGGAGCTAACCACAGTGGGGTTCCTATGGTGCTGGATTGGGCTATTGGTACTGGAACATGCCATAATTACAGCACGATCAATCAAACATCATATGCCTGCGACAACAGCAATAGCGAATGCATTGACGCGCCCAATGGTCTGGGGTATCGATGTGTTTGTTCTCAAGGCTACGAGGGCAATCCCTACATTGTCGATGGATGCATAGGTCAGCAGCATGCATTTTTTGTCTCTGCACAGTCAACTTTCTTTTGTCTTCATATTGATATGCTGTTTGTGAAGTTACATGTTATGTTACGACACCTTAGATTGACATTGAAGGTTCGACTAACTCATAACTTTCTTATTAAACCATAGATATCGACGAGTGTGCCTCTCCAGACCTGTACTGCCATGGTACATGCATTAACACTGTTGGAAGCTATGAATGTTCATGCAGACCAGGAACTCAGAGCAAGGATCCAAAGAGCACACCTTGCACCCCAATTCCTGGAGCCAACAAGAAAACTGAAGTGATATTTGTGATAGGTATGTTTACTTTGCAAAAGAGTTTGTTGTATGTACAGAACACTAACTTTTGCAGAGTTTTGCCGATCTAAAGCAATTTCTCAGTACAATACTTGCTAGTTTAAAGTTTTTTATATGCTTTTATACCCCCATCCAAAAGGTCATTCGTATGGTTTCTATGTTTTCCATACTCCCATGTTCTGATTTTCCATGTAGACCCTAAAGGACCTGTCTTTTATCACTTATTCTCAATTGTAATGCTGCCAGTTGAACTGATGATGAACCGATAATCATTCATTTCCAGGTATTTTCATCTGTTCCATTTGCATCGTCATTTGTATCTCCATTATAATCATGAAGGAGTGTAAAAAAAGGCTGGTGGTGAAAGAGAAGGAGAGACTCTTCAAAGAGAATGGTGGTCCAATATTATTTCAGCAAATCCACTCTCGACAAATTGACACAGTGATATTATTCACAGTGGAAGATTTGGATAAGGCGACAAAAAATTTTGACAAGAGCACAGAACTTGGCACAGGGGGCCATGGCACCGTTTATAAGGGCAATCTGAGTGATGAAAAGCTAGTGGCTGTGAAACGCTCAAAGATTATCAATATGGCCCAAGCCGAAGAATTCATTCAAGAGATTATCATACTCTCACAAATCAATCATAGGAATGTGGTAAGGCTTCTAGGTTGCTGCTTAGAGGTTGAAGTGCCCATGCTGGTGTACGAATTTGTCCCAAATGGCACTCTATTTCATCTACTACATAGTAGCTACAATGACAGGCCACCTGTGCCGCTCGAAGTTCGCCTCAGGATCGCCCAAGAGTCTGCGGATGCACTTGTGTATCTGCATCTCTCTACCGATCATCCCATAGTCCATGGTGATGTCAAGTCTCTAAACATTCTCCTGGATGAAAACTACACAGCAAAAGTGACCGACTTCGAGCGCCAAGGATGCTTCCTAAGGATACAGATCAGCACATGACAATTGTACAAGGAACTCCTGGTTACCTAGATCCAGAGCACCACAAGGAGCAGAAGCTGACAGAGAAGAGCGATGTTTATAGCTTTGGGGTTGTGCTTCTAGAGCTAATCACAGGGAAGATGGCTATATACTCTGATGGTCATAAGGAAAGAATAAGTTTGCATCATCCTTCATTCTAGCAATGAAGGAGAACAGAGTAGGAGACATGTTGGACACTAGTATAATGGGTGTGGGAACAGAGGAACTTCTCCAAGAAGTTGCTGAGCTAGGGATATGGTGCTTGAGCGACAAGGGGGAGGAGAGGCCTTCCATGATCGAAGTAGCCAACAAGCTAAAATCTATTCGGAGTAGTTGGAGGGAGCTATTATTGTTGTTGAAGCATAACGAAACTGAACTCCTTATCAAGAGGTCAACAGACGTGGCTTCAGCTGAACCATCACCTAGCATGTACTGTACAGCGCCAATGCTAGGAATGGATATAGAAACACCATCTGTAGACCATGCATGCTAGTAGCAACACTTTGTCACACCGCGCCCTTCTTGGAGTGTCCCAGCCTATCATTTGTATCATGTCTGACCTTTTTTATAGTGTCAACAGGGGAGAGACCCTTCTATTAGTACTTGATTTGAACATATTTTACAAAGCGAATTTATAATACTAATATTTATAGCAAAAGGTTTATTGCAGTTAAGTTAGTACCCTATACTTAGTGTTAGTGCTTACATTTACAATAAAAGGTTGAACTAAGAGATCATCTGTTACTTATATACGAGGATTCTGAAGTTGATCTAAGTTCTCATGGATAATATTTATAGCAGAAGCATAATCAGGAGTTTAAAATATCATTCCAAGGATGTTGAAGTACTTGAGTACTGTATCATTCTATGGCTTGTGAAGATTAGAGTTGTACCTAAATTATTTGGATATACTAATGGCATAATCGAAACCCCTGATCTTGACAAATTTAGCATGTGGGTTGTCAAATTTGGATATACAAATAGCATAATTAATAAATCAAGAGTTGAATATACTAATAGCATAAGGGTTGCGCTAGCGCCCTAACGCCTGTCCCGCATATGCCCTCTCTCACTCTGACCACACGCTCCTTAGATTGACAACTCGGCATAGGTGCCTCAAGGTTGACGAAAATGTCGCTTAGCACTGAAAGCACTACACCATTATATCATGGAACAAGTCCAAAAAGTGTGAGTACCCATGTCAAAGTCGAGGACCGTTTTGATGCGAGGAAATTAATGATACCTCGATTAGTAAAATTATGCAATTCTAGTTATATCTTTCGAAAAACTATCTAAAATTTGACAAAATTTGTGTAAAATAACATGAATATTATTCAGCGTATATGAATGTATACTTATTTGATACTATAAATATTGATAACTTTTTGTATAAATTTGGTCAAACTCAAGATACATTAAACTCAGCGCTATTCTATAATTGCATTTCTTTTTCCAACGGTTTCATACACATAAACAATGTATACAGATTTCGGGTAGATGTTAGTAATTGCGCAACATTAGATCTTTGGAGGTAGAATTCTGCGGCAGCATGTACAAGAATGTATGTATTTACAGACGTGTACTGTAGCACCGTAAAGTACATAGTGGTATGGCGAAATAAAGCTGCTGGACGGGCCCATATGGCCGGCATGAACTAGGCGGCGTTGCCGAGGTTCTCGAAGCTCCAATCCCGTCGCATGCCGACGCTGCGCCGGAGCCGCGGGCCGCCCTGGATGAGCTGCGACACCTTCAACTCATCCACCGTCGACTTGCACTTGCGCACCGCCTTCTTATTACTCCTGACGCTGCCGCTGCTGCTGCTGTCGCTTCTCATCGTGGTGGTGACTCTGTCGACGTCGTCGTCCTTGTCCTTGCTGTTCTTGGAAGAATCATCCTGATCATCCTCTGCTTCTTCGTCGTCGACGGTTGCTAGCGTCCGCAGCGGCGCGTACCGCGGCGGCACCTGACCGTCCGAAGGCACGCCACGCTGGAGCGCCGTGCAGCAGGTGGCCGTCTGTGGCTGCGGGCCGTCGTCGTAGGGGTCGTCCACCGCGTCTCCGGCGACGACGGCCCCGCGGCGGGGGCACTTGCAGGCTGGTTAGGTGCGACGGTAGGTTGCTCATCTTCGATGATCCTATCAACGTACAATGATCTTATTGTTCACTTCTCTTCTCTCCGATGTTTTAATCTGGATGCATGCAGCCCAGGATCGTATTAGTGGGATATGTTCGATGCAAGGCCGCATAGCACATCAAGTAGAGGCCAGGCTAATTTTGGATCAACTCCTTTTACTGGCATCCCACGTGCTAGATCGTAAATAGAAACAATCATTAAAATAGCTAGGCATGCTGTTTTCAATGCAATACATGTGATTTGTGCTATGAAAAAATACAAAGCAAATAAAATTTGACCCATTTTTAAAACGTGCAGTGGCTTTCGCACTTTTGTCATACATGTATAGTAGCTTCATTCCACTAAAAGTGCTATCTCCTAAATCAGGAATAGAAATTTAATTAAAAATACCCTTCAACTGTTTTTAATTAGCTCTCTCCAAATATATATTGTCGTAATCTATTCGGATTTCTTGCTAACAAAAGATGAAAGGCAGAAATGACTCTCTAGATTGCACACAAGATATAGAAAAGTTGTTGGATGATGAAAAACACATAGAGAACATCTCTTTTTATCCAAATGGAACAGAGATTTTGGTGAAAAAACACACACTCTTCATCGGCTTCTCTAACTGCATCCCTAAATATTACCATCCTATATTCTTAATTTCTCAGTATCCAACAAAAGTAAAGAGTATAGATGACTCTTGAGAGTGTGCGCAAGATATAGAGAAGTTGTTAGGGGGTGAAAAGATATAGAAAATCATTTTTATTCAAATAACTTTCCAAATGGTGATTTGGAAAGTGAGTTTAAAACAACTCTTGAAGATGCTCTAAATGATAATTTAGAAAGTGAGTTTAAAAAAAGACACTCGGAATAATAATTCAAGAGGTGAGAAACATTCACCCCACCGAGAGTGCTAGCTCCTAAATATATATAGTCACCCTTAAATAGCTAGTTTTTTTTTTTTTTTTTTTTTTTTTTTTTTTTTGAATCGAGGGCTTTCCCTTAAAGTAGCTAGTTACTCCATCCATTTCAAATTATAAGTCATTCTATCTTTTTTTGTTAAGAGTCAAAACATTTCAAAGTTGATCAAAATTATAGAGGGAACTACAAAGATTTAAGCTTTGACTCTAAAAAAAATGTTAGAATGACTTATAATTTAGGATGGAGGAAGTCTATGAAGTTTTCAATCAATTTAATACAGGTGTGATTGCTTGCTAAGAAAATAAACTCTATTACAAATAGAATTGGCCCATCAAAACGCACAATGGCTTTGGCACTATGCTATGAATGTTTGGCTTCAATTCATAATAAATCGACCAAACCCATCTATAGGCAATGACACTTGCTTAGAAGTTATAATCGCTAAGATGGGATTGTGGGTTCTTTTCCATGGAGATAGAGGCAGCGATTTAGCTAGCATGGTTGATTGATGGAATGTGAATGAATTTTTCTTCAAAAGAAAAGATGGAGCGTCATGGTGCAACTAGGCGCCAAGCTGACAATCCTGCCCGTCCCTTGGTTCCTCAGCGTCCATCGCGACCGTACATCATATCAGCCTCTGCTCGTCCCGCGCTCGCGCCGCAGCCGCTGCCGTGCCTCTCTCGCCGCTATTCCGCCTTGCCGGGGGCCGCCGCAACCCAGCCTTGTTCCCTCCGAGCTAGGCTTCGGCGGCCGCACCCAACTTCCCCCCTCCAGTAATAAGCTTAGCAATCAGTCGAGCGGCGGGGGCCGCGGTGGCCACGTGTGAGGCTGCGACAGCGAGGAGTCCATTGGGGCTGTGCGCGACCGCGAGCCACGCAGCGGCGGCGTTAAGAGGCGCAGGATACCGGCGGCGGCGAGAACGGTCGAGGCGCGGGCAGGTAATGCCCGTCCTCTGCCCAAGTTAGAGTCCCTGTCATGGCGGCCGTCGCCGTCGATGTCCCTTCCTGCATCCAGCTCCTCCGCTCCTGTGGCGCGGTCGCCGGACGGCAGCTCCACCAGCTCCTCCTCAAATCGGGCCACGTCCCTCCTCCCTCCCACCCACCAACTCCGTCCTCCTCATGTACGTGCGAGGCTCTCCGCTCCACTCCCGCGACGCCCAGCGCCTGTTCGACGAAATGCCCACGAAGAACTGCTTCTCCTATAACTCCCTCATCACCTCCCTCTTCAAATCCGGAGACCACCGTGCGGCGCTTGGCGTGTTCCGCTCCATGCCTGACAGGAACACCTTCTCCTGGAACACGGTGATAACTGGCCTGGCTGGTGCTGGGGATCTTGACACTGCGAGTGAGCTGCTGGAAGAAATGCCCGTGAAGGATGCTGTGGCTTGCCACGCTGTGTTGCATAGGTTTGTCCGTTGTGGCCGAGTGGATGAGATGTTTGCTCTGCTCAAGAGGATAGGTTCGCGGTGCAATCCAGATGTGATTTCGTCAGCATTGAATGACCCATTCGTGCTTACCACAGTGGTTGGCGCCTGTGCTGACCGGATGAAGTATGAGATTGGGAGGCAAGTTCATGCCCGGTTGGTGGTTGCTCAGACCGAAATCGATTCGGTTTTGGCTTGCGCATTGATTGACATGTATTGCAAGTGTGGGGATTTGGACTCTGCTCACCAAGTTTTTGATAGGTTAAAACACATCGATGAAATTTCACTGTCTGCTCTGCTCTATGGCTACGCATCTTGTGGACAGTTGCACAAGGCGTTATGCCTTTTCGACAAGGTGCAGAACCCCAGCATTGCTCTGTGGAATTCTCTTATCAGTGGCTGTGTACCTGCCTATCATGGAGATAGTGCTTTTGTTCTTTTTGTAAGGATGTTGCGGTCAGACATGTTGCCTAACTCTTCAATTTGTGCCATTGTTCTGAATACGTGTGGCTTTTTAGGCATGCTGAAGCCTGGGCAGCAGACACATGCTTGTGCTTTAAAGGGTGGGGCTGTCAATGACTTGATAGCAGCAAGTGCTCTGATTGACTTCTACTCGAAATGCAGCCTCTGGGCAGATGCCTGCAAAGCTTTCGTGAACTTAGGCATCATGACACCATTGTGCTCAACTCCATGATCACTGTATACTCAAACTGTGGCCAAATAGATGAGGCTAGAAGACTTTTTGATATGATCCCTAGCAAGAGTGTCATCTCATGGAATTCAATGGTTGTTGGGTTCAGCCAAAACGGGCATGCTCTTGATGCAATGGAGCTGTTCTGTGAGATGCATCGGCTTGGTTTGCGGCTTGACAGTGTAGCTATATCCAGTGTTCTGAGTGCATCAGGCAGCATCTGCTCTATAAGTTTTGGGGAGCAGATTTTTGGTCTTGCTATTGCACTTGGCCTGCAGTCTCACCATATTGTAGCCTCCTCGCTCATTGACCTGTACTGCAAATGTGGCAACTTGGCCAATGGATGCAAGATCTTCAGTGGTATTGATAATCCAGACGAAGTCTTGTGGAACTCAATGCTTATAGGTTATGCTTCTAACGGGTATGGACTTGAGGCACTGAAACTTCTGAATTTAATGCAAAGTAGGGGTCTCAAGCCAAGTGAACGGACATTTGTTGGTGTCCTTTCTGCATGCTGCCATTCTGGGCTTGTGGAAGAGGGACTGCGATGGTTTTACCGGATGAAGGAAGATTTTTGGCGTGAGTCCATCCGCTGAGCATTATGCTTGTGTGACTGACCTGTTAGTCCGAGCAGGCCGACTGGATGAAGCAGTTGAGTTCATAGAGAGCATGCCGTTCAAAGCTGATTCAATTAGTTGGACCTCTATTGTTGGAGCATGCAAAGCCCAGGGCAATGAGGTCCTGTTGCACAAGGTTGCAAACAAACTGATGGAAACAGAATTGTCACCGCATTCTAGTTTGTATGTGCAGCTGTCGAGCACACTCGCAGCTCATGGGGATTGGGACAAATCAGCAGAGATTAGAGTATGATGCATGACAGAAGAATTTCAAAGAACATTGGCTGCAGTTGGATTGACAGGGCATAAAGGAAATTGCTAATGTCACCTCCCACAGGCATCCCTGTCCCTTCGGGACCCTTCCCTATTGGCTTTGGTTTCTTTGATGTGTTCTTCTGCTAATCCGGAAGTAGTAACAACGACCCTGCTAAAATATGTGCTTTTGATCATTGCTTAGTTGGACTATATGCAGTTTCTTGGAATATTTCCTGAAGCATGCACAGGTTATTGTAAGCAGAACCATGCACATATTGATATGTATCTGTAAATACATTTTGGTGTAATAATAGAGTTAAAGCTTCTCTTTGTCTGTGCTGCACAGACTATGCAGGCCAATGAATTGCTCCATGATATATTGATATCTTTGACATCAAAATTGACTCTACTGAAAATGTGTCAACCACCGAAAAGGTAAGCTTTTCACATCATGCACAACCTTGCCTTCTGCATATAATTTTCTAATGTTATTCAGAGGTTAGTTTGGTATGGCTGCGGTATTCCACACCTTGAAGATTATGGAATCAAAAGATCAGGATTACTGTGTGTAAAATACCACCCTATTTATCTGTGGGTATTCTCAAGGATCAAAATTACCTACATGCTTTAGAGAAAGCTCTTGGCACATTAACACGATGGCCACATGATAATACATCTCTGGTCATGTACTTGGACTCTTTGGAGTTTATTAGCAAGGTACTATTACAGCAAGTCGATACACTTGGAAGAACTTCTCTGAAGGAAAATCATCCCATTATTCTGGTAACTTTAACTATATTCTGACAACAATGTATCAGTTTGTTGATTCCAGCTTCACATCTTTTAGGTAGGTCTATAAGGTATTAGCACTGTAATTAGTGAATCCAAAAACCTTTATTGATGCATGCTTACTGTAAAAAGTATGGCATTATGAACAGGCAATGGTTCTTGATTTCACAAGGTGCTTTGTCATTTCTGCTGTAACAGTTGTACGCAAATGTCTCAAGGAGACAGCAAGAGATGGCATGATACAAGATCTGGCATGATACATGATACAAACTGTCCAGTAGGTTTCTTTAAGAACTGTCCGCGATTAAATTATCATCATGTCTTTTCTTTAGTTCATTATTGAAATTACTTTTAAATACCTCTTAGCTAGAATGAAATTAATTTCGCATACCTGCAGCAACGCGCGGGGAATTCATCTAGTTATCTATATGTGCAGTACCTATCTGTTATTTCCTAATAATGTATCATTGCCTTTGTTGTACATTTCTCATATGCTAATGCTGGGCATTATCTTTCACTTTCAGCATTCAAGGATGTCATTTGATCTTCTAATCCTGGGGTTGGAGGAGAAGGTCGGCATGGCTGTCAGTGGCAACCTAAAGCCGCTTGCTGGTTATTATCTACAATTCATCAAAGCCAACTACATTGCCTTTGGTAATTGTTATTTCCACAGCTTCTCAGACAGCCTCTGAGTTCCTTTTTTTAACATAGAAACAATTTCAGGATTATATCTAACACAGCTTCTCCTGGAATGCGGTGATAACTAGCCTGGCTGGTGCTGGGGATCTTGACACTGCGTGCGACTTGCTGGAAGAAATGCCCGTGAAGGATGCTGTGGCTTGCCACACTGTGTTGCATAGGTTTGCCCGCTGTGGCCGAGTGGATGAGGCATTTGCTCTGCTCAAGAGGATAGGTTCGCGGTGCAATCTAGATGTGATCTCGCTAGCATGGAATGACCCATTCGTGCTTACCACAGTGGTTGGCACCTGTGCAGATCGGATGAAGTATGAGATTTGGAGGCAAGTTCATGCCCGGCTGGTGGTTGCCAAGGCCGAGATCGATTCAGTATTGGCTTGCGCTTTGATTGACATGTATTGCAAGTTTGGGGATTTGGACTCTGCTCACCAAGTTTTTGACAGGTTAAAACATGTCGATGAAATTTCACTGTCTGCTCTGGTCTATGGCTACGCATCTTGTGGACAGTTTCACAAGGCGTTATGCCTTTTCGACAAGGTGCAGAACCCCAGCATTGCTCTATGGAATTCTGTTATCAGTGGCTGTGTTGTCCCTGCCTATCATGGAGATAGTGCTTTTGTTCTTTTTGTAAGGATGTTGCGGTCAGACATGTTGCCTAACTCTTCAATTTGTGCCGTTGTTCTGAATACGTGTGGCTTTTTTAGGCATGCTGAAGCCTGGGCAGCAGACACATGCTTGTGCTTTAAAGGGTGGGGCTGTCAATGACTTGATAGCAGCAAGTGCTCTGATTGACTTCTACTCGAAATGCAGCCTCTGGGCAGATGCCTGCAAAGCTTTCGATGAAGTTAGGCATCATGACACCATTGTGCTCAACTCCATGATCACTGTATACTCAAACTGTGGCTAAATAGATGAGGCTAGAAGAGTTTTTGATATGATCCCTAGCAAGAGTGTCATCTCATGGAATTCAATGGTTGTTGGGTTCAGCCAAAACGGGCATGCTCTTGATGCAATGGAGCTGTTCTGTGAGATGCATCGGCTTGGTTTGCAGCTTGACAGTGTAGCTATATCCAGTGTTCTGAGTGCATCAGGCAGCATCTGCTCTATAAGTTTTGGGGAGCAGATTTTTGGTCTTGCTATTGCACTTGGCCTGCAGTCTGACCATATTGTAGCCTCCTCGCTCATTGACCTGTACTGCAAATGTGGCGACTTGGCCAATGGATGCAAGATCTTCAGTGGTATTGATAATCCAGACGAAGTCTTGTGGAACTCAATGCTTATGGGTTATGCTTCTAACTTGTATGGACTTTGAGGCACTGAAACTTCTAAATTTAATGCAAAGTAGGGGTCTCAAGACAAGTGAACGGACATTTGTTGGTGTCCTTTCTGCATGCTGCCATTCTGGGCTTGTTTAAGAGGGACTGAAATGGTTTTACCAGATGAAGTAAGATTTTGGCGTGAGTCCATCAGCTGAGCATTATGCTTGTGTGGCTGACCTGTTAGTCCGAGCAGGCCGACTGGATGAAGCATTTGAGTTCATATAGAGCATGCCTTTCAAAGCTGATTCAATTAGTTGGACTTCTATTGTTGAAGCATACAAAGCCCAGGGTAATGAGGCTCTGTTGCACAAGGTTGCAAACAAACTGATGGAAACAGAAGTGTCACTACATTCTAGTTTGTATGTCCAGTTGTCGAGCAAACTCGCAGCTCATGAGGATTGGGACAGATCAGCAGAGATTAGGAGTATGATGCGTGACAAAAGAATTTCAAAGAACACTGGCTGCAGTTGGATTGGCAGGGCATAGAGGAAATTGCTAATGTCACCTCCCAGTCATCCCCGTCCCTTTCCTCTGGGTCCTTCCCTAGCGGCTTTGATTTCTTCAATGTGTTTTCCCACTAGTCAGAAGTGGTAAAAACAATGGTCCTGCTAAAATATGTGCTTCTGATTTTGATCATTGATTAGTTGTACTATATGAGGCGGTTTGTTGGATGATTTCCTGAAGCATGCACAGGTTAATTAATATAAGTAGAATCATGCACATATTGATATCCGTAAGTATTGTATTTTGGTGTAATAATAGTGTTAAAGCTTCTCTTTGTCTGTGCTGCACGGACTGTGCAGGCCAATGATTGGCTCCATGATATATTGATATCTTTGACATCAAAATTGACTGTACTGAAAATTTGTCAACCAGTGAAAAGGTAAGCTTTTCACAACAGGCACGACCTTGCCTTAAGCATACAATTTTCTAATGTTATTCAGAGGTTAGTTTGGTATGGCTGCTGCATTGTTGTACACCTTGAAGAAGATGATGGAATCAAAAGATCAGGATTACTGTCACTTCGGTAATCATCTTTCAGTAATGATCATCAATAACGTATTACTGATGACATTGAGTGATTTTCAGTTTTCTGTTCAGTAATCTGGGTGCCTCTAGCTGCAACCTAGATTTAGAATATTATATCTGAGAATAATCAGGACCGAGCAGTGTTGGATTTGATATTATTTTTGTTATTTTTTTAATAAGTCGTGCTGCCATGCATGAGGAACCAATCACCAGCTTTGGGCATTTTATACTGTGTTATTTCTATATAAGTTGATTGAAAATCAATGTTGGTCTACAATTCTAGTCGGCTCATGGATGCTCCAGAAGTGTTGTTTCGTGGAATACGTTGCACATTTCAGACATTTATGTTGGTCTACAACTCTCAGAAGAATTGTTTTGTGAACATTTCAGACATTTATGTGAACGTGGATGAATCCATGTTTTCTTTCTTTCTTTCTTTCAGCAAACCTTAGTGACTGGACCGCTGGACTACCTAGAGACTCCGGCATCAAGCAAACAGACCAGGATCCCCGCCGTACTAATGCGATGAGAGAGACGCCGGACTATGGTCTTATGGGAGAAGTCAAATGAAGGCAGACACAAGACACGAGGCGTTCCAGCAGTTTCATGTGCTACAACGTACTTTAGCGTCGTGTCGTGCGCGGCGCGGGCGTGGAGTGAGTACCCACGCGAGTCGACGCGGCAGAGCAGGAGAGATGGCCGGCCGGCCGGCCAGCCAGCTAGTAAAACGACGATAGCATCCATTCCGATCGGGAGAGGCAATAGGCCGCAGACGTGGGACGCGGGGACCCTCGGCGTCCGAGCCGAAACTGGCAATGGCTTTCCCTCCATCTATCGCGTCGCGTCAATGCTAGCTTCTCGTCCAACGACTGGCAGTGGCCTTGGTACGGTGCCATGTGCGTGTGCATCGCCTTAATTTGCAGCAGAAATCGCATGGAGAAATTAAAGACGCAGTGCATGCAATGCAGTGGTGAGAAGAGCAGCCTCCAAGCATGCCTCAGCAGAAAATCAATCTCCAGAAAACATACGACAAGCTAGATGCATGTGCTTTTTTCAGCAATAGGTGGTACTAGTATTTTATTTACTTCAAAATTAACTACTAGAAGATGAAAACTACAACACTACGTAATAACCCATTCATAATGTACCAAACACAGGAAACCAAATAAGTACCAGACTACATTATCATACTTGATAGGACTCCAGAGCTTGAGATCATGCATCTCGGCTCGATCAGCGGAGGGAGACGCCGACGCCGGCGCCAATCACCACCCAAAGCATGATAAAGAAGAGCCACAAGTGAAAGTCGAGCGCGCCGTGGGCACTGCCGTGGCAGGTGACCAGCATCTCGAGCACATCGTCGGCGTGGTAGGAGGTGAGGACTCCCAGCAGGGTGCCGAGGAAGGCGACGATCCGCGCCGGCACCAGCAGGCCCATGGTGGCCGCGAGCACCTGCGTCGAGGCGGCCACGAGTAGGTACCCCGACGCGGTGCGCAGGCGCGCCACCTCACCGTCGGTCGGCACGCAGGCCATCCCCTGCACAGTAGAGTCAGTTTAAGTCCCCGCGCCGATGAATTAACTGGAGAGATTTCTTTAATTTAGAAAGAATGCTGCTGGGATTTCGGTCGTTGTGACGTAATTAATGGAGCAAATTAAAGATTATTATTGCCGTGCCCGTGCGTGCGTTTTGAATGAATCACAAAAGGCAAATAAAGTTAGCGAAAGATGGGGTTTAGCAGTGGTGAGCGAACGTACGGCCGGAGGGAGGAGCATGGCGAAGAAGGCGAGCCCAGCGGCGGCGCAACCCAGGAGGAACAGGGCCGCCGCCAACGCCAGGCGCGCGGTCAGCCGGGTCCACGCCGCGGTGGTGGTGGTGGTGGTGGTGGTGGTCACCAGCCATGCCCCTGCCGCTGCCGGTGCTGCTGCTGCTGCCGGCGCGGTGGCCTCCACGGGCACCACCACATCTGGCGCCGGACCTGAGTAGCGAGTAGTAGTAGCAAATGAAATTATACCAACAATCAACAAGGGAAGAAGGCCAGATCGAGCTGCTAGTTCGTCGATCGAGACGACCAGCTAGGACGTACCTCCAGCACTACTGCGCCCAGCACCAACAAGATCGCCCATCTCGGTCTTCATCGTCACTCGCTCAGAACCAACTTCCTCCCGGCCTCCACTGTCCAAACTGAGGTCTCGTGTACTGTGTGGAACTAGTGGAACTAGTAGCTATAGCAACACTGCTGCCTCTCGTGATCGTCTGCCAGCATATATAGTGGCGTACGTGGGTGCCGAGCGCCGCGGCGTGCCAAGTGCCAGAGGTGACGATGTGAAGGAGGGGAAGCTGCGCGGAAATTGCATCGATCGTCACATGCATGCAATGGCTCCCTGCCAGAGAGCGCGTGCAGCCTCCGTCCGTCCGATGGATGCGAGAGCTGAAACGGGCAATGGCGCGGCTGTCCCTCTGTATCGTCATGCCTGCCTTGTTGGTGCCGATCGAGACAGAGACAGCCACGACGAGCAATGACGAGTAAATGCAGTCCATAGGAGAGGAGGGACGCGCGGTGGTTGAGATTGGAGCAGAGACTACAGTACGTAGATGCAGCAGTATGTATGTAGCTAGAATGCTCGTCTGAATTGTTTTGGGGGGTTTCTTTTTCCTTTTGATTGAATACAAAGGTAGCTCCAAACGAACAAAGGAGAACATGCATATATACGGAGGAGGCTAGATACTTATCATCATCAGCCAGACACGCAGTTTTAGTTTTGACACCATTGCTTCCTTCCTATTGTTTTGTTATGGTTTTCTGGAATGCTGGATCGATGTGGTTAAGCAAAGCATGTCGAAAAGCTTGACTGCAGTTTTTGCCTTTCAGCACGACGAATTGTATGTCCTGGTACAGTATATTTCTAATAAACGTTTTTTTTTCCTTTCATTCTGTTATGATTTATGTGTTGCAACCCCTGTTTTAAATAGCGGGCTAAGACGCTTAGCGGCGGCCTCTCCAAAAAGCTAAGAAAGGCTATAGCGCGCTAATAGCGGGCTAAGCCATTTAGCGGCTAAGCAAAAACTATGACAAACATCAGGTAATTTTACACATAATAAAGATGAAAACATTATGAAAAGGACATACATGATGCATCAAAGTCTTGCTAACACATTACACACGGGATTTGGCAGGGCACCGGGTGAGGATGGCTAGGGTTGCTGGGCGATTTGGGCCTGGCATTTAATTGGGCCGAGACCGGCCGACGGAAATGACAATCCAACTACAAATAGCGGGCTAAACGACCTATGATTTAGCGAAGTTAGCGCGCTATTAGAAGCTAATAGCGGCAAATAGCGTTTAGCGCTAAAATCATCATAGCTTAGCGTTTCTCCTCCAGAAAGGCTAAATAGCGCTATAGCGTCCGCTATAGCGGGCTATTTAAAACAGGGGTTGCAACGCATCTCCCTAGGCCTAGCACCCAAATTATCCTAAGGAGTGTTATCCCAATGCTTGTCAGTCATCATATATTACATATCAATGGGATATTGACGGTTGCGTTTTGCATTGTTGGCTTGAAGAGGCGCCATTGATAATACTGAAGCTATGGACGATTCACATTCTTTGGTTTGAAGAAGCATCGTTGATATGCTGAAGCTATGGAGGGATTCTATACAAGTTGCATCTGCAATACCAAATGCTGTAGATTCTGCATTTCAGATTTACTGCTTGAGGCGATCGATCGGCATGTGCTGCTGTTTCAAGAGCATTCTGTGCTCAGTCAGACCTTCTCTCAGGGGTACTTTCTCTTGCTATAAGTTTTGCTGTAAAGTATATATTTACTATGCAAATCATATACAGTTGGGAAATACATGCATGTTCCATCGTATCACCTTGTGGCTATTGATTTTGGACGACGAATGGCTAGCTGTTGAGAAGGAAATAGAGAAAACAAAAAATGTTCCACAACCTAATGTTGTTCTTTATGAGAGCTTCAATTTTCTTATTTATATGCTACCCTTTTAGGTGTAAAGGTATGTTGCACTTTAATTCTTTCCCAATATTTTACTTTATATTATTTTGGTCTTTGTATAGTTACTAGGAAATATGCCTGTGCTTTGCTACGGGTAACAAAAAAAAAAAACATGATTTGTAGTTATTACCTAAACTAATAGAAATAAAATATCACATCTGTGTAGTAACATGCCCATGTGCATATAAAAAAAAATTGGCCTCATCTCCTTCTAGTCACTCGTTGCTTTTCCTCTCTTGCAAGCGACAGCGGCTTCCCTCCTCCCATCACGCCTCCATCCTCCTCCCTTCCTCTAGTTGATTGAATTGGATATCTCTGTCTGCGCTCTTCACTTTGTTATTCCCTGAATCGAAAGTTATAAATTTCGAATCTTAAAAATGAAGCTGTGTTGATGAAGCGAGTAGAATTATTCCTTTCTTGTGTTGGGTAGTTGACCGGCGACCTGTATAAGCACGAACATCTAATTCAGATGCATTTGCTAGGTAGTTGACCAGGAGGAGCTGTAGTTTACGCCTAGCGCAGACTGATTTCCTCTGCGATGACCTAGAATTCAACTCATTGTGCCCTTGGATAAGAAAAAAACTCATTGTGCCCTTTATATTTGTCTGATCTTGTTCGTGGTGGGCTTGTTGTGGCTTTGATTTGATAAACGGTGGATATCTACAAGTATTTATGGTTTTTATTTTCTCTTCTTTGTCTTCACGGCATGACTTTTTTTTTGATAACTCAAAACATGACTTATCTCCGGCACGTATCACGGCTCCACCTTATCTCCTCGGCCTCATCTATTCCTGTTGCGCAGTTGTCCATCTCGTCTCCCCGCGGCTCCTGCTCGGGCCCAACGAAAGCTACGGCGCCTCCATCGGCTGCAATGTCCTCGACCTTCGCCGTGCCGCTAGCGCCATCAAGGCCGAGGCGCGGTGGCCGCGTTGTCCTGCCCGCTGCCAGAGGCCGGAGGCTGGCGAGGTTGCTGGCCTTGTGCTGCGACCAGAACGCGGAGGCGAGTCGCGCACCGTCGAGTTCGCGGGTACCTGCCAAGGCTTTGGCCACATCCCGCTTCAGCTCGATCACGACCTATTGGAAGCGGTCGTGCGCATCAGCGAGGCGATGAAGGTGTCGAGGAGAGTCCCCGTCGCGCTGCTCGGAATCTCTCCATCCATAGCGGTTCGGCGTCTCTCTCGCCCGCTATGGGGGGAAGGCATTTGTGTGCGATTTATCTCAAGTTCATTGTGTCTGATTCGAACTATAATTTGATTTGTACTCGATCCTGGATTGTGCGTCTTGTCTTGGCATGATTTTGTGAATTGGGACCGGATTCGTATTTTGGTGTTTGAGTCACTTCGCCTGCGTCCGGACGCCCAGGGGCACAACAGGGACGGGGACAGGACAGGACAGGACTATGGGCGACAAGTCGCCCGGCTGTCGGGTACATTGGACTTTGGACTTGTAGAAGGCTGGACGAAATTTCTAGATGGACGATAGAAATTTTCTCTCTTTATTAGTAGGTATAGATAAATATATATTTTTTAAATATTATATATTCCTTGTGTTTTCACAAATATGTAATTAATTGATTATCAATGTTTTTATTGGATATTCTTTGATGTTATAAGATATTTACATCTTATATGGGCCAATCGGCGAAAAAAAACTTTATGGTTTCACTAGAAGATTATGGCATTGAAAGCTTAATACGTACTTAGTCCTGAAATCCAAAGGATCTAGATCTTTTACCGGTGGTACATAACCGAAAAGAGGTCATTTATTGTAGTTTCATGATTTATTTTTTTTCTAGATGTTACCGTAGCGTTAGCACGGGCAATGTTAACACACGGGCAATATACTAGTAACTTTTTGATGGGCCTTGATTCTTTGTTATATCACAGACTCACAGTGACTAGCTATCTCCAACCGTTCAAACCTACACCCAGGACACATTCACCAATATACGTCAGCCAAAGGGTAGATGACCCATAAACCACCCTTCTCCAACAACGGAACGCAAGAAGCGGACACATCTTTTTTGTCTCGCGAGCGCTGAGCCCCGCCTCGTCGTCGCCTCCTCCTCCTCATCTTCCCTTCCTCTCATGGATAGTAAAAGCGCCCCCCCCCCCCCCCCCCGCTAAGCTTTGCCCCTGGGCGGGAATCCAAGCCCCGCAACAGCCTCCCCATCCACCACCACCACCCTCCCTCGTTGATCCACGCCCCTCCTCTTCATCACCAATGGCGGCGGCTAGCCCCTATAGCGTGGACCGCCAAGCGGTGGTGCGGATCGGCGCGGCGGTGGTACGAACCGCGCGGTGGTGGCGCGACTTGACCTTCCCCGACGGAGCCTCTGGGTGCGCTTGTGGCTCCCGTCTTGGGCCAACCATCGTCGACCGGGTCGAGGAGAGAGAGCGACCCAATTTTGCATTCCCTCTCACCTCCGACCCAAAATGGGTGCTCCCTTTGTGTTCTCTGTTGGAGGCTGTTTTTCTACCTTGAGCTAGGCATTTTGGGGGTATGGGTAGTGTTTTGGGTTTCTTGTTGGAGATAGTCGTTGGACTAAAAAAGGATATGATCGAGAGAGGCCTAAACGGGGTGGAGCGAGAGGAGGAACAAAGAAAGGGGAAGGAAAGAGAAGAAAAGCCATACTTATTCCTATTTTCTGATAAATGGATTTATTTGCTTTGCTGACTAGATTTCACAGTTAACATCTCTCAAGACGAAAATCGTGTATTATTAGGTCCGTCTAGGATGTTTTGATTTCATAGATCAAAAGAATTGCAAACAAATTTGACGAGCCGACAAGAAACCGGCGTCGATGTAGCCGCCTCTCCATGGTTGGACTCCTTAGGCAAGAAGTCGACACTACTAGATAAACGATTTTAGGTGGCGGGCTTTTTTTTTTATTTTGCATGGCGGTTTTAAAACCGCCACCAATGAAGGTCACGGTTAATCGATGATTAACCGTGGTAGTTTTACGGGAGGCTAAAAACCCGCCACCTAAAATCACAGAAAAAAAAAAAAAAAACAAAAATCGAGATCCAGGCCCAAAGGGCCGGATCGGGCCGCCGCCGCCCGGAGCGGGATCCGCCGCCGGATCCGCCGCCACCGCCGAGATCCGCGCGCCGACCCACAGGGGAGGGCCGCCACCGTCGAGATCCGCCGCCGGGACCCCAGGGGAGGGCGCCGCCGCCGCCGAACCCCTCGGGAGGGCCGCCGCCGCCGGATCCCTAGAGTAGGGCGCCGCCGCCCCCCGGACAACTTGGGAGGGCCGCCGCCGCCGGGCCGGGACCATTCGGTGAGGGCCGCCGCCGCGCCGGACCCCGGGAGGGCCGCCGCCGCCGCGGTGGTTGTGCCATCGAGGAAAGGGGAGGAGGCTCGACAGGGAGGGAGGGGACGGGAGGGGGCGACGACGGGGGGGCGCCGACGGGAGGGAGAACTCGGGCGACGGAGAGATGGAGAGTGAGGGGGAGAGATGGAGAGTGAGGGAGAGGCGGGAGTGAGAGAGAGATGGAAACCCTAGCTTTGTATATTTATACGTGGGACTGAAACTGGGCTTTTTAGACTAGATCTAGGCCTGTTCGGCTCTTGGGCTGGGCCTTATTAACCAGTTAATCAATTTACCATGGCGGTTATTATAACCTCCACAGTTAATCATGACATTAACCGCGGGCGGTTTTCAAATGCCCGCCACGGAAAATGAAATCTGAACACCACGCAAAATCAATCCCGTAGTAGTGTGAAGCGGTTCATCGGCAAGGTTCTCGCGTAAGGTTTGTCACTTTGTTCTTGCCCCCTCGCTAGTGGAGGAGTCGCCACCACAACCTTCGCCGCCGCACCACGCGGTAAGTGGATCGCCGCTCAACCGCTCTTGCGTGTCCCGATTCATGGCGAAGCAGGGTGTGATTTTGGTGATACAGCGGCTTGGGTTCATCGATCGTTGCAGGGAGCCCTCCACATCGGAAAAGGAGGCCTACAACAACTTCTCACGTGAGAACCCCAACCCCTCTCATAAGGAGGTTGCGGGAGCTCTTCGTAGGAGAGGGGCCGAGGCGGTCGGCGCCGCGCTAGCCGCCACGGCCCGACCGTTGTTGTCGGCTAGGTTGTTCGGTTAGAGAGTAATAGCGTTTTGATATCCTTCTACTAGAGAGGATTGAACTCCCCTAGTGCGTCATTCCCGACGTCGTTGCTGTAATTTGCAAGTGTTTTCTCTACTTAATACAAAAGATACGCAAACCTTTTGTGTATTCGAAAAAAAAAAGTTGACAAGAGCCGACAGAATGAACTCTACAAATTTTGAGAAACAAAAAATGGGCTCGATGATACGAGAAAATTATTTAGGACGAATAATAGATGAAATACAAATTTATATACATGAGAAGTAAATACAACTGCATATATAGAAAAACAAATCAAGCAAACTCATTGCATCATGACTATACAAGATATCATAGAATGACATAGAAAAATGTTGATGAACATCAAATCTACAGTGTAACATCGAGCAATTAATAAAAGCTAAAAATATCATGGAATGATTGAATTATGCAAGCATGACAATGTATTTTTAATGAAACAGATAAATAATACTACATGAAACAAATAGAAAAAGAGAAGAACAATCTTGCGAATCCCAGGGTGTAGTCGCTCTAGGGGCGGCTGGGCGCCTTGAGGTCGGCAACAAGCCAGCAAGGTATTCCTGGAGCTGAAACAAAAATTGCCAAAAACGGAAGGAGAAAATGTTCACGAAATGCATGGGCGGGCTCAGCCGCTCAGCCCAGCAAGGGCAACCGTAGACAGTTTCCGTCTCGGCCCACCGCCCAACGCGGATCTAACGGGTAGAGACTAGAGAGGCTCATACCGACGCCGTGGAATCTTCTCGCCTCCCTCCCCCCGCATCCGATCCGCTTCCCGTGGCCGTGGTTCAAAATTCGAATCCAGAAAAGATTTCCCCAAGCATTTCCGTTTCATTCTTCTCTTTTCTATATAAGAGCAAATACAATAAGCGCCACGTCACTTGCTAACTCAAGAAATGTTAGGTGGAGAGAGAAAAACGAGGGGACCAACAACTTCGGCGCACCTAGCGCCGGGCGGCGGCAGCAGTATCCATGCGGCAGCGCGATTTAGCGCCGAGCTAGTCGATTCGACACAGGTTGTGGGCCTTTTCGATCCCCGCGCGTCGCTCTTCTCTCGTAGCAATTTCCCCTTCCCATCTCCATGAGCGCGCCAAATCCCTCTCCGGCGCACCAAATCCTGCTCTTACGAAGCCGAACTGACTTCTTCCGGGATGATTTAAGGTCTCTCCCCAACCCGTTCGAAGGATCTGCCGCCGGCTTCCATGAAGGCCGAGCGCCGCCGGCTTCCATGAAGGCCACGTGGGCTCGACACATCCCCGCCTGCTTGGTGAAGCGGGACGCCCGGTCTTGCCGCCCGGCCGTGCCACCCGCCGCTTGGTGGCTCGCTACCGGCTGTGGTGGTGGCGCCGATGAATCCTCCGCTTTCGGCCAATCGAGAAAGATACATCGACTCGACCCAAACGAATAGCTAGCAAGTACCTACTGCAACGCACATATTTGCATCTTTTTTTTTTTTTATGTCGGATGGATTAGTGAAAAGTTGGGAGATCCTCTCGTTACTAGTATTGCATGGTGAATTTGTTATTACTTGGTGCTTCAATTGGCAACCTGTGTGAACATGTCCATGCAACACAAGTAAAGCTACATAGATGTGTTCTTGTTGATCCTCAAGTCTAGATGAACTGCAGTGACTTTAAATACATGAGTAATAATTGTATAATCTTGCTAACAGCTAAAAAGCTATTGTATCACTGCGCTTTATCTTATATTGTCTCAAGATGGCGTGGACGCTTTTATAGCGAAAGCTTATTGGCCTTGCTCTAAACCGTCCGCTGCCCATCCATCAGCGATTCAGCGTCCTCCCTCGTGCTCTCTCGCCTCTCGCTCGTTGCGCGTTCAAATTTCGAACCCACTCCTCCGCCTTCTCCGCCTCAAACCCTAGTCCGTCCGATCCCACCTCCTCCCCAGCCACCGCGCACCATGAGCTCCGCCGCCGCGCCAGCCGCCGTCGGCAGCGGCAAGGAGCTTGCGAACCCGCCGGCCGACGGGATCTCCAACCTCCGCTTCTCCAACCACAGCAACAACCTCCTCGTCTCCTCATGGGACAAGGTCAGTAGTGGTCGGTCAGCCCTCAGCCGCATCCTCTCCCTTTCCTCAATTCCCCGCTCATTAAACCCTAGCTGGCTCTTTGATCCCGCTGATTTGACCGGGTTTGGGTTTGCAGACGGTGCGGCTCTACGACGCCGATGCCAACGTGCTTAAGGGGGAGTTCGTGCACCCCGGCCCCGTCCTCGACTGCTGCTTCCACGACGACTCCTCGGGGTTTAGTGCCGGAGCCGACCACACCGTGCGGAGGTGAGCGATTCTTTTTGTCTCTTCCATTCCTTCCTTACTCCACACCTTGCTCTGCGTCGAATTTGGGGATCGGGTTGGTGATGTGGAGCACAAGCACTGCAGCTGCAAAATTGCATGTGGCTGTGTGCTCTGAGATCTCAATTTTGTTATCCATTTGGTGAGACTAATGCTATAGGTTTGCTGTGTCAAATGTAGTTAGAAAATAATATTATTTGCTGCTGTTGACACTGAGGATTGTCCATAGCAATAACTAACCAAAGAATTTTATAGTGAAAGTAAAATCTGTCAATTTTGTACTGACAGAATTACAGTTGTGTGGAGTTTATATTTAAGTTGGGAAATATCTGGTCCTGTCCTTCTAATTTTTTCAACTGTTCATGAAACCAAATGTAAGTGTTTAGTTCTATGTTTATTGTTTGATGTGAATTAGTTATTCATGTAAGATGGACAATCAGTGTGCCCATTTTGTTTCATTGAATGCTACTAGTTCCATAATTGGTAGCATGTAAATAAACTTACATTTGCATTGTCTGGGATCCACTTAAAATGGAAATCTGAAGATCTGATTAATGAATGTTCACTTCTTTCCATAATTAGTTTGCATGCAAATACACTTAGATTTGCCTTCTTTTTCTATATATGTGATTGCAAGGACAAGTAATAGGCCCAAATCATCTATTTCAGGTTGGTATTTAGCTCGTCCAAGGAAGATGTTTTGGGGCGGCATGATGGCCCAGTTCGTTGCGTGGAATACTCCTATGCTGCTGGTACTTGTATTCCTATTGATTTGCTTTTAGATTTCTGTTCTAGCCTTAACTTTTCTTCTGCAAGGTATGCAGCCTGATGCAGTCAAAACTTGTTTTCTATAAATAGAACACATTGGCAACTACTTTTGTACCTGAATTCCAAAACAACTATATATAGTTATGCTTTTGAAAGATTTAATCCTAGGCCAAGGATAGAATTTTTTTTTTTGGTCAGAGTTATGTCTCTGGTACCGCTATTTCATTGTTTTCTTTTTTTTTTTTGTCTTGGAATATTTGTTCAGTTCTCAGCAAATTAACTATGCTCTGTCCTCAATTTAATCGCAATCACTGTCCAATTTAAATTAAATGAAACTTCCTAAGCTTGAATTGCTCTTCTGCAAATTTTAATTTCAATAAATATATCTGCTGGTTGAAGTTAAATAATGAAACTTCAATGCACTCGGTGTTCTTTTACATATTGTACTTGATTTGTTGTGCTATCAGTGACTACCTAAGGAGTCTGAATTAAACTGTTTGTTTTGTTCTATTTAGGTCAAGTCATCACTGGCAGCTGGGATAAAACTGTAAAATGCTGGGATCCAAGGGGAGTCAGTGGGCCAGAGCGTACCCTTGTTGGGACATATGCTCAACCTGAGCAGTATATTCTCTTTCATTGGTAGGAAACAGGTTGGTTGTTGCAACAGCAGGAAGACATGTAAATATTTATGATCTTCGCAATATGTCTCAACCTGAGCAAAAGAGAGACTCTTCTTTGAAGTATCAAACACGATGTGTTCGATGTTACCCCAATGGAACAGGTAATTGCTTCCATCTTGATTAGGTTGCTAGTTGACAGCACTTATTTGATTGTTAGTTGTATATTCTGTTTATATAGTAGAGCAACAGTAAATTGTTAGTTGACAACACTTATTTGCATTCATGGATTTCATTTAGCTCTGTTTTAGTCTACTAGTGCTACATGTCTGTTGATACTTGTTTGGCTGTCTTTATTTGTGATGGGGGCTTTCATCTAGAATAAAGGTTAGGGCGCTTCAAGATTCTGTCATGGCCCATCAAGGCCATGGACCATACAGGGCCATGACAGGTGTCATAAGTTCTGTTCAATCTTTATTTATGATTTTGTGTTGAGGTTTATCGGATAGGTTCATCCGAATGGACATTGAATTTCCTCTGTATGTTTAATTACAAAATCAAATAATCGAAATCTGGACAGCACATGATTAGTGTTCTTTAAGTTTTTGCACATGAATGACAAGGTAACCTATTAAAAAATGTTGCATTAACATTTGTTTCTGTATTTTTACCCTTTTTTTATCACATATTAAGCTGGGGTATTTATAATTTTATCTGTTGATTTAACTTTTGTGAATACAGTTTTCTGGTGCTGCATCTGTTATCTGTCCACGGCTTGAAAATTTCAATTTGGAACTTAACTTTGTTTATTTTCTCCTTTTTTTGAAATGATTTATTTTTTCATTTTCACTTCTACGGTTGTTTTATACTAGCTTTTCATGATCTATCTTCAAAATCAATAGCAGTATTGAAGTAAGAATCCAGAATAACATGCCACCCTTGGAACCATGCTGTGAGAGCTTATTCTTGTATTAGAATTCAGAATATTCTTCCGGGTTCAATAATAAATACTTATTTACATTCTGTTAAAATCATAAACTAGTGCCTGTATAATGAATTCCTATATGGATTGTTTGATGCACTGTCTGTATTTTTCCTTTTCTTAAAAGGGCATCACATCCCTTATTTCTATCAGTAGTGGAAAGTGTGGTAAGCTACAGATTTGCACATTACACATGGCTTGTTCCATTTGTTTACTACTGGAAACATGTGTTTATTCAAGATCATACCTGATAGGTTAGGGTATTTGAGAAGTGTGATCCTTGATTTGAAAAATCATGTGTTTGACACTCTTGGTAAATATTCCTCGAGGATTGGGTGGCCAATTCAAGTGAGTCTTGTTTATAGGAAACCTGCTAATTGAACTACAGTTTGATTTCTGTTAGCTGCTATGTAATGGTCCAAGTAGCATGGTGCGGGCTGGCATACTGGTCAGCTTTCAGTTTTAGTTTTTCCAGGTTGGATGACTGGTCTGGCCTTTTCTTAATAATTATAAGCATACAGTATGCTGTTCAAGCTGCCTGTATTTGGTACATTTATTGTTCAATATTATCTATTTAGTTTTCAAATTATTGTATGATGTATATAAACCAAACATGCATGCTGTATGCTGACCTCAGTCTTCTGTGTCTTGCTTCAGGATATGCTCTAAGTTCTGTTGAAGGGCGAGTTTCCATGGAGTTCTTTGATCTATCTGAGTCTGCTCAGTCTAAAAAGTATGTTTTCTGCACATTAGCTGCCAAAAGATGGGCGCATGTCTGACTTCTTTTAATTGCTCAATACTATGACTCAAATGTGCATGTGCTTCCTGTATCATCAATTGAAACAATGGATAGTGAAACTTCATTTGCAAACACATTTTCACAGTTCCCCATATATATGTTTTTTTTAAGCTTATAGCAATCTGTATCGTATTTACATGCAAACATGCTGACACATAGTTGGAATGCAGGTCAATTTGTTTACTTTATGTTATTCAAATTCAAACAAAGATTGGGGCAATCTGTTTAGTGTCTGTGTCAACATTTTATAATGCCAATTCAAACTCAAAGGCTGTTAGAACAATGAAAACAAAATTGCCTGCAAACAGTAACCTTGTTATTTCTTTTTCCTGTTATTTTGAATCGCTTTAGAAATATGTGTTTTTCTTACTCTCAAAAAGAGAGCATCACTTAGGAAGTAAATTGAGGGTTTTTCCCTGGCATTTTCTAGTTGTTTCCTAAACTAAATTGGATTGTATGGTCGTGCCTGGTTACAGATTGCACTGCATAGGTACTAAGTAGAAACTACGTGTTTTGTGTTACTAAAATTAGTGAAATGATGCTACTGTACACTTACCTTCTTCTGGAAACCTAGACTGAACAGTAGTGCCTAGGGATGTATGTTCTGTTCAACTTGTTTTGGGTCATTGGGTCAACTGTCGTGCAAAACCTGTCAAAAAAAAAAAAAAAAAAACTAGAGGGAGCGAACTAAACTAGCCGAGCCACAAAATACAATTGGTACCCTCTTGCATCTCTAGTTGAAATGATCGTGGACAATTTTTCATGCAGGTATGCTTTCAAGTGTCATCGAAAATCTGAAGCTGGCAGGGACACCGTTTATCCTGTCAATGCAATTGCTTTCCATCCCATGTAAAGCTTTGATGTTCCAGTTTATTTGTAGTTTGATATCTCACTAGATTATTAATTCTCATTTTCTTGTCCTTGTGCAGATATGGAACATTTGCCACCGGAGGGTGTGATGGATTTGTCAATGTCTGGGATGGCTATAACAAGAAAAGACTTTATCAGGTAAACCAAGTGAAGAGTTTTGTTTCAATAGGATGCTATTGTCCGAAACATTCTTGTATTCATGATTTCCCTACTTTTGGTTGCAGTACTCAAAGTATGCATCAAGCATCGCAGCTCTATCATTCAGTAAGGATGGCCATCTGCTTGCTGTGGCATCCAGCTACACTTATGAAGAGGGAGAGAAAGCGTAATATACTGAACTACTTTGTCTGACAAATCTTTGTTCACACAAGATTAATAAAAAACTGTTGACTCACCTGTGTTTTTCTGCATTTCAGGCATGAGCCTGACGCTATATTTATCAGGACAGTGAATGAAGTCGAGGTGAAGCCCAAGCCCAAGGTATTGGCCGCCCCCAGTAGTGTTGTGACCTGTTGGCGGCGGTATCGGTCATGTGATTAGATGACCCGGACTTCTCTTAAGTTGATGTCAATTGCATTAGTTGACGCGGTGCTTGTTTGCGTTGTAAGAAGTGAACCACCTGTTTCTTAATCTAGGCCCTCTTCTTCAGTTTTACTTGTCCACGGAAACATTTCATGTTCCAGCTGATTGTATATTCCGAGACAGATTATGTTTTAGTTTATTCGATCCTTTGTTGAATATGCATTATTTGAGTATCTTAAGTCTGGAACCAGGAGAGAAGAATTATGCTGGCGGGGAGTATTATTTGGTAATTCCTGGCTTTGTTGTAAAATGGAGGGAACGACTTGTGCCGGTGCCGCTGGCAAATGGCCAGTTAACTGCTACGCAGGCAGACATTCAACAGCTGAAAATGGCTCAAACAATTAGAATTAAATCTGCTAACACTGATAGAGATGAATAAGTTAAACAACGGAAAAGATAAGGCACTGCTAACCCTTTTTTTGTTGGACTGCCTACCATTGCTGTCATACGAGTCCGTCCGTCAGCAAACTTTTTTTTTTTTTTTTGCCACGTGAACTGTTACATGAAAAGCATTATCACCTGGGAGTCCGTCCGTCAGCAAGAGGACTGCAGACATTTTGGGCGGGAAAACGATGGCCTTGATGTCCATGGAGTGACGTGGAGCTCGATGACTATAGTCATCCTCTCCTTCCTCCGTGTGGTCGCTGGTCAGCTTATCTTTTGGGCTGCTGATTCGGTCCTGGTTACTGAGCGAACCAACGATGAATAAGTCTGCCTAGACGAAGCTTCTTCCCTCTAGCGGCGTGTTGGACACTTGAGTACTTACTGGGCGGCGCAGCGGTATGAGCTGAGGGCTCAAGTGTGGTCGATCGCCGGGGTTGGCCATCGCGAAGGGTTTTTTTTTTTTCGATTACGAGTCACGTGCAAGGAAAAATCCCAGTCCTCATACTAGTTTTACATACTTTATTTGAATTCATTCATTCACCCCCTTCCCTTCTTTTCTAGAGCACGGTAATTGACTGCGGCTTGCGCCTTTATAAATGTTATACTCCAGAGAACAGCCAGACTACAACCAGACTCAAGTAGCTAAGTGTGTCTTGTCAAAGGAGTATGTCTTCTCAAAGGAGCTCTCTCTGTCTTATGTCTTCTCAAAGCTACTCATATATACACAGGTGCTGCAGGTGCATACCATCAATGAATGAATGAATGAATGAAGCTACGAAGGCATATAGAAAGGGCAACCAAGCACGACGGGATATGGCGTCGAAGTTATGTGAAGGTAAGATCGATCAAGTTTCTTTTTGCCCTCTCTCTCTCTCCCTATAGCCAATTATAAGGACGATTATTGATGGTTTAGCATTTTTCCCACATCTACACTTCTACAGCTAAGCTAGCATGTAAATCGTCATTTCTGAGTCCTTCAATCGTACAAGGTCCCGTACTCTCTCGTATTGTATTGTACAGGCTGCTGGCGCCAAATCAAATAAATTGTAAACCAATTTAGTTAATCGATCAAACTTATTAGTTATAGCAAACACCACTACAAGCCGAATTAACCATTCATGGTCCCAATAAATTATTAAAACAGAAAATACACATATTTTTCTCGTTATTTATGCTTTGATTCTAATATGTGCACAAATAACCATGATTAATACTTTTTTCAAGAAATATTTTTTTTTGAGAATTACACAGTACAACGCAGATACTCACAACACGCACGCACACTCACTCCTATGAATACACGTACATAAACCCCCCTATGAGCACCTCCGGAGATTGAGCGGCCCGATGATCTGGAGATTCCCCGGTCACCATTGGCGCCTCGTCGTCGACGGAACGTCGCTTACCACTGAATGCATAACGCCGGTAAATCCCGGGAAAATCTCGGGAGGGAAAAGGTCAAAGACTGGGATTTGAACCCGGTGGGTGGGCCCCCACTAACAAGCTATTTTTTAAATAATACAGGCAGATTTGAGCGTAAGGCCCCTAGGGCAAAAGCCCTAGTCGTTGGCCCAGTAAAACTTATAATCAGTTTTTCGACCCACAAGTGAGGCCCATTATGAAAAACACAAGGGCCAACAAGTCGTTGACCCAGTATGCTTCTCCGCCTTCTCGAGCGTCGGCGACCGCGACTCCTTGAGCGAGACCGTCAGCAGCGCCGCCCGCCAGCCCTCCACCTCGCCGCCCGACCGCCCCTCACGCGGCTCACCAGTCCTCCACCGCGCCGGCCAACGCCCGACCGGCCCGCTGTGGGCCCTGCCAACCGCCCAGGCGCGGGGTGCCCAGCAACCCATGGCCGGACGACCCACTGGCCACCGCGTCGTCACGCCGGCCTGGGCGCCGGCTGGCGCCTGCGGATGCCGGACGTCCAGGGGACCAGGGCGCGCCCCCGTCCTGCACTCCTCTCTCCTTGGCTCTTGCGAGGGCAGAGGCCCGAGCAGCCGAGCCCGACGCTCTGGCTCTGCTGACCGCTGGTAGCCTCTACTCTCTAGCATGGTACTGCTCTCTTCCCCTGATTCAATTCCTACTTAATTTGATTGAAAACTGAAATTAGAAACACTGAAACATCATATCTATGAGACATTAGGTATTTATGTTTATCTCATCGTGTACCTTGCAATGTTGTTAGCAAATTTAGTTCAATCATCAGATCAAATATAAATTTTATTTGTGTCCTAGTTATTCATCACCCTGTGTGTTGCTCAATGGCTGTCTGATATTAATTGGCTTATAGGCCTCATCCGGTTACGATAGATGTATAATGGGTAATTTCACTGCTAGATGAGGTGACACCCTGAGACCCATAGTGTAAGGTGCCTGGCTTGGGGTTCAATTGAAATTTGAAAGAGTATATATGCTTAGGAGCCTGGCTTGGGCTTCAGGAGGTGGTGCTACGAACTCTAGTTTGGGTTCTATGTCGTTCTTCTTCTTCGGGGTCTCCTCATTCACTTCGGGTGTGTTTGGTCTTTGGGGTTACCCCATGCTTCATGAGGTGATCCATCATGAGTTCTTCATCCCATGAATTTTGGTGAAATCAATCCATTCCTTTGCATATATTAATTATTAGCTTGTGATGAATGAGGTGAGGGCGGATCAACTCATTCCATTCCACAAACCAAATAAAAAAAGTGAAGAGTGAGAAGAAGATGAACCACTTCATTCCTCAAACCAAACACACCCTTCCTATCCTGGCTTTTTTATTATTTCTGTGTACTTTTTTTATTAGTATAGTTATATAACATGATATTCTTGGCTGTGTTAGTTGAAGAACGAGTTGACGGGGACTTGATGATTACTTATACAGGTAAAAGGTTGTTACTATTGCTTATTTGGGCTACTACCTTAATCCTGCTGCATACTTCAGTTCATGGGGCCAGTTCCGGGAACTTCAGCCTAGCTCTGCCCAACTGCCCAGAGAAGTGTGGCAACATGAGCATCCCTTACCCGTTTGGCATTGGGAAAGATAGCCTAGGCAAAAGAGACTGCTTCCTGAATGAAGCATTTGAAGTCATATGCAATAGCAGCCAGCAAGCTCCAACTCCAACTATCTACACTGGGGGAACACCTGACCGGTACTCCAAGGTATTGGACTTCAATCTGCTCGTTGGTGAGGCACGCATCCAGAGTACAATATACTATAGCTGCAACTACACAAACGGCACCTACATCTCAAACAATGATGAAGCCACACCATTAGTACTAAGTCGTGGGAATTCTTTGAAGGTTTCCTACACTAAGAACAAATTTACAGCAATCGGGTGTGCAACCATTGCAAACATAGTGGGTTCTACAGATGATATCATTGATTTCAACAACTTGCACTACACCAGCGCATGTGCATCATTCTGCGATAGTGCTGTGAGAATCAGTAGGGGCCCCGACTGTGATGGCTTGGGTTGTTGTCAGACTTCACTTCCACAAAATCTGAATGCCTTCTATTTCGGATTCTTCTACTACGATCAATTACTACATAATCCCTTCGCCCAAGGTTTCAGCCCTTGCAGCTATGCATTTGTTTCCGAGGCCAGTGAGTTCAAATTCAATCCTTCCTATTCTCAAGATTCAAATTTTCAGAAACAAGTTCCCCCTTTGGTCCTCGATTGGAGCGTTGGTAATGGAACTTGCGAGGAAGCCAAGAACTCATCATCATTTGCCTGTCGTGCCGTGAACAGTGTATGCATCAATGCCACAAATGGTTCAGGGTACCGCTGCAACTGCTCTCCAGGCTACGAAGGCAATCCCTACCTAGACCAAGGATGCCAAGGTCACCATGCATATACTTCATAACCACTTCTTTGTTTCCTCTTTGTCCTGATTGGTATTGTCTTTGCCGTCGGTTCGTGTACTGATTTCACTCTCTTATTTATTCGAACAGACATCAATGAGTGTGATGACCCATCTATATATCCTTGCATTAGTGGTATCTGCACCAACACCCTTGGGAGCTACAATTGTTCATGCCCAGGTGGAACTGAGAGTGAGGATCCCAAGAATATAGCCTGCACTCCAATTTCTGACATGAACAAGCAGCCTCAAGTGAAGGTGGTGATAGGTATGTATATTCTGCACGATATGTATTTTCTAAAGGGAATGCATGAAAGTGATTAAAACACATGATAATAAACTGGTAAAAATGAAAAACATTTCTGTACCATTAATGTTTCACTCCGACTGTCCACCTCTAGCATGCTGTGCTATGTGCTAAACACCTAAAAACACTTGGTTTTTTCTAAGAGGAAGTTGCATGCATATTTACAAAATTTGGTGCAAGTCAATACCTTATTGGTATTGGGTAGACTGGATGGAAAACTTTCTTTTAATGTCTTTTTAAAAGGTGTATGTACAAATTAACATGGCTGCAGCTGTCCCTGTCCTCTTTATGTAAAATGTGCCTAGTTGAACTGATCATAAGCTGATGAAAATGTATTTTCAGGTGTTTCTGTCAGCTTCGTATTCCTCATCGTCTGTATCTCTTCTCTACTGATCATGTGTCAGAAAAGGAAATTAGCGAAAGAAAAAGAGACGTTCTTCAGACAAAATGGTGGTCCTATACTATACCAAAACATCCTCTCTAAAAGAATTGACACAGTGAGAATATTCACAATAGAAGATTTGAAAAAGGCGACAAATAATTTTGACAGAAGCAGAGAGGTAGGCAAAGGAGGCCACGGTACTGTTTACAAGGGCATTCTAGAGGACAACAAGGAAGTAGCCGTGAAGCGCTCAAAGAACATGAATCTAATGCAAACCGAAGAATTTGTGCAGGGAGATTATTATACTTTCACAGGTCAACCATAAAAACGTGATCAGGCTTCTAGGTTGCTGCTTGGAAGTTGAAGTGCCCATCCTGGTGTATGAATTCATCCCAAATGGAACTCTCTTTGAATTGATCCATGAGAACCAGGACAGGCAACCTGTTTCTTTAGAAGACCGTCTCAGGATCGCTCAAGAATCTGCCGAAGCATTGGCTTATCTACATCTTTCCATCAACCATCCTATTGTTCATGGAGATGTGAAGTCACTCAACATTCTTTTGGACAAGAACTGCATGGCAAAAGTGACGGATTTTGGGGCATCAAGGATGCTTCCAAAGGATTCAGTTCAGTTCATGACAGTGGTGCAAGGAACTCTAGGTTACCTGGATCCTGAGTACTTGCAAGAGCGAAAACTAACAGAGAAAAGCGATGTTTATAGCTTCGAGTCGTGCTTCTAGAGTTGATCACAAGGAAGATGGCAATATATTTTGACGGTGATGAGATAGAAAAAAAAATCTCGCAACATCGTTCTTGAAAGTGCTAAAGGATAACAGAGTGCAAAATATGTTAGACGCTAGCATAATGTATGATGGAACAGAGGAATTGTTCCAGGAGGTTGCTGAGCTTGCTAGCCAGTGCTTGAGTATGAAAGGGAGCGAGAGGCCTTCCATGACCCAAGTGGCTGACAAGCTGAAGGCTATACGAAGTACCTGGAGTGGTATACTGTTGCTGAAGCACGAAGAAACTCAGCGTCTTGCTGAGCAGGTGGGCACGGATTCAGTTGGTGAACTATCCCCTAGCATGTACTGGACAGCAAGACATCTGGGGTTGGATATTGAGACACAGCATGTAGATCTAGCTAGGAATAACTGAGAAACTACTCTGGAGTGTTACAAACATGGATCTCTTATGTACATGTAGTCATTTTGATCACACCAGGTTTAGCATGTAGGCGTCACATAATCTTTTTCTTGTAGATATAATCGGTGGTGTAATCAGAGCCAAATGCAATTACCCATATCTGCATTGGTGTAGAGATGTTTCTGTAATTTTCCTTATATTCTCTAACATGCATGATGCATGCGCTATGTGCCAAACACCATAAAACACTTGGGTTTTGTTCTATGAGGAAGTTGCATGCATATTCACAAAAATTAGTGGAAGTCAGTACCTTGGTATTGGGTAGTCAGCAATATGATAACCTGAAAACGGGTGACAAACTTTCATAAGTCATAATAGTGGAGGGAAGTACCATACAAACTAGCTAGTGTGCATTTTAATTCTTATTTGATTAATTAGAATAAATGGGTCTAGCCTGCCCAATTAATCCAACACTCTCTTTGTCTCTACATCGATTTAGACATTCTAAGTGGCCCTAACAAGTTAGGAGCCTAGGAGAACCATGTGTTCTCACCCTGACAGGTTCCCTCCTGAACAAGGGTCCTCAGGTTTCTACACCGAGCTAGCGGAAACCAATTTTGGTCTATGTGCTGCTGTGCAGATCAGCGCTCCGACAAATCCTGTGTGATGTAGTGGTGCATTTCGATCGGTGCCAGCAGATACCAGAATACACTCTATATGTAGAGCTTCTGTAAGTGGGTTTTGGTGCAGTGATGGTAGAAGAAGAGCCATGGTGGTAAGGTAAATCAAATCATTGAGAAGGCCAGAATGATACAACGGTACATGGACACTTATATTTTATTGACAGATACAATAATAGGAAGATGATCGCCTTGCACACTACACAATGACACATGGCATGAAGCTCAACTACCAGGCGTTGGTAGGAAAGGGCCTAGATGGTACATTAGAAGGAGAACATGCGTGATGAACTGTCCCCCGTCGCTTAGATGCTCGTAGTGGAAAGCACCCCCACAGCGAGGCGCGATGTAGTAAAGCATCTCTAACCACACCGAGGAGATGAGGCCCCAACGCTCAGTTTCATTCTCGATACCAATGAGCACTTGGGCCACTTCACGCGCACGTGGCAGCACTGGAGAATAAAGAGCTCCCTCAATGCTCTGCAGGAGCTGCTGATCTCTGCCAAAAGCATTAGGGGCATCAGCAATACGGATGTCTGACGGCTCCTCATTCTTGGTCTTGGCTTTAAACAACTTCCTGATTGCTTCCTTTTCACCTGGTCGGAGATGTGACAAAATCTCCTTGATTTCATCATGAGTTTTGTCATGTACAAGCTGTGACTGGCTATTCAGCATGATCTCACACTTGAAGACAAGGTACATTATATAGTTTGATAGTTCTCTGCTTATCTGCTTATGCTTCTTCACTTGATCAGAATCAGCAGTGCTGTCGTCGCCATCATCTCCAAAGTAGTAACACATGTCCGTTGCAATGTGCCAGATGAGCACGCTTGTTGGGAAATCAGCACTGAGGCCATGGTCCAGCACTTGTTTTCCTGGCCATGATGTAGAATCTGAAAAGCCAGCTAATTCTTGTGTCGTTTCCATCCACTTTTGAAGAGCCAGCTTCCCAAGGGAGGTGGCAATGTTCCACTCTTTTCTTGCTCCGGAGCGCACCAAA
Source organism: Hyparrhenia diplandra (assembly GCA_015847255.1). Lineage (NCBI taxonomy): Eukaryota > Viridiplantae > Streptophyta > Magnoliopsida > Poales > Poaceae > Hyparrhenia > Hyparrhenia diplandra. Next base: position 144,890 of record JADLZK010010067.1, read on the forward strand.
TTGTCAAGAATGAACTCCTTGATGGGCTGTGTGACGGGCGCCTGTGTTAAGTCAAGTAACCCGACATCCCACCCACATCCACCCAAGCACCTGCCGATGCATTGGCGTATGGACGCCATGCCTGAAGTATCTTGCGCGGTGTGCCTCTTGATCATGCTGTACTGTGCCAGCTCTTGGGACCATCTGTGAGTGTGGGTCATTTCGCCATAAAGGGAGATGGCGGCAGTGCACACATCTAGGACTATTGATCCAACTAGCAATACGTAGGACACGGTGACATCAGCTGGGCTACTTGTGTGTAGTTGGCCCCCCTTTTCGGCGGCTCTGAAGAGCAGCAGAGCCATTGGGGTTGAAACCCACCGGAAGAAGGTGTATGGCAACAGTAAGGTGTGCAGACATTTTGTGCCACAATAACAACCACGACAACAACAACAACAACAACAAAGACACAACTGCCAAAGAAGGTGGCCGAGAGGTTTCCGAAGTGGCTTTTTGGTGTAGAGGCTGTGGTAGCAATCTACTCCCTCCATTCCAAATTATAAGTCGCTTTGACTTTTTTGGTTCATCCATTTAGTTATGTATCTAAATATATAACTAAATGGATGAACCTAGAAAGTCAAAGCGACTTATAATTTGGGATGGAGGGAGTACCAAACATGCTCCCACAAACTCATAGGCTCTGCAGTAGATAGAAAGGTGCTGTTCAGCTTTTCCGATATATAGTCCGCAACTAAAATACTCGCCTCCTTATTGAGCGCTGTATCCGCTGACATTATGTCATTTATAATCCTTGCAATTCTACCATGAGGCTCTTCCTGATCAAAATCAGGTACAATACATGGGTCGAAAAAACCTTCCGACATCAATTGAAATGTGGCATTCACCTCTCCCTGGGCTTTTTCTATGGACATGGTCACTGCGACAGCAGCATCTTTGCCTCGCATTTGTCTATGCAACTTATTTAGCATGGCCGACAAATTATCAAGGGACTTGGACCTGAGCACCGGCGGGCTAGCAAGGTAAAGGCACAAGACACGCTCAACATACTTGAAGGACCCAGAGAGGAAGATGAGTACCATGGCATCCCTGAGGCGGCGGTCCGGCCAAGACACCTTGGCCACGACATACCCGGCGACCCCAGCTTGGGTAACCAAGCTTAGCAGGTGGCGCGCCCATAGCTCGTTGTCCTGCTTGGAGAAGGCCGTAATGGTGTCCTGTCCGCCCAGGTGGACGAGCACGAAGGGCGCCCAGAACGAAATGAGATGATGCTGGGGGCTGCTCGCATGCACAGCGAGGTGGCCGAGCACGAAAATGGCCACGGAGTCAGCCGACAGGTACGCCAGCCACAGGAGTGTGCGCAGTATGCTCGAGGCGCTGCGCGTCCGCAAGCTCGCTGTGAGGAAGAGGAAGACTTGCAGGGATAGGCTGAGGAGGATCAGGCCATGGATTTCCCACACGTCCCATAGCTCTTTCACATGATGGGCCAAGCTGAGGTGAACACAATTGCATGTAAGCACTCAAAAGTGTGTATGTGTGATTCACATAAAAAATAACCTGAAAGCGATATGTTACCTTTGTTTTCCAATTAGATTGCTTGCACCAAGTCCCTCGCCGCTTATAATCGATGGGGTGCTCATTTCAATCAGCAGGGGCATGAGCAAGCACACATTGTAATCCATACTTCGCCATGAACTCGCGTTAAAACGCTAGAACCTGGAATGGCTCCTGGCCAGGAACCAGCGGCCACGTTGCCTGAAATTTTAATCACTGTTAGATCTTGAGTTACAAGGTCAAGATTAACTAAAGCAGCTTTTTACCCAAGCCAGCTTCTCCTCATAATCTGTTTGCGGTTGGCTTCTGCTTCGAATTCGGACAAATGAATATATACTGAGCTTCCCTTCGCTTCAGGTTCCAGACCCATCCCCACCCCTCCCGATTCCCACCCCCTCCCGAAAAAAAAAAAAAAAAAAAAAAAACGCTCTCTCCCTCGTCCTCCCGACACGGAATTCCCCCGACACCCGCAGGGGCGACGAAGCCGGCGTCGTGCGGGGGCCACGCCGCCGCCGCTATGGTCCTCCTCTGCTCTCCTCCTCCACCACCACAACGTCCTCCTCCTCCTCCTCCCCCTCTCCCTCTAATCGCGGCCCTTCCCTTTCACGTCGGGCACGGCGACGGCCGCCCACGCCGGGTGCGCCTATGACAGCGACAGCGCAGCGACGGCGGTGCGCGGTGGCACGCGGCGGCGGCGGCCCTGCTCCTCCTCGTCCTCCTCCACGCCCCTGGTGGTTGGCCGGGCCCTAGCGTGCCGACGATGCCGACCTAGGGTTTCTGGCGGCGGTGACATGGCGCCCCCGGGCTCAACAGCGGCGTCCGCGGTCGTCCCCGGCGATGGAGCGAGGCGACCTGGCCTGCTGTTTACCGCCGTCAACGCCGTTCCACCTTGCCTCGTGTCACCGACCAAACCCTAGGTGCGTGTACCCATGATTTTTGCTGCTGCTGGATGTCATCCTGGTTAATTGATTGTGAATCTAATCACACGGTATGCACCCACAGTGCTCGAGAATGACTATGCTATGTTTCCTTCCTTCCAGTTTGGGTGGGATTTTTTATTTATTTGCAACTCTTACGGATGCAAACCTGCTGTGTGTCAATGACAGGTGGGACCATCCCGGTCACCCATGTGGGGTTTGAGTGGCAAATAAATAAGAAGTGTCCATAAAAGTGGCAAATCTGTGGCAAAAAAATAAAAACCCCGTTTGGGTGTGCATGGCTGTTATCTAGCCTGCAAGTGTTGCCATGGCGTGTCTTCTTCAGAGCTATACGTGCCTATGCATGGTATGATGCTGACATGTGGAGTTCTAATTTGGTAGCAGTTCTCTTTTATGACTGCCTTCTAGCCTTCTCTTTTGCTATTTAGTCAATTGAATATAAACAAAGTTATTTGATTGTCATGGCATTTGATCTCATTGGAGGATGATATTTCTTCTCTCATCTGTTTGATATCCAATCAAGTGTAACCTTCTCTCTTTCAGTGAAGTTCCTGTATAAAAAAAAGAAAACGGTCACTGTTAATTTATGTTTTCATAATACCTGAATCTCAATGTCTTCAACCTGCTACCTACGGACAGCTTTTGGAAACCATGAAGACATAATCTTTTAGACCTGGCCATGACACATGTCCCTGTGATATCTTGTGGAATATATCCAATTTTAGTATGTATAGCCCTGTGATATCTTGTGGAATATGTCCATTTTTAGTATGTATAGCCTAATAAAGTTCGGCTTCTATGATGTTTGTTTGGAAAAAGATTGTAAGTGCATTCTTTTAGCATAGCACTTATGACTGCTTACTTTTTTTTTTATATGGTTCACTATTTGTATGATAGCAATATTTTTTGGGTTTTAGTGGTACACCAGCAATGGAAGATTATCTTTTTTGCCTCATACAAAACTAACTTCTATTGTTTCTCCTCTCTTTTATACCAGCCATGTAAATATATTTTATCTTTTGTCCCACCTGGCATGGCAAAGGCAATGATAAGGCTATGGCAATTGACGTTGCTGCTAATTTCATAAAACATATTGTCGTTGACCATCTCTTCAAAGGTAATTATCGATGGGATAGACCACTGTTTTTTTGGGCAGTTTGAGTACCTAAATTATAGAATCTAAATTGCCTATTTCAATGGCTTTTTGAAGGAGAAAATTTTCTAGAACCTATGCTTCTGCTGCCAGGAAAAATCGCTCGAATGTAATTTTTTTTGCCCATGAGGAAATTAGAAGCTTGCAGAGTATATGTAGTGGTCATCTGTATGCCTTTGTGTACTTGAGTCTTTTTTTTTTTTTTTTTTTTTTGCGAAAATGATATGATTCGAACAAATAGCATATTTACAGTCTGTTTATTTAGGTTTAGGAAGTGTTGCATGGTGCCTATCTGCAACCTCGACATCAGATATATCCATCAAGTGATGACCTATCCGCCTCTTGGTTTGTTTGGTAAGTTCTTTCTTGACCTATCTGCATTCTCAGTTGTTAGTTTGAAAGGCATGGTTATTTTTCACATCTACTTTAGGCATGTTCAAGGCTACTGATCTATGCTTATACAGTTCTTCTACATCGAAGAATGTTGATGCAATTATGGATTTACAGGTGCCCAATTAAAAATGTACTTATCAATATCCAACATGAACAATATGAGAAAGGCAACGATAATTTGAAAAATATTCTGTTGAATCTGTACACAAACTGATGGTCAGAGGCCTTTTATAGAGGTTAAATGTCGAAGCCAACATGCTTGTGTTTTTTCCCTTAAGCTATCTGCATCCTGAGTTCCAAATTTAGAAGGCATGGCTATATTCAGAGCTAATTTAAGCATGTTAAAGGCTAGATAAATAGATTTTGGAACCATAATGATTCTTTTAGAGCCGCTAAATTATTTGACCATGTGTCATAGCTTCATACAAATTTTTGTACTCTTATAGATTGTAAGTAGGCATTGGCACTTTTTAGCAGCACCTTAACTATTCAGACATAATCACATATATGTTGATACAATTTTTGTTAGATTCAAATGCTGCCTCCGGCTACTCCTTTGTACATAATCGTTCTAAATTGAGCTCTAAGTTCACCCACTATAACTTTTTACTGCGTCTATGCAATTTCTATCTCTATTGCTCTGCATTTTTTGTTCTCAAAACTGAAAAATTTCTTCCTTACATTCAGTATGCACTTCACTGTTGGCATTCATTGCCAAGCCGTAATTTATGAGTTATATACTTTTGCTCACAAAATTGTTTGCTAGGCACTTAGAGAGCCTATCAATAGTTGTCTCCAAATTTAGGTACAGTTGAATTTATGGCTGTTACTTGCATACTTTCAGTCGACCGAATTTTTCTTGAATGCAGTCATGAGACATGAGTCTTCTTTGCTTCATATTCGATATCGTTGACATTTTAATATACTTTCTCTATTGTTTTTTATCCACTTGCTGATCCATCTGAGTTTGGATGCTCTATACAGGTATCCACAAGGAATCATTATGCTAAAAATAACAGAGTGCTAAGTGATCATCAATCAGTTCCCTGCAGAAGTGGTTGATCAGGCCAAGGTCTGTTTTTTTTCCCTTTCTCTACAGTGTTGGTTCTTCCCTTCCAGCATTCTTGTGTAGATTAATGTCTTCCTAAGTTCCTATCACTTCCTTAGTGTATTGATTAGTTAGAGATGAGAAGTTCTTGTGTGACAAAAAGATTCCTATGCACAGGTTAATAAAATGGCTCATTCTTCATGTTGACAAAATTTTCTTCCATACAAAAGTAATATGTCTGTCATCTTTACATGGATTAAAATATTTGTCTACCATCTTACACCTTTTTTTTTTTTTAAATTGAGCCTCATCAAATAAGGTAGTAGCATAACCTTTTCTTTCAATAAAATCAGTATCTTGATAGAAAAATATTTATTGAAAGAAAATCAGATGACTTGCACATGCAAATCCAAAAAAGAAAGAACAATATGAGGCTCTAGATATGCAGCAGCACATAGATCCCTGTTTTCTATCACAGCTCACTTGAACACTCTGCACATCTTTCGTATGTAAGTTGTTTTTCCTATGAAAATGTTACAACCATGATCTATCATACTCAAAACCTAGCCATGTTATATTAGTCTCCATTTTACCAAAAATTCATGGCCGCATCGGTCTTGTGAATGAGGTTTTCGTTATGGATGCTTTTGCTTTTTCAGGTAGCAACTGTATCATTTGTACAACTTTTTGCAGATTTCAGATAAAGGTATTGATATCTAATTTACCATTCTTTTTGTTTTATCACCCTTACTGAACAAGTGCTTGTGCTACTGATGCTTTTAGAGTTTAGACTGAGCCAGCAGAATTGTTTCATTCATATTGACTACTGATTGACTACGAGCATGGGTCTTTCTTTTTCATGCCCAAGTGCTGATATTTAATTTTTATGGATCTTTAACCTCTGCTTTATTGAGCCACATTCGAGGAATACAAGCGAGCATGTACGCTCGCATTTGTTCCATGATCTGATATGATGGCTCATATTATATTTTTACAACAATGTATTGTGCACAAATATTAGATCATTTTCTTATTTATTTATTTATTACTTCAAGTTACAGTCTAAGCTTTGCAAACAATTTCATAGTTCACTTCTCTTTATACTAATAACTGTTATTCAGCATTTTTGAATTGAATTGATTGTGTTCATTTAAATACTAATACGATTGCTTTCCACAAGTTTGTCCTTGGTGATCATACTTTAACCTTTAAGATACTGTCACCTTGCATAAAACTCAATTTGCCTGTTGACTGATGTAGAAAATATAGGCCTATAGGGTTTATGCAAGTTGACGCCTTTTTTTCCCTATTCACTTAGCTAGCCTCTAAATAGGCTCTGTTTTTTTTTTTAATTTTCTATTTCATTAAATTAAAAATATATGTTGCAACCAAAAGATACTCCTGTTTTCATGGAAACTCCATCACAGGTTCAAAGATACTCCTGTTTACGTTGACATGTTCAGCAACACATTGAAAGTTTATACATACATTGACATGTTCAGCAACATCTCTGCTAATACAGTGTGTTCCTCTTTTAAGACTCCACCTCCCTTAACTGATGCCAATCAGATCTCTCCATGCGGTCTGCAGTGATCTTCAACAGGGTAAATTAAGGCACCTCTTCTGTAATTTTTTATTTCTGAATGGACTAAGCCTGTACATGTATTAGCTCCATTCGGAACTAAACCTGTGACATTGCTTTTACCGTAATATAGACTCTGCAGCCAATTTTGATTTGGGTGTGCAATTCCATTTTTCGTTAGCTTCGCAGGTTTAGCGCAGTTAGCTTCCCTCCTTAAGTATAGTATATGATCCCAGCCTGTTTATTTAAACATGGTGACATTGTCATATCCCCTACTGTTTTCTTGGATAAAAAATTGTTTTGATTCCTTACTGATGTGAGCTGTCTTATGTTACCGGAGCAGACATGATTTTTTGCTTACAACACACTTCAGCTGTACCGAACTTATGGCTTATTAGAATCCTCGACTGGTTAGGTCTTTGCAATTAACAATGAAGTAAAATTATGAGTAAACCCACTATCTGTGCAGTCCTTATTTAACATGGATAATCTTGGGGCATACTAACTTTGCAATCTTGACAGTAATGCATATTCTCATTCTTGACAATCCCTGCAGTGCCCTTGTTCTTATATGTAGCTGATCCTCACCCTGTAAAGGAAGCGGCATGCTATTTTATTTTCTGAATAGTAATGCTTGAAAGCCAAAATTTTTGTCCCTCGTGCTGCTTGGCAATAATATATGTGGAGCTGTTATCTATTGACTATGGTGGCAGCTTCCCTACACAGAAGATAACTAAAACTCGAATTGTGTACCATCTGCAAAATTTAGCCAGGCTATGGTTATACTTCCTCCAAACTAATAGGTCAGAAATTCATTAATTATAGATTTTTAATTAACAGTCAGCTTCATAGCCTTGTTCACTTTAGATGTTACATTTACTTAAAATAGGTTTGATAACCAGGGCAACTTTTATTTGGATCGACCAGTGATCATCTGTACATGTTCTGAAACTATATACGTCTTGGTTGCCACGTATATTGCCAGAGTGTTATTGGATGAAAATATAGATCAGTTTAGAATTTGATCTCATAACTGTTTCTGAATTTTTTCGGAATATTATTTTGTGTATGTGTGGATCATGTAGTAATGTGTGAATTGTGTTAGGTCATTTTTTCTAAACATCAAATGAGATACAAGTGAGGTCAGTTAATGCGCTATCGAATCTCCTTAGTATCCTTGAATGATGTAAAACAATACATGTTATCACAAACTCTAGACGGGCTATGCGTGGGTAAATCGTTATCAGGTTTGTTTGAAATTTACAATAGTCTCTTCTGTTTAACCTTTGAAATCATCCAGCCAAAGATCCCCCTAGGATTGAAGGAGAGCCAATTGCCGTTGGGCCTTCGGCCTCGATGATAGGCCAGGGTCCAAGCACAGCACGGTCTGATAGTAGTGCCATAAACATCAATACTGGTACACAGGTTGTGCAAGCTAATGAAATCAAACTTCTTTTTTGAGTCATTACACCCTCCATACATATACACACATTTGCACTTAGTCCATTCATAGCTAATGCCCTGCTCAAAAATTTATATTTTCATAGTGAAATGCAACATGTTGAAGCTACTTCAGAAACTGTAATTTTTACATGCAACTACACATCACAGTTCATCAAAAAAAGTGCCCAAATTTCAAAACATGATTTTGTTGCCCCTTATATATGCAGACTCCAGTTCCATCAGTCCAGAAAAGTGACAGCCTCTCAAAACACAGTGCTGATAGGTATCGTTAAATATATTGCACACGTGATAGAATATGCTTACCATCTATAGTATACGTCATCTCTTTTAGTTTTTTGACAATTGAACTAAGCGCTGGCTCTATAAGGATGGCGCCTAAAGCTCGCAAGGACTTGCTATCATGCTGCAGACAAGGCATGGTCACAGTGACTCTAAATGCCTCTATTCTTAAACTAAGATACAAAGTCTCCATTATCTTCCATTTTAATAAACTTGAATGCTATTGTCAGGACACTTCTACTCTTGCACATGTAGATGATGCAGCCCAGCCCAGTGTGCAGAGGCCAACCTGCCAAAGCAAAAAAGGTATCTATAGAATTTTACAACGTAGAATAAAAAAAAAAAAAAAAGGCAAATGGCTTTCACAGGTATTTCTAATAAAAAACCATCAATGTCACAGGCTCAAGACTACCGCTGCAGAGCCGGTTAAATCAGCCCAGTTGAACATCGGCAACTAGGTGAGAAACAGACATAAACCATATCATTGTTTAATTCTATTACGTTAGTGAACATGTTTTTTACAAAAACAACACAATTACACAAGAGATTGAAACTTTGTCATTGCTTATTCCACACACGGAACATTATCAATTGTAAGCTAATACAGTGAATTGGATGTTATATGATAGGGAGGGCCTCAGCTTCACCAATGGAAACAGTCAGCCTCCTACCAGTGTAGTAGACTGAATCAGTCAGACTCTTGCTATATATTTTGCCAGGAATCCTAAAATATGCACGTGCAGACTTCAGTGCAATGCACATCGATCATCAGACTTTTGCCTTTTGCTTTCTGGTTATTCAGCAGTATGCAAATGTATCCACCATCATCGCAAGGCCGACAGAAGCTTTCAGCAGCTACACCTCCACTAAACTCGCTATTTAGATGGACTGTTTAGTTTACCTGTGTTTAGGGTCATTGATGTATGTATTATCTAAAAGTCTTCTGTAGTCAAATGAATCTTTCTGGACTTCTGGGCATTGCTCGCTTGCCTTGTCGTGTGCAAGCGCAGTAGCCCGCCATGTAAAAATACCTATGGACACCAGAACAGAAATCTTGCATCGTTTCAGACAATATAACTGCACTGGACTTGGGCAGCTATTTCCGACCTGTGTTTCTAAACAATGAGCAGTGCAGTTCGAGCATATGTATGAATTTGCTGCAACCGTCACTATTATTGTTTCCATGATATTTACACTTCCTCCTGAAATTTACGCCTGCCTTGGCGCGCGGAGGCGCGCGCTTTCTACTAGTATTTATATGTGCTTGTAAAGTTGCGATGCATGATGGAGTCAAGGGCAAGTTTCGTACTTTCTCGATGACAGTGCATAGATGTTTTGCTTCGATAGCGAGCAAGTGTCGAGCTAAAGTCCGCCGGGCGCCTCTTTTGATACGCTGTCGTGTATGTGCCTTTAGTTTAGTTCTTTAGGTAAACAAAAACGATAAAGCAGTCATGGTCCACAAGCCCTAAAGGATAACAGAGTGCAAAGTGTGCTAGACATCTTTAATTAGTTAAGTTCGAAAGGGAGCGAGCAGCTGGGCAAAGTGTGCTAGACGTGGAGTGATATACTGTTGCTGAAGCATGAAGAAACTCAGGGTGTGTTTGGTTGGGCCAAATAGTGCTATCCAGGCTAGGTTGGGCTTGGATAGCACTTGTTTGGTTTCAATTTCTAGGTTCGGAGCCGGGCTAGGGGGAGAAGTGGAGGGCGCTGCCGTACAGCTGCGAGGAGGCCCGGTGGAGAAGGCCAAGTTGGCTAGGTTGGAGCCCGCCTCGGGGATATCTTGTTGACACTTGTTATAGCATAATATTACTAGTCAACTAAACATGAAATAAGGGGATAAAATAAATAATCACATAGACTAGGGGCTTTACTAACATAGTTTCACAAGTTTTGGTGATTTGTATATTTTCAGGGACTAAACAGGAAAAGCCTAGAGTTTGCAAGACATAAGAAGCATAAACATGCTACAAAACATATTCCAAGATAACATCATTACAAAGAGCTCGGCCGAGACGATCGAAACGGATATATTGTTTGCTATATTCGAGTCCGTAATCAAAAGATATCAGTTGCAGAGCAGAATTCACTAAAACGGTCATAACTTTCTCATCCGGACTCCGTTTCCTGTAAAATACCAGTCATTACAAAGCTATCGACGAGATCTACGCACCCACAAAATTTGAACTCGTTGTGCCACAGGGGCCTGGCGGCCGCCAGGTGTTTGAGCCCAAATCCAGTCAACTTTTTATGTCGGTTTGTAATCGACTTTGAGGTTGTATCTACACCGTTGCCAAGGTCAGTTTGATCCAAGGGATATCGTTCATCGCTAAGGGCTATATAAGAAGACCCCCCTGACCCCAGGGTGAAACCCTAATTCATTCTTATCATTATCTCTTGACCTGTTGGTCATTGAGGTGTCCCAACGTGAGGACAACCTCTCCACTAGAGAATTAGGGCTAGACACTAACTAGAGAGTTAGGGAGAGTGGAGCTATGCTCCAGTTCTGGAGATGTCTACAGAGTTTGGTATGTCTTGTATCTTTACTTTGGAAGACTTATGATTTATATATTTATCTTCTTTATTCACTTCCATGTCTTTCATATTTGGTTAAGTATAGTTGTTATATTATTGCATGGGTTCTCCTTTCGTATTGAGGACTCTAGTTATTCGCGGTAGCTAGAGTTGTGTCGATAGTATAGACTTGGTGTCTAGGCTATAGGTTACCCGAGATTGCGCCCAATCCCACGGTTAGTTGTGGTAGCCCTAGGGGTGACAGCTCTGTTAGGCCTTTGTATTCCACCACGTTCGGGTTGGTGTTTCGTAGAGCTTTTGGCAGCCTTCTCCCGACTACCTTCTTCCCAGTCTTTCTCGAGAGTTGGGACGGATCTGCTGCTCCAAAGTGCATAGTATAATTGCTATCATAGAACCTAAGTAATAGAGAAGTACATAGGAACCTTGATCTCTCCCGCTTTCCTCTCAACTTACTAGCTATACATTTATCTTAGGAATTCTCTTGTGTGTGATTATGCTTAACTCCTATCATATATCATTTACCCCCTCACTATAGTCTAGTGGTTTGCTAAGTTAGTGGATACATGATTATGACTTATTAGAATTCTTTAACCAAAGCTTCCCCTGTGGATACGATACTCTAGAATACTCATCCTAGGGAAAAGCTACAATGGTAGGTGTTACGTGCGCTTTTGCGAGAATCCTTCATATTATTTTAGCACTTAACAAATGCCAACAAGCTTTTTTTGGCGCCGTTTCGGGAAGCAATTGGCCTAAAGATTCTAATAATGATCATGATGTCCAGATAATTTAGTGTATCACTAGCTTTAGTAGGATTACCCTTGTTCTCGTTGAGTTATGGAATAGACGGGACAAAAAGATGTCGTTGCGATCTTCCGACAAGATTCCACAAGATAAGGAAAAAAAACATTGAAGAACCTGGGGTGCCCGATCAATCAAGATTCATCACTATTGGAACCTTGCTATCTCAAGGTATATTTAAATATATAATATTATTATTCTAATCATGAATAGATTAGAGAAGAAGTCGCCATCACAAGAATTCAATGTACACATCTCATGTGACGCATACATAGAAGCCGCACATCGCGGTAAGTATGATCAATAAAGGTGAGAAAGTCTCTCATGGACTATAAATTGATTGAGTAGTTATCATTTAATTTCTTACATTGCATTGCATGTTTACTTGATCAACTCATGCATTCACTACACTTAGTTTATGTTTTTGCTTAGTAGATCCATTGCATGTTTAGTTCCTTTGCATACATCCATGTCATTTGCATCTATTGAAAAAAAAACTCTCACCGTGATCATGTTCTTTCGTCTCTAATTGGATAAATCTCTATAGTGCTTTAATGCTACCTTTGTCCGCTATGGTATGCTTTGGTTTGGAAGTACTTGCACATACTTTCATTGGCTTTTAAATTAAGCGTGGTGCTTAGGTTAAGTAGCCTTCCTTAATTGAATTAGACATGGAGTCTAGTTTGGTTATTGAACTAAAAATTGCTTGCGTAGACATTGGATATTTTGTTGGACTAACCCATGCAGGAAATTCTCAAAATCTATTGGGGTAAGTCAAGAGATGAACTCATATCGAGAGACGAAGCAAGGCATAAGATGAACTCCAACCTTGTGCAACAAGACTCGGCCCATTCATCATTGATGGAAGAATTGTAAGTATTAAATATCATTCACTTTGTCTTTTGCTATAAGTTATCTTTGCCTTGATCCATATACTAGAGTGCAGCCATAAATAAAATTTGGTGTAAGACCTGATGAATAAAATCTGTGCTAAAAGGTAAACAAAGATCCATCTTTTCATTAGCATAGATGATATCTTATTAACTTTGAACAACAACCCCTATTTCAACCATGTTGTATTCCCTCGGGTATGTGTCCATTGACATTTTGCAGGAAAGGATTATGCTAAGTCTATTCATAGAGTGAAATGAACCGGCAAAACAAACCACCACTTTAGAGATGGAACAAAGAATGACATTAGTGTCATATATGAGAAAAGCTCTCACTCAAAAGAAGTGGATGGACAAAGCAACATGCCACAAGAACATCAAAGACAGGTAAGTGAATATAAATCTCATATTTGTATCCAACTTTTGTCTTATGTTCTAAAGAAAAAAAATAAAAATAAAATAAAAAAATAAAATAATAGATATCCGAGCACATGAAGGCTCGTGTTAAAAGGAACATGTTCCTAGGACAAGTTCCCTTCGGGTATTCTTGGTCACTAAACTTGCGAGGAACAAAGGATGAACAACGCCTAAGGACATGGTGATTGCAACACACGATTAGGAACGGTTCAGCATTCACACTTCAAGTGTCGAGTGACAGGAAGGCTCGAGAATGGGGAGGAAGGTCGACTCCTCTAAAGATCATCCGACATTACTCTTCTTCTTCTCAAGTTTCCGTCACTCGACATGCTGATTTACAATTCCCCTACTCACTATTACTTTGTCTTTCTAAGTTTGAATGGTTATAAATATCTTACATCAAAATCAAACTTAAGATATAATAAAATTTCCCATTAGAGAAAAAAAAAAGTAATAGTGAACAAATTCTAATTAAAATATCCAACCAAAACTTTTTGTAGCTTAGAAGATACCTTTAGCTCCATGACAGTTCTACCTAAGGTTGGACGAAAAAACTCAGACTTCGCTAGCTCGCTCGACTTCGCTCATTAATGGCTCGGCTCGAGCTCAACACGTTTTATAATGAGCCAGCTCGTTTTGTAATGAGTCACTCGTTTTATAACGAGCCGGCTCGCTTCGTTTTATAACGAGCTGCCGAGCCGGCTCGCGAGCCGCTCGCGAGCCAAACGAGCCAAGATAAATAACAAATACTATATCGATCAATGGAATCGATCAACGAGAGGACGATGGATTGCAGCTATAAATGATAGCATACTTATGTTTTCCATTCAAAATTCATATATATTTTATTTATTTCATTTATATATATGCATATAATGTGATTCTTCTCTAATTTATGGTTATAATCTTTGTGCATATGTTTTTTATGCTTTGGCTCATGAGCCAAACGAGCCAGCTTCGAGCTCGCTAATGAGCCGAGCCGAGCTAGCCTTCCGGCTCATTTGTATAACGAGCTATAACGAAGTCGAGTCATAACGAGCCGAGCTATAACGAGCCGAGCAACTAACGAGCCGAAATGGCTTGATATCCAGCCCTAGTTCTACCCTAGTTTACAATTACTTGTATATTCCTTCGAGTATGTGTTGTCAACTAATCTTTGCAGGAATAAAACCATGAGAGGAGCAAAAAGGTCTTAGCACAATTTAAAGAACAAGAAAGAAAGGACGATACAATAAAAGAGATAAGTGAGGAGCAAGATACACAAGGGGCCAAAGAAGGAAAAGCTTCGAGTAGAGGAAAAGGACCACCACAAGGTGTTATGATGTTGTCACATTCCAATAATAAGGTAACATCTGAGGTAAGTTGTCATTACTTAAGTTTTACCTAAAGTACGGTTTGTTCATAAATAAAGAATAAAACATGTTAGAGTAACAACCTTGCCCGATCCAACTTCATTAGCTCAACATGTTTTGTTTCTTTAGTTGTTCCTACCACCATTCTCTTGATCTCTTAGTCCTCATTTTGTAAGCCAGAATATTGCTTACCTTGCTTTGGAGCATAATCAATATCATGCCTTTCATACTTCATACTTAGATAAGAAAACCTTTCAAAGAGTCAAGGAGTTTGATTCAATTTGCCAATGTTTTAACCACAAACAATCATTCTCAATCTTCTGATCTTGTCACCCAAATTGGGCTTAAGCAAAGTGTAACACCCGAAATTTTGCATGTTTTCAAATAGCTTAAATTGATTTATTTATGCAATTTTGTAATGCATTGAATGTAGTAAAAATAAATAAATTTTATGAAATTAAAATTAATCATAAGGTTAGACACATGTATGCGCATTCATGCTGGAGCATTTTTAATTGTGTGTTATGTGATTTTTTTTTTGTTGAAACTGAAGTTTATTTCAAATCAATTGTAAATGTCATTTGAAATTTGTCCAAATAAATTAATAGCTGAATTCTTTTGTCTCCTCTCTTTATTTCTGGCCGGCAATTCATTTACTTGGACCATTGCTCTTTGGTCTTACCTTGTACAAATATTTTCAATTCTTTCCTTTGCCATGGCCTAAATTCTTGCACGTAATATCTCCAAACATCATGCAAGAAGCTAGCACCGACTTCAACCTGCAGACCAAAAACTGATTGTCCACTTTATCTTTCTTTCAATGCCGTCGTTAGTAACTCTGGACGTTACTTCTTCTGTTGTCATAATTCTGAAACTCCATTAGCTCCTCTTAATGAACCGCCTCATGACCTCTCAAGTGCCCAGCTATACCTATAAGTATTGCCCGTGTGTCCTTCATCTCTACCTTGTTGCTGCTCCTGTTCTTGGCCGGTCGAACGTCATTCTCCAAGTTCCAGTGCTCGCCGGAGTTCCTTGTCCACCTTCAGGCCGTCAGTCGTCGTCTTCTGTGCATCGTGTTCGTCGATCAGACTTCATCGTGCGCAGGGTGAGCTTCATTTTCTTTTGTACATGATCTTGTGTCTTCGTCTGGTGCAGCTTGGTGTTTTGGTCACGCCGGTGAGCTCTCCACCATACCGGCCATGGACCATTGCGCTGCCGCCCATTCCAATACCGACGAAACCTCCTGTCCCATGCACCTCCAGCAGGACAGGCGAACCGCGACTCCCTACGCGCGCGCACACAAGGCACGCTATGCTGCTGCACCAAAGACGGCCGCGAAGATCTGCACGATGGCTATGGCCTTGCTTTTTGCTTCCTTCGTGATTACTAGCTTGATGATCCAATCATGACATCACCATGATGCCATCCTCAATTTATTGCCGTTTTCTTATACAAAAATAATTCTAAAAATACAATGCATATACAGCCTCAATCAAGGACGTCGTTC
This sequence comes from Hyparrhenia diplandra, assembly GCA_015847255.1. Classification (NCBI taxonomy): domain Eukaryota; kingdom Viridiplantae; phylum Streptophyta; class Magnoliopsida; order Poales; family Poaceae; genus Hyparrhenia; species Hyparrhenia diplandra. Next base: position 160,797 of record JADLZK010010067.1, read on the forward strand.
ACCTTTCACCACTCTCACAGCACCCTCCTTGGTCTATGATTCATGGACCGAGTTCGTACACAAATTTGAAATCTTGTCCTTGCACTTGTATCGAATTGAACCACTATTTCTTGAGTCATGTTATTCTATCATTTGAGCCCATCAACTCTCTAATTGTTGTACCTACAGTACAACTCATTTTCTTTTCAGTTGTATTTAATTTAAAACCCGAAATCATATTTACAGTTTTGCCACTGGATTCAAAAGCTCTTAACTTATTCGTTTTTAAGTCCAAATCGATCCGTTCAAGTTGCGTTAGATTCGTAATTCCGTAGTCTATATGTTTATCTTACTGTTAGTTAGGTTTTAAACTTTTTAATTTTCGAGTTTGCATTAGCTTTATTATTTTATTAGTGTTAATCTTGTAAATTTCATATCTTCATCGTTTTAGTTCGATTTCGGTGAATTTGACGTCTATGTGATCGTAGCGGCGTAAACTAGTGTTTTAAAGCATTTTTAAATTTATTTCCTTGCTGCTGGTGTACTGTTCTCATAATCTCTCTTTGTTTGCTTCGTGTATGATTGTGTGGACGATTGAATGTTGCTGCGTGATAATTGCTATAGACAATGAGCTGTACGTTGCGGAATCAGAGCTTCTTGGTAACCCGGAGCGTCAGGAGTTCTCCAATCAAGGCAAGTATAGCATGGGAAATTCCTTGTTGTCCTATTCACCTTAATAATTACATTCATTATGCATGTGTCCGCCTTTGATCGACATTAAGGATTTCCTAGCTATTGTTAACTTGTACCTTGCCACCTATGGGTTTGCATTTGGGTAGTAATTTTGCTAGTGCTCTACCTACATCAACCATTGTTCTTGTTTAATGTCAATGCAAAGAAATATGATACATGATGTTGTTGTTAATTTTGATTATAGGGCTTAAAGAGCTTGTGTTTTATTTATGAAGCTCTTAGCTCTCCGTAAGGACTTATTTTGTAACCGATCATCCGGGACATACAAGATACAGCTATGGGGGTCACGTGGCTCGCTCTAGTTGATCAAAGGATCTTTTCTAACTATTTGTTGGGGTTACCGGGTTAGGAGATATACGAGGGGGTTTGTACTGTGGGGCCACCGACATGTTAGGCGACCCTTTGAAAGACTTTACATGATTTTCATTGGCCGTGGAAATCATAACCCATAGTGAAAGTGTACACCTCTCCAGAGTAAAAGTAAAAGCGATATATCGCCCATGTTCGCGGTTATGAACGGCCTTGGAGACACTTACAAAATAGATGATCACCGCTAATATCTCGCTTTTTATGATTTATTATTATTCATACTTGTTAATTCATGTGTTTATGGGTTGATAGGAAATTCTTGATGCTAATGCTTAAAACTTTGACAACTAAAAGTTTAAAATGCGTTTTTAACCAGTGTCTAGCCTTTTGAGCCTCATATACACCCATGTTATATTTGTTGAGTACGACATGTACTTACGCTTGTTTTACATTCAATATTTGGAAAATCCCGGATGGGTAAATGCATCACGGAGAAGATGATGTGTTTCAAGGAGACCTCTAGGCTTGATGTCAACCAGTTGGCAATCCCGTGAATTTTAGAGCATCACCGGAGTGCTAGTCGTTAACTTCCGCTTTGTTAGACCTTGCTTTTATTCATGTAATGAATATTAAACGTTATGTAATAAGCTTTGGATATGATACTCCGGTGATTTGTCTTACATATGTGTGATTGATCTCGGGGCACATATGTAACCCTTGTATTCATTTTTTGTTCCTTAAAAACGGGTATGACACAAAGTGTATAAGAAATCAACTCTATCTTGTTTATTGTGCCCGTGGTTAGAGAAGAATGAATGAAGTTTGGTTCTGTTGGTGTTTTCTCACCAACAGAGCCCATGCACTTGATCTCTACCTTGACTTAGCAAACAGGACACACTTTGAGCAAAAGGTGGAGAAGCTATTCGGTCTCTCCAAAATTCAACAAGTGAATGTCTTACAAGCATGCATATTAAACAAGACGCTGCCTACGTCCGACATCAATGCTTCACTCCGACTCATAAGACCAAAGCAAAAGAACATGGGTGACGCCGTCCTTCAATATCTCAAGGAGCACGACTGTCGATATTAGATAATACGCTCAAGGAAACGACAAGGTAAGAAGTCTCGTTCTCTCAGAGGACTTAAAACACCGAACCCTCGCCGAAAAGGTAAGATCGGTAGTTATCCATATTTATCGCCTTACATTGCATAATTATTTTCCTTTAGCATATTTACATAGCACTAGCCTTGCATTAGAAAAGAAAAATAAATATTTGTTTGTTGCATATACATTGAAAAACTCTAAGCCCCATGTGAGTAATTTTGTGGTGTGTAACAATCCACAAGGATATTTATTGTGGTGGCACAAAAAAAAATATGCATCATCCTTATTTGCATAGAAAATCCAAAAATATTAATAATGTTCTTTGAACTCTTTGTCTTAATGAAAATATCATAATCATTGGCAACATGAAGCTAAGTGGCTAAAGACCACTAACGCTTAACTAGTTCCACTAGCTTTGTTGTTTATTTTAGTTCAGCAGATTCAAGGAAGAGAGACATGATAGGATGACACCATCGCCGTTGTCTACCTCTCGCTTCCACATCATCATCAAAGATTATGTCAACATCCAGTTTGGGGGAGGACAACCCCCATGTATCCGGATAAGTATTCTTGTACCTTATTTAATATTAGCTAGATTTGTTTGCTTTATTAGAAAGAAATAAAAAGAGTTTATCTAGTCTTTATTAAAGAGTCTTTATTAGAGTGTGAGAATAAAATAAACTCTCAAGATAATCTCCAGCCTTTGGAGATGATGAATAGTTGCTCGTCGTAATTCCTTTCAAGTACCTACCTTTCAAGCTTAATTTCTCTCGAGGTTTTAATGCATCCGCTTTGACTTGAGATTTTCTCTAAACCTAAAACCTGTGGGTAGTAAACGCTTGCTCAAGTCTAGGTAATTGACGGATATGGATATATGAGAGTATGAGCGTTGTTTATCTTACTCCTAGTGATACTAGATTTTGGATATTTTTCTTTTGAAAATTAAAGTGCACATGATAAGTTCCTGTGTGACAAGAGTGTTGAACCTCCTACCATAGCCATATATACATGCTCCCTAGATTAGGAAAAACTCTTTGACATATATATAGGCTCGCTTGTTTTGCATTGAGTTTGAGCTTTGCTTTGGTACATCTGGCCGGGCCGATGTGAGAGAAAATACCGCTGGCGGGGGCTGCCTGGCGATGCTTTGTGAGAGAAAATATCGCCGACCGGCTGGCCGATAAGCCAAGTTTAACAGGCCTTTGTTCAAATTTTGTCGACCCTTAGAACTTGTCATGCCGATCATGTACACTTCACCACACTCTACTCCATTTCATTCCACTTCATTACACTCCACCTCGATCCACTCTACTCCACTTGCATTTATGCTACTTCTACCCTGGAAGTACGCATCCACAAAACATCTACCGAATATCCACCAAAAATGTTCTACTCCTATCCTGGGAGAGAACAACCAAAAAAAATATTCCCTATACCCATCCACTCACACAGTTCTTAGCCAACATCTCATAAAGCTCCTTTATCCTTGTTTCTATCTCTCTACAAGTTTATTGCAAAAGGAGGCTTGGGTTGTATAGTCGAAAAAAACAGAAAGAGAGAAAGGGGAGTTGAAAAATGGACAAGTGTCCTACGGGCGAGTAGAGCCTACCTCCCTAAAAAAAAAGAAAAAAATGAATAAAGGAGAGTTAAAAAATGGACAAGTGTCCGCTGTAAACAATGGGTACTTATATGCTCGCCTCTCCATAAAAAAGAAAAATAAAGAAAGAGATACAACCCAAGTTCTCATAAAGTTTTTAGATTCCAAGAGAGAGATGATTCCTCAAGAGAATTAGGTTTTCCCCTCATTCATTCCATACACCTTACCATATTCCCTACCATATCCACTATATTCTTTCCACCATACACATGCACCACTTGATCAGTGTGACTCGTGACTTTGGATCCATTGCTTGAACTTACAATATATGCTTAGTAAGTAGATTTAGTTTTCTCCCACCTAGAGCTCCAGATATAAGCCTTAGATATAGGGTGAGAGAGAAGAAGGCATAGTGTCATCTTGCCTTATTCCAAAAATACCACATATTATGAGAGAAAGGCAACACAACATTATTACCTAAGTGAGGATCCACAAATATACCACAAATGAGAGACTTGAGAGGGTCATACAAAGAAACTTTGAGTTTTATTTTGAAAACTTGCAAAAACTCCAGGATAAAGGTTGATCGAAGAGTTTGAGACATGGTGCTTAACTTGATTGTTCTATCTTTCAATTGCCCAAGATCCTAAGAAAAGGCTATAAGCTCCATGGTTAAAGGTAATATGGGTAAGTTGAAGGTCGAAATTTTTTTCTAACATAGAGGAGAAATTTTGTTTGAAAGCATGTGTACTTTGGAGGCGTGAAAGCGTTGTAGCAACTCCTGATCCATTGCTAAGTTTGGCTTTACTAGGGACTAGCAAAGAGTAAGCTTGGGGGAACTTGTTGACACCTGTTATAGCATAATATTACTAGTCAACTAAACATGAAATAAGGGAATAAAATAAATAATCACATAGACTAGGGGCTTTACTAACATAGTTTCACAAGTTTTGGTGATTTGTATATTTTCGAGGGACTAAAAGAAAAAAGCCTAGAGTTTGCAAGACATAAGAAGCATAAACATGCTACAAACATATTCCAAGATAACATCATTACAAAGAGCTCGTCGAGACGAAACAAACGGATATATTGTTTGCTATATTCGAGTCCGTAATCAAAAGATATCGGTTGCAGAGAGCGAGTTCACTAAAAAACGGTCATAACTTTCTCATCCGGACTCCGTTTCCTGCAAAATACCAGTCATTACAAAGCTATCGACGAGATCTATGCACCCACAAAATTTGAACTCGTTGTGCCACAGGGGCCTGGCGGCCACCAGGCCAATTCACGGCGGCCGCCCGTGTGTTTGAGCCCAAATCCAATCAACTTTTTATGTAGGTTTGTAACCGACTTTGAGGTTGTATCTACACGGTTGCCAAGGTCGGTTTGATCCAAGAGATATCGTTCATCGCTAAGGGCTATATAAGAAGACCCCCTGACCCCATGGTGAAACCCTAATTCATTCTTATCATTATCTCTTGACCTGTTGGTCATTGAGGTGTCCCAACGTGAGGACAACCTCTCCACTAGAGAATTAGGGCTAGACACTAACTAGAGAGTTAGGGAGAGTGGAGCTATGCTCCAGTTCTGGAGATGTCTACAGAGTTTGGTATGTCTTGTACCTTTACTTTGGAAGACTTATGATTTATATATTTATCTTCTTTATTCACTTCCATGTCTTTCATATTTGGTTAAGTATAGTTGTTATATTATTGCATGGGTTCTCCGCTCGTATTGAGGACTCTAGTTATTCGCGGTAGCTAGAGTTGTAATCGATAGTATAGACTTGGTGTCTAGGCTATAGGTTACCTGAGATTGCGCCCAATCCCACGGTTAGTTGTGGTAGCCCTAGGGGTGACAGCTCTGTTAGGCCTTTGTATTCCACCACGTTCGGGTTGGTGTTTTCAGAGCTTTTGGCAGCCTTCTCCCCGACTACCTTCTTCCCAGTCTTTCTCGAGAGTTGGGACGGATCTCTTTGCTCCAAAGTGCATAGTATAATTGCTATCATAGAACCTAAGTAATAGAGAAGTACATAGGAACCTTGATCTCTCCCGCTTTCCTCTCAACTTACTAGCTTTACATTTATCTTAGGAATTCTCTTGTGTGTGATTATGCTTAACTCCTATCATATATCATTTACCCCCTCACTATAGTCTAGTGGTTTGCTAAGTTAGTGGATACATGATTGTGACTTATTAGAATTCTTTAACCAAAGCTTCCCCATGGATACGATACTCTAGAATACTCATCCTAGGGAAAAGCTACAATGGTAGGTGTTCCGTGCGCTGCGAGAATCCTTCATATTATTTTAGCACTTAACAAATGCCAACATTGGCCTTTTTCACGCATCCGGGTTGCGACCGCTTTAAATCTCGTGCCGGCGTTTCCCCTCACCTCCCGTGCCGCTTCTTCCTCACCTGGTCCCGCTCCCTCGCGGCCCTCCTCCCTTCCCCCGCTCCCGACGACGCCGCCGCCGCCGTCTCCGTGCTCGGGACGCCAACCCGGACCTCGCGGTCGCGCTCTTCTCGGGCACCGTGCCCACCACCACGGCCATGGCGGTGACGGCGGGCCCACCACCCCCGCCGCCCACGCGGGAGCCTCGGCAGCGTTGGCCGCCGCCACGCTGAGCCTCGGCGTGGGAGCCTCGGCCCACCACCCCGCCGCCCACGCGCGGGAGCCCGGGCGTGCTGGCCGCCTCGCCGGCCGGAGCCTCCATGGACGCCGCGCTCCGGCGGGAGCTCCAGGGGATCCTTGTCACCGGGGCCCACGGGTTCTCGCCGCGCAGCCTCCTCGCCGTCGTCGGGGCGTGCTCGCGTTCCTCGCCAAGCTCCTTGGCGGGACCTCGCACCACCGCCGGCGCCCACGGTTTGATGACCAACAACAAGCGGCCATGCGAGATCTCACCCTCGGGCGACGGCGGGCGGCGGGGAAGCGGAAGCTGGGAGGCGGCGCCAGTCCTCCCGGCGCTGGGTCGACGCGTTGGAGTCCCGGCACTGGAAGTCACCGGAGGTCGCGACTTCCCTGATCCCCTCGGGGCGAGTCGCGACGACGGCATCGCCTCGCTCGACATGGCGACGAGGAGTGGCGGCCGGCGCCTGCTCGGTGCCGCCGTCCACCGGACAAGCGTAATCGCAGCTAGCCGACCGGCCGAGCTCGGTGGAGCGCAACGGCTAACTGGTGTTCGTGCACCTTGATCGCCCTGGTGTGCATGACGAGAAGCAGGACCCGGCCTTCGTCATGGCGCATGTGGCGGGTTCCGATCCACGTAACATGCATTGCCACCACTGATTTGTTTGACGCTCATCGGTGTTCGACTTAAATGATCAAGGGGGAGGTAACCATACCAATTTAGAGAGGAGGTGACTGTATCAAAAACGAAACAGAACAACCAAACACATTTTAGAGCTAGCCGGGCTAAGATGAGTATGCAACCAAACAATAACATGTTGGCTAGTTGTAGACAGGCTCACCATGACCTGGTTACGTTAGGATAGCTAGGCTCTGCGGGGAAATCAAACCAAACACACCCTCAGGATCTTGCTGAGCAGCTGGGCATGGATTCAGTTGTTGCCTTGTTGGTGAACTATCCCCTAGCATGTACTGGACGGCACGACATCTGGGGTTGGATATTGAGACACCACACGTAGAACATGTCGGTACTACCAACATGCTATGACATGGATGCTACGTACATTTAGTCGTTTTGATCACAGCAGGGCTTTGATTAGAATCACATAATCTTTTTGTTGTATAGATGATCATATCGGTAGTGTAAAGCATAGGCTGGGCAGCTGCCCATGCATGTCGATCTGCATTGGTCTTGAGATGTTTTTTTTTGTCTTCTTCTTAGTTTCAATATTGGTTGTGAGGCAATCAGCGCCACGCTAGCCGACGCGCCTGATCGCCGAAAGCGTCTAGGTAGTTCGATTAGCGAGTAATAGCGTCTTGATCTCCTTCCACTAGGGTAGGCTGAACGGACTGTATAACTCTTTCCCCCTAGTGCGTCATTTGTGGCGTGTCGTTGTAAACTTTGTTGTTTCTCTGCTTAATATAAAAGATGCGCAAACCTTTTTGCGTATTCGAAAAAAAAAGATAATCCAGTATTTTCCATTATTGCAAGTGAGGACTTATTCCTGATTATTGTGACGACTTGGAAGAGTTTGTTTTATGTTCTCCCTGCTCCAAAAATGCTGTGCTTATATGATTTCACACCTGGTGTAAAAGTAGGATGTATGATGGAAAAGTATGATGTAAGCGACCAAAGACTGAGGTACGTCGTCGTTGCTACGTTGCTGTATCCAAGTCCGTCTTCTTCCTCGGGGCGCAACTACAGCCGCATATATGGAGTACGTCCAGGGCGAAAGTGAGGCCTCTGAAATATATACAGCCTTGCAGGGTGCTAGCGCGCTAGGAAGTTTCCTCACTCTAGAACAGGACGAAGTCGTCGTTGGCAGATCCATCAGATTCCTTGAGTAAACGCTCTCGCAAAGTGACTTATTCAGCTTCCTAGGAGGAATGATGTGGATCTTTCGGCAAACAACGACAAATTAAAAGAAATCTTTTGCGTATTCAAAAGAAAAAAAAACAACGACCAGTTAATAAAATAGCTACATCATCAGTGTCAAAATCGATCATATGCCAGCCCGGCCGTTGGTGAAACATGCATGCATGGCAAAAGGAAGCAAAAGGAAAGCCACCCGAAATCGCAGGCAAACATAAATAGCGTCAAACTCTGAAGCGCGTGATGCGGTACCAGAGGCCAGAGATGACAAGTCGGTCTTCACCGAGCTAAATACGGCGACTTGTGTGTACACTGTACACCATGAAATTGTAGTACAGATGGAGGGCCCAGGGGGCCTTGGTAGTTTATATATAGTATAAAGTAGTGTATAGAACACGGCAAAATCCATGCGTATTTATATGGCGGACACTCCTAATATCAAATAGCCTGCAGCAGACTCCCATCATTCTACGCACTACGCATGCAGGAGCCTAGCTAGAATTCACACGTAACTATACTAGCTCTGTGAACTCTCTTCCTGTTGTCTGTCTTCGTTCTCAGGCGAAGGCCCGGAGGGGAAGCCAACCGATATACACAACGTACATGGCTTCGTCATTGCCCACAGGTTCCAATTTGTTTATTACTGCTACTCTCTCGTTCGCCCTCTCTCGGTCCCTCCAACGAGTAAAGTTATATTAGGTTATTCCTCTCCCTTTACTTTGACTTTACTATTATTTAAATACTACTTTTTTCGTTCTAAATTATAAGACATTTTAAATTTTCTAGATACATTTGTATTTACTATGCACATATGTCTAGATACATAGTAAAAACAATGTACTTAGAAAAGCCAAAACGTCTTATAATTTGGAACGGATTTAGTGCGGTTTGTGGTATGCGATGACATGAACACTAAAATGGTTATATGACTTGTTGACATATATAGACACTATAGTTGAATCATGGCCTCGTGGGATCTCGCCATATTCCTAGATCTCGCCATCTCTACGAATCGATCTTTAGAGAGGTGGTTGTAGATCTAACCAGTCTCCTAGAAATTTATTTGTAGAGGCAGTTGAGCCTTAGAGACGCCTCGGCTCGTTTTGTAAATAATTTTAGAAGTCTATGGTGTTGTAAATCGTTTCGGTATCTTGATTTTGCTAAAGAATAAGATTGTACCATAGAAAAATAAGTCTTTTTTTCCAAAGATTTTTACGAATACGCTTTTTTGACATCGGCACGTTTTTTTTTTTTTTGGAACTGCCATTCAAAAAGGGGAATTACTTTTTTCTAGTTGTATGTGAAAGACATCTATTGCTGCAAATCAATCATTCTTTCTGTTTTTCTTAGTATTTATACTTAGATATCGAAAGATACTGAAATTCTAAATTCTTCTACCGAAAGATACTGAAATTCTAAATTCTTCTTTATTTCATTTTATCTAATGTGGGTAAGACAAGAGTTTTTAAGATTTTCTATTTAAATCAATTTATATATTAAATATACTTCATATATAAATATTATGGTATGGAGGGATAAGCTCTCATATAAGAGGGGGATATAAAAGAAGGAATGTAAAATTCAATTCAAATAGTTAATTAAGTTCAGAAAGCTATTCCATAATTGAATTCCAATAAAAAATACTTAGTCTCTTACACAAGACATTCTAAAACTTAGAGAATTCTATTCATTAGGATTTCCTTTTATATGAAACTAGGTGAATTCCCTGGCGTTGTTCTTGGTTATACAAAAGTAAATTTAAATCTAGCTAAAAAGAATTTAAAAATATTTTCAATAATGAACTAAAGAAAAGACATCATCTTAATCTTGGATCTTCAACATCAAAGAAAACATAGGTCACTAACTTGTGGAGGATAATTTTTGGAACTTAATGTACAACACAAAAATCATCATATTCTAAACCTGAGAACAGGTTTTAAGGAACTCCTCGAGTGAAACTGTTTCATTTTACTTGTTTGATAAAGAACAGTTCCAAATGACTCAGAAAGATGATGGAGAAGCCATGCCCAAACAGGGCCTAATCGTGAATAAGGATAATTAGAGAAGGACGAGGTGGTTGGAGAGTGTGATCCAACACCTGACACGGGGCATTATGACGCGTCTATACATGAGCTATTTGCTTTGCGTAGTGATTCGGCAGTCTTTCTGATATGGCCATCGGCTTGTTCATATACTTACAGGTGGTAATATAAAATTGCTGCTGTTACTTGTAGCAGCCACACTGATACTGCCCCACAGCTCTGGAACTGCAACTGATGATGGGGCTGGGAACAGAAGCCTAGCGAAGCCCGGCTGCCCAGACAAGTGTGGCAACGTCAACATCCTCTACCCCTTCGGCGTCGGGGGAAGACTGCTTTCGACAAGGATTTGAAGTCCAATGCAATCAATCTGAAAACATCGCCACACTGAACTCTTCCGGCACAGCTCTATTAGAAATCAATCTGGCCTTTGGCGAGGCTCGCGTTCGGAGTCCGATAGCATGGTACTGCAATTACACCAACGGTATGCCATTCGACTCAAATTATTTGGAGGTCTCCTTTGGAGTTGATGGCACTTATTTTACGGTTTCTGGAACCAAGAACAAATTCACAGCAATTGGTTGTGCTACCATTGCATTTGTCGCTGGTCAGAACAAGCATTATTACAACAGCGCATGTGGATCATTCTGTGACGATGAGCATAGCATCGATAATAGCACAGAATGCTCTGGAATGGGTTGTTGTCAGACTACAATCCCAGGAAACCTGGATTTCTTCGACTTCGACTTCTCAGCTGAAGTAGACAACACTCAAGTCTGGAATTTCAGCCCGTGCAGCTATGGGTTCATGATCGAACAGGATACGTTCGAATTTGTTCCTTCTTATGCCACATTCTCAAATTTTTAAAGAAGAATACGGAGGCGGGGTTCCGTTGGTTCTTGACTGGGTGGTTGACAATAAAACATGTGTGCAAGCCAAGAAGAACCAATCAACATACGCATGCCTTGACCAGAACAGCGTATGCATCGACACGCCCGGTGGCCCGGGGTACCTCTGCAGATGCTCTCAAGGGTATGAGGGCAATCCGTACCTAGATGGAAGCTGCCAAGGCACGTACGATCACCATACATCCATCTCCTGCCGATTCTCTCTCTTTTCGAATTACAAACACGGTTTACTATTGATTTATTTTGCTGATTCTGTTCACTTGCTTTAAACAACAACAGACATCAACGAGTGTGATTCCCCATCGTTGTATCCTTGCCAAGGGAAATGCAAGAACAACATTGGAAACTACACGTGTACATGTCCGTTCGGAACTCACAGCATGGATCCAAAGAATGCACAGTGCATTCCGAACGTCAAGATGATCATAGGTAAAATATGCACCCCCTAGAAAAATATGGTATAATAAAGAAAGGAATAATATTTATTAGATACCTAATGTGTCTGAAGTCTGAAGTTACGGTGATGTTTTGTCATTGAATCATATTTTTATGATTAAACTCGAACAACGATATGAAATCTTCAAAAGGTAAAAGGATACATGAAAAAGTATACTTATATATGCTTTTCTCATGACAAATCCACAGATATATTATCAGTCACCTTTTTGCACAGTAGCGACATTGGTTATGATGTAATTTATTTACCTTGCATTCAGTAGTGGTAGGGCTCCCCGTGGTAACCGGTCGTTATCAAGTTTTATGTATGTTCGTTGAAAATTCTTTCTACTTATGAAAAACGCGCTTCGGCGTCGTCTTAAAAAAAAAAGCCTAGAGTGTGATAAAATTTTATTCTAACATGAACATATAGCAATACCATTTATTTCAGTTGCGCATATAAATTTCAATATATAGGTCACGGAAATATATGACCACTTATTAATGGCATAATGTGTGTGAACACATATTAAAAATTATATTAAGATATTAACTTGATAATGCAAAACATAGTAGATTTGGGAAAGGTTGCACTACTACGAAATTGATTTTACATGGTGTTCGGATTTCATTTTCCGTGGCGGGCATTTGAGAAACCCGCCGGAAAATACCCTAATTAACCGTGGCGGTTATTTTTAATTAACCGTGGCGGTTATAATGCTCGCCACGGTAAATCGATTAACCGTGGCGGTTTTTATTAAAAACCCGCCATGGTTAATAAAGCCCGAAACCCGGCAAATCCGGGCCAACAAAGTCCATCTCGCCCAATACCAAGGTCCGAGTATAAATATCATTCCCAACCCTAACTCACCAACTCACCCACACCTTCCCCTCACTTCTTCCCCACCGCTCCCTCCTCCCTTTCTCTCGCTCCCGATCCCTCCCGGCTCCCCGATGGCGCCGCCCCACCCTCCCTCCAACTTCCACCGGCGCCGCCCCAACCCTTCCCTCTCCGACGACGCCCCAACCCTTCCTCTCCGACGGCGCGGGTCGCGGGTCGGCACCTCCACCGCGCGCCTCCTCCACCCCGAGACCCGCGCGGGGCGGGGCTCCTCCACCTCGAGATCCGCCGGGTGACGGGCGGCTCCTCCCGGCCGAGATCCGGCGCGGCCGGCATCTCCACCTCGAAGCCCGCCGGCGGGCCGGCACCTCCACCGCGCGCCTCCTCCACCTCGAGATCCGGGCGGCGCGCTCCTCCACCTCGAGATCCGGGCTGGCGGCGGCGGCCTCCCCGGCCGGAGATCCGGCGCTGCCGCAAGATCTCCACCTCGAGCTCTTCGGCGCGGGCCGGGCACCTCCACCGCGCCCTCCTCCACCTCGAGATCCGCGGGCGGCGGCTCCTCCACCTCGAGATCCGGCGGCGGGCGGCTCCTCCCTGCTCGAGATCCAGCCTGGCCGGCATCTCCTCCACCTCGAGCCGTCGGCGTGCGGGCCGGCCTCCTGCGCCGAGTTCGCTCCGGCGGCGGCGGCCGCCGGCGACGCCCAAACCCCTAGCGGCGGTGGGCCCGATCCGGGCCCGATCCGGGTTTTTGTTTTTTTTTTTTTTTTATTATTATTTACCATGGCGGGCATTTTGTCCGCCACCTAAAAAATCCCCATTTTCTGTGACCCTAGCTCCGTGGCGGGCATTTTGTCCGCCACCGAAAAATGAAAAATGCCCGCCACGCAAGTTCTTTTATGTAGTAGTGTTGTAAACCGACATCAAAATCCTCCCTTTTTTTTTAGGTTTTGCCATCGGCTTAATCTTCCTCATCATTTTTGTATTCATTTTGATGAGCAAGTTTGAAAAAATAAATTGGCCAAAGAAAAGGCAAGATTCTTCAGACAGAATGGGGTCATATATTATATCAGCAGATCCTCTCCGAACAAGTTGACACAGTTAGCATATTTTCTATAGAAGATCTAAAGAAGGCAACAGACAATTTCGACAAGAGTAGAGAGCTAGGCACAGGGGGCCATGGCACTGTATACAAGGGCTTTCTAAGGAACAACAAGGTGGTTGCTGTCAAGCGTTCAAAGAGTATTGATGTGGCCCAAACCGATGAATTCGTGCAGGAGATTATTATACTTTCACAAATCAACCACAGGAATGTGGTCAGGCTTCTAGGTTGTTGCTTAGAAGTGGAAGTTCCCATATTAGTGTATCAATTCATCCCAAATGGAACTCTCTTTCACTTGATCCATGGTAACAGTGCTGGAACTCCTCTTTCATTGGAAGTTCGACTCAAGATCGCCGAAGAATCTGCTGAAGCGCTAGAATATCTGCATTTGTGCACCAACCATTCCATTGTCCATGGAGATGTGAAGTCTCTCAACATTCTCCTAGATGAAAACTACACAGTAAAAGTGACCGACTTTGGGGCATCAAGAATTCTTTCCAAGGACGCAGTTCAACTCATGACAATGGTGCAGGGAACTTTGGGCTATCTGGACCCTGAGTACTTGCAAGAGCGTAAACTCACCGAAAAGAGCGATGTGTATAGCTTTGGAGTTGTGCTTTTAGAACTCATCACAAGGAAGACAGCAATATACTTCGAGGGCCCGGGTCAGGAAGGAAAAAGCCTTGCATCATCGTTCATACAGGCAATGAATCAGAATAGAATTGAAAGTATGCTGGACACTAGCATACTGGATGTCGGAATGGAGGGATTGCTCCAAGATGTTGCTGAGCTAGCCAGACTGTGCTTGAGTTCCGAAGGAAAGGCGAGGCCTTCCATGAGCCAAGTGGCTTACAAGTTGAAAGCTATACGGAGTACATGGAGAGATATATTGTTGCTTAAGCACGAAGAGACTCAGCGTCTGATAATTGAGAGGTCATCAGGCATGGATCCAGTAGTAGGTGAACTGGAGCCTAGCATGACCTATACGGCACAAATGTTGGGGCTGGATATCGAAACTACACCAAAGGTTGACCATGCCGATACTACAAGCTTGGGACAAGAATATGAAACGTGTGTTGCTACAAGTTTGAATATTATTACCATGTCGTAATACATATATAGTATATAGTTATTGAGTTGATGGACGTGTAATCGAGCTGCCAAACAATATAATTTATAATCCCATTAGGGATTTTACCAAAACTTAGCATTTATAAAGCGCTGTCTAGTCAAAACACCGCACTTTATTAGGCTTGTAGCTTACCTCATATATATTTTTGTAATAATGAGTACATCAACTGAGTATCTTTATTTTTTTGCTGAGATGTTTGTTTATTTTTTCCTGATTGTTGCATTGAGGATTTCAAGAGTAACACATGATTGATTTAGGTCAAATGTGTTTAGTTGTGTGATTGAGTGATTGTCAATAGTCAACATTTTACTTCTATTTTTCTTTATTCTTTATGTTTTCGGCTATGTTCACTGGCACACGTGGAGTGTGTCGAATACATATCTCTTGGTTTGTGTTGTACATGTGTGGAGCCCGGAGATGGTAGCTGACGACGAGGTGAAGGGGCCAAAGGAGAACGTGTCGGGCCGACGGACCGCGGAGGTGAAGGACGAACGTGAGACTTGGATCGAGGGACGGATAGTTGGGTGGCTAGCCATGGTGGCTGACACCAGGACAACGACGAATGCAAGAGGGGCGTGGCGGGACCGTATCGATCGGGTCAAGACGGTGAGCGTGCAAGCAGAGCGGGCGGCTCGGATGACTTGGCGACTTCGGGCGATCAAGACCGGTGGCATGCGTCCGAGGTTTGGTGGTTTGGACCTCAAAACCACCGGTGGCTGGTTTCGCGGTTTGAGCCTCAAAACCACGGGCGTAGGTTTGGTGGTTTGGGCCTCAAAACCATCGGTGGCAAGTTTCGTGGGTTTGGGCCTCAAAACCCGGGCGGATGTTCGGTGGGACGGAAGGACGACACGTGGCGGCATCGAGGAGTTCACGCCGAGTCGAAGCTACCGGTGAGAAGGCATGTTGGTCGTCGGATTAGAAGATATCCAAGTTCGACCATTGTGCCCCTGGCTAAGTGGTTTTCGCAATTGTATCCATAGGGGTAGAGTAGTAATAGTGCAATCACTAGGACTTGGGCTATAAATATCAAGGCAGTCCCTTCCTCAAACTTGCATCTCTAGTTTCCAGTTTCAGTTACGGTTTCTCAGCCTGTAGTTGTTCTGAGTGGAGAGGTCCGGATAACTATTTTGTGAATATGTTCATAGGACGCACACCCCTCGGTGTGTGCATGCCCTCTGGGCTTTTGGGGTCAGATCGATTCACCTGTGTGATGTGATTTTGCTCTGTGTTTCTGTGTTCTTGTGTTCTATTTTCGCAGCCTTTTTCTCCTCCCCTCTTCTAGTGCTCGATTCTTCGTTTGTGGTTCATTTCTTGCGATTCTTTTTGCTGCAATCTGATCACAACCAAGTAACTAAGTGTTTCACTAGAGGAATTGGATTGAAACCACTTGTATCCACGGATTGGAGTGATTTTGTGTTCGTGTCTCAAAAGTTCGTTTTATGCCATGATTTGATTTTGCCTTCGATTCGCTTGGTAAGGTTCGGATTTTTCTTGAGGGGTTCAGTCACCTACATGCCTAGATCATTTGGCGAGTTTTGATCGAGTTTGGATTGATTTGGTGTTCTTGGTGAACTTGTTGTGTACAACTCGAAAATACCGGACATGTCCAATATAGATACCAGACATGTCCGATATGTTTGACCTTCGTGTTTTGAGCTCAAATTTTGTGAAGATGTTCCCCATGGTGTCTATAAGCTTAGGTTAAATGTTCATGATTTTTAGACATCATTTGGTGGGGTTTTCACTTTTTCTCCCATAGTACATTGTGCTGGACAAGTCCGGTATAAGCCTGGGTGTTTGCTGAATACCAGACAAGTCCGATATTCATACGGGACAAGTCTGGTATAAATTTGGGTTTGGAGTCTTGTTACTATTTTTGTCTGATTCATTGGTCAATTGCTTCGGAGCTTTTTCGGTTGATCCATTGTGCCTCTAGAACATCTTCTAGAGCATCCACCTAGTAATATAGGTCGTGATCATCTGTGGTTTGGTTGGTTTGAGTTTGAGGAGGCGTGAGAGGTACAAGTTCAAGTTTTCGAAAGAAAATTTTGAGGCTTCTATTCACCACCACACCCCCCTCTACTCGCCTTTTCGATCCTTCAAGTATTCTTTTGCTTCTCTTCTCTATATCAAAACTATTTTATGATTATTTCTTCCACGTGATGAACTTGGCCAGGGGTCAGGGCCTCTAATTCTTGCAGTCACGGCGAGTTCTGGATCGGATGCCATGGATATCCCATCTCGGAAGCAATAGGATTTCTTCTCGTGTTACATTTCTAAATATAATTGTACTGCTCCTCGGCACACAAAACCTGGCACACAATGCAACAAGGAATAAGATCCTATATTCACTTACGATTGATCGAATTTATAGAAAAAAAGAGTAAATTTCACTAGCGGTCCCCGAACTTATCCCGAGTTCTCATCTAGGTATCGGTACTTTCAAATTGCACGTACAGTTCCCTAAACTTGTCAGAATGTGTCATCTAGGTCCAAACTCTTGAAATGCACATCTAGGTCCCTAAACTTGTCATAGTGTCTCATCTAGGTCCCCAAATAGCAACGGCGTTTTCAATGGTGGTTTTGCTACAGTAACTCTTCGATACGATGTTGGATGGAGATAATTTTTATATAAAAATTGCTATTATCAAATGTAAAAACTGAAAACTACAAACATGGAAATTGCTATATAAGAAGTGTTTTCCTTTCAGAACACACAAAACAGATATTAATTTTTCTAACGCGACAAGAAGAGGTACACGATTATTATGGTGCTAAATTTTTATGAGCACCTTAATGTCGTCGATGAAAAACTCAAAACTAGAAAGTTGTAGATCTTGTCGAGAGCTACAATTTTCATATAAAAATCATCTCTATCCAACGTCGATCGAAGAGTTACTGTAGCAAAACCAACCCACCGTTACTATAGCAAAACCACCATTGAAAACCGCTGTTCTTTGTTTGGGGACCTAGATGAGACACTCGACATGTTTAGGTACTTAGATGTGCATTTCAAGAGTTTGGGACCCGACAAGTTTAGGGACCTAGACATACAATTTGAAAAGTATCGGGACCTAAATGAGAACTTCGGGACAAGTTTGGGGACCACCAGTGAAATTAACTCGGGACAAGTTTGGGGACCACCAGTGAAATTTACTCGGAAAAAAATATACAAATCTACATGACAGAACTCTTTGCTTCACTCTTTGGGTGACACAATGCAACAACCAATCACACTCATTCACTCTTTTGCTTCACTAATGTAATAATCCCCACAAGTTACACCAAAGCCAAACCAAAAAAAAACCTTACCTGTCCTAAAATATAGTTTATCTTGGATTTATCCTAAGTCATTTTTTTTAAATTTTGACCAAAACTTTCAGAAAAAAAGAAAACATTAATAGCTATAGTTTAAATAAATTCACTGTCAAAATATATTTCATGAAAAAAATCAATAAAAATAATTTCATGTTATAGATATAGATTGGAGTAAATTTTATAAGTTTGACATAATTATTAGAGAAGTTGTACTTGGGACAAAACCAAAGTGCACTATAACTATATAATTTAGAAAACAAGAAGTGTGTATATTTAACTACACAACCAAATTATTTTTTTCTGACAGATTGAGCCTTCATTCAACTCAGTTAACTAACTAGTTGTCCCAACTTCTGCTATCAGCACGACGGCATAATATGGACTATGGAGGGAGTATATATAGAAAACAATGTGTCAACTGCGGCCAATCGACATCATCAGTAGGTCAACTGCAAAGACCGTGTCAAAATATATCCCTACATGGAGTAGATAGAAAACACAGTAATGTCCCGATTGGTCAACAATGCAAGTCATCAGCAGAATCGTCGTTTTCACAGTGAGCACACTCTCTATATGCCTTTATATACGGACACTAGGTCGACTGCTTGGTCTCACACAGAACGAGCTTAGAATCGTTTGGTATGCTAACTAGGTGCCCTCATATTTCTTTCTTCTTTTTTTTTTTTTTTTTTTTTTGAGAACACGCCGTTGCGTGTATTTCATTAAGCAGAGTCTTTCTTCTCAAAATTAACAGGTGGAATGGTGGCGGATACTGCCAATTATACATTTATACATCAGGTGCAAAAACCGTCGGCTTCCATATCTGCTGGTAAGAATTTCTAGCTGCTCCTCATCTCCATCATCGTAAATGATTCAATCATGATATGTATGTTGGAGAGAGCGTCCATAGTGATTTTCTGTCCTCCAAAAAAACTTTGTCCTCGATCGGTAGCTCTCTAGCGCGCGGCTATGAGTATTTAGG
The DNA here is from genome assembly GCA_015847255.1 of Hyparrhenia diplandra. NCBI lineage: Eukaryota > Viridiplantae > Streptophyta > Magnoliopsida > Poales > Poaceae > Hyparrhenia > Hyparrhenia diplandra. Next base: position 179,795 of record JADLZK010010067.1, read on the forward strand.
AATTGACGTGTAGATTACCTATTCCATTTTACAAATTATTCTCACTAGTGGAAAGTTATTTGAGTTTTTAGGGTAAAAACACAAAGATAAAGGGATAAAGTTAAAAACTGTGACTCAACCTTTTCAGCTGAATTTGTATAATATGCAATATTTTCCCATTTTTTTTGCCTATCTATTTGGTACATAGAAATACATTGATGTTAGCAAAATGTAAGAGAATAAATTGATGGTTCTTTTTATACTCTGATTATTATTACTATTATTTATCACCCCCATTTTGTTACTAATAATTGATGTTTTGGACTTAAGATTTGATATACATAATTTCAATCTGACAACAATTCATAATCTATCACTATGTTATTACGAAATTCAATAAATATACAATAACATAAAAAACATGGATTCATATGGTAGTCAAATTTCCAACTTAAATATTTAAGTAGCATACAAAGTTTGGAAAATATGATCACCTTATATATGGTTGTCCAAACCATTATTTACTAGAGGACATCATTCTTAAGCAAAACTATTCCTGTTTTCTCATTCCACATTACTAAACAAATGAGCAAAATACTAAAAACTGTACTCCTATTATAAGAAAGTTACACCTTTTTAGAAATCATCGCTAGTTTTCTCTTTATGCGAACTAATTAACGTACTTTGTGGTTGTAGTGAGTTTAATTTGCAACTCAAACTTGTGTGGAAAGATCCAAAACTATAATTTTGAACATTCTCAGTTCCTTGAGTGATGATACTTCCTCCAATCACAAATAAATAAGTTATCACTCTGGATAGTGACGCGGTTATGAACGCAGCACACTGATTTTTGTCAATCGTTTGTGTACTTGTATATATCAATGTTTAGATTTATAATGTGTTTGGTAATTTTTTTTAAAAAAGGTTTGAATATGTCTACTAAAAGCGTCAACCAGTATGTGGTGGAGACAAGCTAGGGATGGGTACTGTCGTTGGCCCTCCAAAAGAAGTAAGAAATCCCATATTTCTGACTTCGGAACAGGCGTCAAGGACACATGTAATAAATGGATATTAGTTAGGGGTAACAAAAATAATAAACGAGATATTATTTTGTGCCAATGGTAGATAGGAAAAGGTGAAGGGAACTAAAGAAATATATAAATGTTTGACGCGTTGGCAATGACGCACGTTTGAATCGTTCTGTCGAAATGAACACACATAGGAGTATACGTAGGATGACATTGACATGGTTAGGTACAAGAGCAAAGGAACTATATATTCAACGAGCCACCAGCCGTCTCGCCAAAACTAGACCATGAACTAGTAGAATGATAAGGTATTCTCGGTCATTCGAGTAATGCTCTCTCCACCTACTTAGAAATAAATGGTTGCTCTCATCATCAAAGGCCATATGATCTCATCAACACACCTCATGTGATGACTATATATTGGTACTATAAAATATACGAAAACTTCGTCAAGATAATAATATTTTGAAACTAATTTTTAAGACAAATCCGTCCATGTTTAACTGGCTGCACCCTTCTAGTAAAAAAAAGGTTTCTCCCCTCGGCAACTTCTCTTGGAGAACCGTTTTTTGAACTAGCATTTTACCTCATCCGATCCAGTTTACAAGGTGTAGTCTCACTACCAGAATCTTGAATTGCTTTGGCAGCCAAAAACCGCCAAGGAAAGGGGTTAAACCATAAACCGCCAAGCAAACACACTCAAAAAAATAGAAGGCAAGGGAAATCGGTTTCCTTGGCGGTTTATAATTACACTCGAGGAAATGAGTTATTTTCTTGGAGGTTACTAGAAACCTCCAAGGAAACTCCCATATTTCTTGGCGGTTTGCTTAAACCTTCAAGAAATATATATTTTCTTGAGTTCATAGTAGCACCGCCAAGGAAACTACCAAGAAAAATTGCTGGCCGCCAAAGCAAACATATATGGATAGAATATTCAATACTTCACACAAGTGAGGTATAAATGATACAAAGATGCATCTAAAAGTCGATATCTAAGTAAGTGTCCATCTCTAATTTGGATGAGCTATGACCAATTTTTTTTGAGGGTCACTCTCCGTGCAGCTATGACTAATTTTGAGTTGCTATGCCCTTGCATATCCAAACAAAGCCTTTGCCTCTGGCCCATCCGATTATGATAGCTTACAAAATAACCGTATTCATATGATTTTTTTTTAGACCACGCCTAAGCGTGTTTTGTATTCATATGAAATTTACTCGGCTAGATTATTATATATAATATGGTCATTGCATGCAGGTAAAATGCTGTTAGTACTAATTTTGGGGGCCACTCTGATGAAGCACAACATTGCAGTTGATGGTGCTTGGGCTGATCCTGCTGGGACCAGGGGCAACAGCCTAATAGCCCTACCCAACTGCCAAGATAAGTGTGGCAACATCAGCATTCCTTACCCGTTCGGCATTGGGCAGGGCTGCTTCAGGAGCACTTCCTTTGAAGTCAGATGCAGGGATGACCAAGCTTATATTAAGATGTGGGATACTTTCAAAGACCCGGTTCTAGACATCAATGTTCTCCAAGGTGAGGCACGCGTTCAGAAGAATTGGAGTGTATCATGGAGCTGCTACTACGGGGACCGGACGCCACCAGCGATGGGATAAAATACGTGTGGTGGGGGTCACTTGGGAATTTTCTCAAGCTTTCCTCTAAGAACAAACTTACAACAGTCGGGTGCGCAGCTCTTGCAACCATCATGGGTTCTACTTCTTCTACTGATACAGACATCGTGCAGAACAATGACACGCTCTTGTACACGAGCACATGTGCATCATTTTGTGCGAACAAAGATAGTATAAGTAAGAGAGCCGAGTGCGATGGCATGGGCTGCTGTCAGACATCCATTCCACAAAATCTGACAAGCTACACCTTCACATTTGCAAATACTTCGGGGTTTACTACATACAACGATGGAATTCCGAGTGTTCTGAAACAATACCTTCCCAGAGATGCCCAAAAGTTCAGCCCTTGCAGCTATGCCTTCGTCGTCGAGGAGAACTGGTTCAAGTTCAATCCTGAATATGCCATATCAAACAACTTCAAAAGCCAAGATGGTCTGATCCCTATGGTTCTTGATTGGATTGTTGGTACTGAAACTTGTGACGAAGCCAAGAAGAACAAATCATCATATGCATGTAATGCCACAAACAGCGAATGCGTTCCCGCGCGCAGTGGCCTAGGGTACCTCTGCAACTGCACTCAAGGTTATACAGGCAACCCCTACATCGGAGGGTGTCAAGGTCAGCACCCATGCATCTCCTCTCCAGTCTCCATAATCTCTAGCCAGCTACTTTCCCCTTTTCAGTTTGCACTTTGCAACGATTTCATTTTCCATCTGTACTGATTTTTGCTTATGTGCTTTTGATGATTTGCCAGTAATGATTAACATATGATTGGTCCCACTCACTTAATTTTACAGATATCGATGAGTGTGCTTCACCATCCATGTATCCTTGCTATGGTACCTGCACCAACACGAATGGAAGCTACAGCTGTTTATGCCCAGCAGGAACCCAGAGCAATGATCCCAGGAATTCACCCTGCACTCCAATCCCCAGCTCCAACCAGCTTCAAGTGAAGGTGGTCATAGGTACATTTTCCATGCCCAACTAACAACCTTTATCCGTAGTCATTTTCCCAATTGTCATCCTAGCAAAAGAAAATACAGATACTAGGGTAAACATACCACCACTATAAATACACATATGATGCACACTAACAGTTTGTTTGGCAACACTCATATCCACCTCAATTCATAATTCCATATGTCAAAGCACTCCAACACACATGGATTAAAGGCGAATACAAGTGTCGCCAAACAAGATCGCCGCCAAACAAGATCTAAATGGATTTATTTTGATTCCAATGGACAGAGGGTACAACAACTTTTATGCCATTTACCCTTGCTCTACCTTTACATTTTTACATTAAAGGCTTGTTCATTTCGGACGGATCAAGCCAGGATTCATTCGGCTGATGGATTCTTCTATAAATGTAAACCAACAATCCGGCCAGAACTATTCATGGAGGCTAAACCCCTGGAACCGAACGAGGCCTAAGGAATATGAAACATTCCAGCCTCCCACATTCACCAGTGAAGTATAGCTGTTCAATACAAAATGCTTAGTACTTTGACTGCACTCTATCATAAGGTAATAGGAAAATTCAACTCAAACAAGACTAAAGACTCGAGTCTCAATCCGGTTCCTATTTCTCCATTGAACTTGTTGAAGAGCTCCATCACAATCACTTCCACCATTTTACATCCGTCCCTCAATGTAGATCTTGCTTTTTTCTTTCGATAGTGGTGACCATTGGACGATCCAATATATCCCCCTAAAGATGAACTGCAAGAATGAGCCAGGTATGGTTCTTTTTGAAGAATGAGCCAGGTATTCCAACATAGAACTGCAGTACCTGTTAAAATCTAATTTCTGACCTTAGAAGAAAAACTTGCAAATTTGTTCTGCACTTGCTCCGAGGCATTTGTTCAACACTTCCAAATTTAGAATTCCCAAACCTACCATGCACTTTGGTTTACAAAGAAAACTCCATCATGCTAATCTATATTTCTTTTTATGCTCATCACATTGCCAAAAAAAACTTGATCTATAATAATCCAACTTCTTTAGGATTCCTTTAGGAATTGCTAAAAAAGACAATATAAACGTTGTGGAGGCTTGATAGTACCGTATTGATTAACACAACCTTCCCTCAACTGACAATTACTTGCCTTTCCAACTAAAGTTTTTTCTAAAACCGTTCCTCAATTACCACACAATCCTTATTCAGAATTCTAATGTAATGCATAGGGATTCCAAAATACCTGAAAGGAAATGTCTCTTCCTACAACCAAAAAGCTCCACATAGTCCCTATTTCTTTCCTTGGCTGCGCCAAAGCAAAAAGACTCACCTTTATGAAAATTAATCTTGAGGCCAGATAATTTTTTCAAAGGTACATAGTACCAGTTTCAAGTTCTTTGTCTCTTCTAAATCATTTTCCATAAAAATGATGGTACCATCTGCATATTGAAAGACTGATAAACCTTCCTCTACTAGGTTTGGTATACATATGCGTGTTATATATGATATGTCATCAACAAAATCATAATACTGAACACCAGTTTTGTTATCCTCATGAATTATATTTTCTTGTACTTCTTTTTGTTTCAAAAGTTTCTCCCTGTTGTAATCAGGGCCAACTTTAAATAAGTAGTTGTGTAACAAATTCTGATAAAAAGAACTGTTATTGCATATTTGCATACCAATAAATAACCTCAGAGGCAAACCCAGCAGAGTGTATCGTCGGGGTCTTTAACATTGCAAACTGCAGGGATTTTGCATGTCCGCAGAACAGTCTATAGATAGCTGTGATTTTCCACTGATTTCCCAAAAATCGTCAGGTCAGCTGACCCCACAAAGGAGCCTTGCTCCGCTATAGCCCCAAACTATGAATTGTACAATTAATTAACCACTGATTTCTCTTATTTTACATTTAACATGACAACACAATCATCAACACAGGGGTATATATTAAAAAACGAAACCAGTAGGAAGAACCCTTATGGCATCACAAACTCTATAAATCATTCAGATAAATGTTGGAAAAAGATTATATAAAGTTTAAATTTTGAAATACTGAAACACATATATGATCTACTTAGAAAAATAAACGGAGGAACTAGAAAGGAAGAGTGCTGGTCTCTTTTTATTTTTGCAAAAGTGCATATAGTAGCCATGCGTCGAGATGAACTGACGATGTTGACAACATTTTTTCTTAGGTACTTCTATCAGCTCTGTCTTCCTAATCGTCTGTGTCTCTGCTCTGCTGATCCATCGTCAAAAAAGGAAACTGGCAGAAGAGAAGAGAAGGTTTTTCAGAAAGAATGGTGGTCATATACTATACCAACAAATACTATCAAAACAAATTGATACAGTGATAATATTCACAGTGGAAGATTTGAATAAGGCTACAAACAATTATGACAAAAGCAGAGAACTAGGCACAGGAGGCTACGGTACCGTCTACAAGGGCATCTTAGAGGATAACAAGATAGTAGCTGTGAAGCGCTCAAGGGTTATGAATGTGTCCCATACCGAAGAATTCATTCAGGAGATTATTATTCTCTCTCAAATCAATCACAAGAATGTGGTTAGGCTTATAGGTTGCTGCTTGGAAGTGGAAGTGCCTATACTAGTGTATGAGTTCATCCCAAATGGAACCCTCTTTCAACTGATACACGATAACCATAATCGACACCCTGTTTCGCTAGAAGTTCGTCTCCAGATAGCCCAGGAATCTGCCGAAGCTTTGGCATACATGCATCTCTCCATGAACCGCCCCATAGTCCATGGAGATGTGAAGTCTCTAAACATTCTTCTGGATGAAAACTACATGGCGAAAGTGACCGACTTTGGGGCATCGAGGTTGCTTCCCAAGGATGAAGCTGAGCTTATAACAATGGTGCAAGGAACTCTAGGTTACCTAGACCCAGAGTACTTGCAAGAACGGATATTAACTGAGAAAAGTGATGTTTACAGCTTTGGAGTTGTCCTTCTGGAATTGATCACAGGAAAGACCGCAATATACTACGACTATGAGGGTCCCAATAGGGAACGAAAAATCCTTGCACCATCTTTTCTGCTAGCAAAGAGAGAGGACAAAGTTCAAGACATCTTGGACACCAGCATAATGGCCGTCGGAATGGAGGAATTACTCCAAGAACTCGGTGAGCTAGCCAGCCTGTGCTTGAGTTCTAGGGAGGAGAGGCCTTCGATGACCCAAGTGGCCGACAAATTGAAAGCTATACGAAGTAGCTGGAGACAGATATTATTGCTGAAACACGAAGAGACTCAGCATCTAATAATTCAGAGGTCATCAGGCATGAATCAACAAGTAGGTGACCTGTCGGCTAGCATGTTGTATACGGCACAAATGTTGGGGCTGGATATCGAAACACCACATGTTGACCGTGCCGATACTACAAGCTTGGGACAAGAATATGGGACGTGTGTTGCTACAAGTTTTTGAATATCATTACCATGCATGTAGTAGTACATATATATATATTCGCTGAATGTGTAATCGATCGAGCTGCCAAACAATATAAATATACATAATCCCATTAGATCATACCAAAACTTGTATTTAGGCGTTGTCTAGTCACGGTACTGTAGGCTTGTAGCTTAGCTCATATTGCTGTAAATATAATAATGGTTACATCAACTGAGTATCTTTATTTGTGCTGAGATGTTTGTTTGTTTTTTTCCTCATTGCATTGGGGATTTCAAGAGTTTTATTTTCTCTCTCTATATCAAAATATGTTATGATTTATTCAATGTTATAAACTTGGCCAGGGAGTAGTGAATAAAGTATTTAAGATTGCTGAAGTCTTGAGTTACACTGCTCCTCGTAGGAAAACATTGCTGGTGAGCAATAAAGTATTTAAGATTATGAAGTTCATGGTAAACAATAAATAAAGTAGGGGAAATTGCTCATAATCTCGCCTTGACACAAGATGCAGAGTTAACAAGCCTGAAGCCCCAACACAGTTATTCCAGTGATCCAGTCCTAGAGGACAAGTATGAAGGTGGTCTGACATACCTGGTGATGCCAAATTAAACACAACAGAACGGTACATGCGTCGACGACTAACCGAGAGTGAGGCCGGAAGCAACCAACCATGCTTGTCTGCCCGACCTGCATCGCCGACCGCCCGATGGCTGATGCCCCGAACCCCCAGGGCTCTTAATCAGCGCGCCCCCGGGTGCAAGGTCTTCTTCTTCCTCATCCGCACCAATCTTTCTCCACCCTCTCCGCCGCGTCTAGCACCGCCTGGGACGCCCGGCAACCCACCACCCCGCCCGACCTTCTCCGCCCTTCACTAATCCTAATCGAGCACCTCGTCGGCAACTGCACGCCCCCGCCGCCGATTCCACCCAACCGGCCGGATATCTCCCACGACCCGGTTGTCGTCGCCTCACCGCGCGTCTCGCTCGCCGCCCACCACCACCGGCAGTCCGGCCGCCACCCTCCGGCCCTCATTCTAAGCCCGCCAGCCATGGAATGGATGACCACGCCGCTGGCCACACCACCCGGCCCTACCCCCCGTCCCCATGCCCCTCCTTCCTCGGCCACGACGTCGTCGTGCGCACCACTCTACAGTTGGCGGCGCACGCGCGGCCGGTAATGATTTGGGCCCGAACTGCAAGTCTAGCAGGCCATGGATGCCGATGGGTGTCGGCGAGGAGCAGGCCCAGCCCACATTAACGGAGGCCCGTCATATAGCGTGTGTGGCCGGGTGAGGAGGTTCCGGCCCCTCAAAAAAAAAAGTGAGGAGGTGCCTACTACATGGCCGACACTTGAGGCGACACGCACTTCACTCTGGGCATTCGGTTAACCAAAACCGATCGATTCGGTTCTTTGGTTATCTAGCCAATTCGGTTCCCTAAGAAAGACACACCGATCGGTTCTAGGAAAATTTAAAGAGCAATGAAGCATGAAACAACAGTACAAGCGTACATCATAAACTAAGCAACAGTTCACCAACACTCCAACGGTTCTGAAAGAACAGTCCAGCACTTGATGTATCTGTTGCGGCGGTGTGTCCTGCCTGCCACCTGCCCCCCTGCGTCCCTGCGCGCAGGCTGCGACGCCGGCTCGTCGGTGTCGCGGTCTCGTGGAGGGGGGGATGGCCGGCCGCCGCGGGCCGCAGCGTAGGGGACTCGGGAGTCTTGGTCATGGAGGGCGGAGTGAAGTGGAGAGCTGGGAGCCGCGGTGGACGGGAGGGAGGGGGAGTGAGACCGTGGTCGCGGGAGCCACGCTTGACGCATGATGAAGAGCTTTTGTGGGGTTGGGGTCCGAGTTCAGGGGGAGGATGGGTGAGGATCGAGGAATGTTGGGTTCGAGCTATCGGTATTGGGCTGGCTGGGTTGTATGTTTAAGCTATCTCGACATAGGCTTTATAAAAATTTGGTTAGTTTGGGTCATTTCGGTTAACCAGGCCTGGAACCGGATCCGGAACCGAAATAACCAAATTAATTATTTGGAACCCGTTCGGTTCGGTTTTCAGTTTGGTTCTCGGGGTTTTTTTTTTAAAAAAAGATCACGCCTAAGGACCAAGGCGGAAAGCTGAATCAAAGCGGCGACTCCTAGCGCCCCTGCTCATGCCCGACGGACGGCGAACACGGCGGCGCGATCGTTCCGTTGGGCTAACGACGAGACGGTAGAGATCGTAGAGAAGCATCAGAATCTCACCGGGATTCGCCTGTGGTGCTGGTTGAGGTGGAGGAGCGCTGAGTGAGCTGGCCTGGCCACGTGCGCGGCGGGCGGAACGGCAAAGGCAGCAAGGCGGCGGGAGGCAACGGGCGCGGCCACGCCGATCGGGCGGTGTGTGCTTTGGCGTGGGCGTGTGGATGGTGGAGTGCTAGGATGCGCATGCCGGGGTGGTACAGGGCGGGGCTGGAGGCGAAGGGGTGTGATTGGTTGCTCGAACCGACCCATCCACTTCCCTTTTTTGGTACCGCCGCGTCGAGGTGCGTGTTTGGTTTCCCTTCCCGTATGCTTTTGGTGCTCCCCACCGTTCCTCCCCTCCCTCATCCCGATCGACGAGGGAAGGGGGGCGGCTTCCTCGCGAGCCCGGACGGCGCGGACCCCTGCTAGAGCTTGGCGGGAGCCCTGGCGGTCTTGGCGCGAACTCATGCCGCCCCCTCGGATAAAAGCGTGCGCGGCTTCGTGGCTAGGGTTCGCCCTCACTCTTTCCCTCTCCTGCAGTGCGTTCCTCCTTCCCTCTCCTCACGGTGCCTCGCCGGTGCTGCTCCCCTCCGCCGCGCGCTTTCGCCGTGCTCACGGGTGCTTGTCTTTGGTATAGCTCGCCGTACCCCTTTTCCCCTCCCTCTCGGATTCTGCCATTGTTTTAGGTTTTCCCCTTTTGATTTTGTGAAGCTATTGCCCTGGTTGGCTCAGATCTATGTTGTTTTGATGCTTCTACACTTGATTCGTGGCCGGATCTGTGATTTATGCTTACTTATGAGATGCCTGGTGTCGATTGATGATGATTACTTCGATTACTCCACTGAGCACAGTGCCTAGGTCGATGATTACATTTTGTTCGATGGATTAGGCGCTGGAGGAGCACCTTTTGGTGTGGCAGCTGTGTCTTCCTCATGTCTAGGATCCTGATATTCATCCTGTACTTAAAACTGCTTAGAGCTTTTGGTTCATATGAGTCATCCCTTGCTAATTCATGTGCTGTTATGTCATTGCTATTATTAGAAATGGACTTTGAAGCTAGGCGCCGAGCTGCTACTGCTGTGGTTGTTGCAGTGGCATGCTAGTTTTTCTCTTGGTTTAGGAGAAGAGTGGCTGAACCCAGGTCTGTGACCTATGGACCATTGACAGAGAGGGACCAGCAGAGGATGAACAACCTCAATTACATGTACCACACTGATGATGTACGTGCTGTAAACCTGCTTAGGATGAGAAGAGCCCCCTTTTTCCAACTGTGTGACCTATTTAGAACTAGATCCCTAGTAACAGACTCAATCCATGCTACTGTTGAGGAACAAGTAGCTATGTTTTTACTTGTGGTAGGCCACAATGAGAGGTTTAGGGTCATTGATCTAAGTTTCAGGAGGTCTGGTGAGACTATAAGTAGGTTTTTCAACAGAGTATTGTATGCAGTTAGGGAGCTTAGGCATGAATTGATGGTCCCAGCAAGCACCAATGTGCATCCTAAGATCCAAGGGAGCTCTAGGTGGTATCCCTATTTCAAGGTAGGTTCTTGCCATGATTCTAAGCCTATTTGCACTCTTCAAATTATGGTGGTCCTTAATATATATATGTTATCCTATTTAGGACTGCATAGGGGCAATTGATGGCACACATGTCCTAGCTAGAGTCTTTGAAGGTCCTAGATGGCTAGAGGGAGGGTGAATAGCCTATAAAAATTTTCTACAAGCTCAAATTAACAAACCGATTAGTATAACAAATGGCGATTAAGCGGTTTGCACTAGCTCTAGTGGTCTTGCAAGCCTTCTAGTGACAAGTCTAAATATAACTATGATCTCTACTACACTCAAAGTCTATGTCACTACTCTATCTAGTGAACAATCCTAGATATGATCCTTAGGCTAGCAAGAACAACTACACAAGCAAGAGCTAGCTCTCTACACAAAGTAAACTAGGAATGAAGTGCTAGAGAGGAGAACTTGATATACCGACGTGTAGAGGCAATGAACCAATCATCGATGTCGAGGATGAGCAATCACAATACGATGAATAAGCCAATCACCAAGGAGACATGAACAAGTCGATTTATCCCCGGAGTTCACTTGCACATCGACAAGCTACGTCTCCGTTGTGTCGACCAACACCTTGGGTGGTTCCTCGGTGTGACCCTCAAGCCACTTGTCCTGCAAGACACGCCCCGCAAGGCACCGCAAGACACCACATGCACAAGGGAGGTACTCACCGACACGAGCAATGTATTCCTTGCAACTTTATCTTCCCGACGAGGAATGTGTGGTCCTCTTACAATCACCGGAGGTGGCCAAGAACAATCACCTTCTCTTACCAACGCCTCCACCAAATCACCAAGCCAGCTAGGAGCGGTGTCTCCAAGAGCAATAAGAAACCAACCGGCTCACAACGATCCCCAAGTGCCACTAGATGCAAGAACTCAATGCAAATGCACTTGGATCTCCACAACTCTCAAGATTGAAGCTCACAAGCAAGAATGAGAGAGGGGAGGGCTTTTTGCTCAGCTCTAGGATGTTAGGAGTGATTCAAATGACCAAGAGAGAGAGCACAAGCCGTCCAAACAAGTATATATAGCCCCCAACCCGAAATGCATCCGTTGGGAGGAAAACTGCAATTCCTGCGTACTGACCGGACGCTCCGACCGGACGCGCCCATGCGTCCGGTCAAGCTTCCGATCAGAGCCGACAAGCTTGACTGGCCCACAGCAGCCCCCCTGAGACATGCGTCCGGTCGATGCTTCCGGTGTTGACCGGACTCGCCCGGCCGTCCGTCGAAGCAAAGAAACCAGCCCAAAAAACGGGGCTTCTCGGACTCAACCCGGATCCACCCGGCCGGAGGGACTCCCGGTCAGACCTAACGTCCGGTCAAGCGTCGATCGCAGGGTCCGGTCGGGTCCGGCTGCTGCGCCGAATCATCGTTTCGTTGTCGTTCCTTCGCCTTTGCTCCAAACCGGCTTCCGTCACTTGATTCTTATTGCCAACATGTCGAAGAACACCTCGAGCACGTGTGTTAGCATTTTGAAAACCATTTTCATCAAGTACGGAGTTAGCTCTCTAGGTTAGAATGCATGCATATGAATTTTGAACCTAGAGGCACATGAGGACCGATATGTATGATAAGTTTCCCTCTTTATAGTTCGGCTTATCGATCCTATAATCACTCACACCCTCTATGGTATCTTGAGTGCAAAATCAAATGGCCCTATGGTTATACCTTTGCCTTGAGCCCATTTGATCCTCAAACTTCTCCAAGTTGGACACTTGATCATCTTTTGGATCACCTCAATCCATCCTCCACGATCACCATGCTCCAAGCTTGACATGACCAATCTCTAATCTAGTCAAACACTTAGCATCGAGAGATTAGTCCTTAGGTGTCACTAATTATCCAAAACCAAACTAGAGATCTTCAAGTGCCTAGGAGGATGTAGGCAAAAGCATTTAGAGGCAAGCGAGCACCACACATAATGTTTTAGCAGCAGTGGACTTTAGTTTGAGGTTCACATATGTGCTTGCTGGTTGGGAGGGTTCTGCCCATGATGCCCTAATCTTGGCAGATGCTCTTGAGAGGACAGATGGTCTTAGAGTGCCTCCAGGTATAATCAAAACACCCACCCACCTAGTATTTCCCATCTCAGTAGTCCTTTGCATTTCTAAGCCATGCCTATGTCCTAAAACTTGTAGGAAAATTCTTCCTTGTGGATGCTGGCTATGCAGTAAGGCCTGATTTCTTACCTCCTTTTAGAGCTACAAGATACCATCTCAGGAGATATGGCAACAACAGACCCCAGAATTATAAAGAACTCTACAACCTTAGGCACTCCTCTCTTAGAACTACAATAGAGAGAGGTTTTGGGGCTTTGAAGAACAGATTCGGGATCCAGGACAACAAACCTTTCCACCCTTACGGAACCCAAGTGAAGCTTGTCCTAGCTTCTTTGTATCATCCACAATTGGATACTTAATTTGGTGAGGATGAGTTCTTCCCTAGTGAGTCCACTTGGGAGCCAAACAATAATGACCCCTAGAAGACAATGTCCCCGACAATGCTGCTTGGGTTGCAATGAGGAGGAGGCATGGGCTCGGGCAATGTGGCGAGCAGGGGGGCTCGCTAGGCAATAGGGTTGACTCATTTGAACCATTTCCTCTTTCTTTTTAAGTTTGTTGTGATGATGACATTTGAACAATTCATAAGGCCTTAGGCTTTGTGGTAATGATGTGACAATTATTTGATTTATGTAATAATTTAATTCTAATGTTTAATCTGTTGTTCTTCATGCATTTTTACGGGATGGTTGTGTCCTTAGAAATGGTGGGATGGGTGACCACATCCGGCCAGATTGATGATAATGGCCTTTTGGGTGCCAATGGTGCACCAATAGTGGATGTGGAGGATGACTTTGTTGCTCCTCGGTGCTGCCGCCAATGGTCCAATGCCTTTGGACTCCAGTTCGGTCTGCTTTCATCTTTGAGGAGGTTGTATGACTTAGTTGTCAAGGGAGTGAAAAACCCGACAAGGGGTTTAAGGAGGTCCATGTGAGACAAGTTCTTTGGTTTGGTATCCGAGTTTGTTGGGGTCAATGTCGGTGTCAACCGGATCGGAACCACATGAGGAAGTGGAGGAAGCATTGGCAAAAGGTAGATAAGCTGGGGGATCTTAGTGGGGCTTTCTCGGAATGATGAACTTAAGATGATAGTGCTTGATGAGGACCACCTCAATGGCCACACCAAGGTGTCTAAACCTAAATCTCTTCCCTTTTCTACTTTACATCTTCCTTTGCTTTCTTTGTGTCTAATGGTTACCTTCATTGACATCTCTAGGATCATCCCAATGATGCTAAGTTTTCTGAACACTCCAATTGAGAACTATGTTAAGATGGAGGCTATCTTTGGTGGTACTGTTGACACCTGTTATAGCATAATATTATTAGTCACTTAACATAAAATAAGGGCTTAAGTTGGATATCAACATAAATCTAGGGTCTAACTAATATATTTCCATGAGTTTTGGTATTACGTGACTTTGCAGGGACTAACAGGATAAAAACAGAGAAGATTGATGAGAATCGGAAGAGTTTACATCCCATACGATGACAAGACTTAACCGTGAAGTAACTCAACTCGAAATGTGGACTAAAACACTCTAGAAGATACCGAGAAGACACCGGAAGAAATGGGAAACCGAGAGGGCTTGACACCGGGCGGCCGCGGAGCCATTTAGGCCGGCCGCCGAGGTGGGGTCCCGTCGACCTCATCTTTTTATGTCGGTTTACCACCGACCTTGAGGTTGTATCTACACCGTTCTTTGGAGGTCGGTTTGATCTAAGGGTCCCCTGTTCATCGCCAAGTGCTATATAAAGAAGACCACGACCCCGAGGGTGAAACCCTAACTCATACCAAGTCATTATCAATTCATATCACCTGAGTTCATCTCAACTCAAGTCCAACCAAGTCTAGACCTAAGCCCTAGTTCATCATATTAGAAGTAGTTCGCTACCTAGCTAGTTCTAGAGGAAGTCAAGTTCATCTTGATTCACGATAGTCAAGAAGTAGTGAGGATCAACGTTCTCGTGGCTTTTCTCTTGTATTCGACTGTAAGTATTATTATCGAATACAATAGATATGACTTTGATCTATATCATGATTATATTCTTATTGATATGTATCCATGCATGCTATGATTATATGTTTAGTTTAGTGAGTTTGTCTTATATCTTATGCATGGAATTGTATAGCATCCATGTAGATGATCACTATGTGGGTGATAAGCAATGTGTAAACATGGTGTTTACACAACGTTTATCTGCAATTGCACCCTACATTCCGAGACATGTGGTAGATCGCGGGAGTGACAGTCCTGTTGAGTCCTTTGGAGTCCACCCTCCGAATGCTAGGCCAAGTTGAGCTATAATTACGGTGATGATTAAGTTTCGTCCTTGATTGTCATTGGTAGTTGCTTACCATGTGTAGATGTATTACAACCTTGCCATGATAGCTAGATGTATTGCACTAATTGTAGTATTCATTGACATATGATTAGGAGTATCTTAGGAATATTCTTTCTATAACATGCTAATAGCTCGTATGATACTAGTGGCATATGATGATCTTAGACTTGGGTAGTTATCATTTATTTAATTATCTTTATCTTGTGACTTATCCTGTTGAGTATTGTTAGATGCATATGGCTACTCTGCATTATACAACTGCAAGTGGATCTCATAAGTAAATCACAATCTAAATCATTATACCCCTCTCTCTACTTTCCATAGACTCCCCTTCCCTGTGGTAAAATATAAATACGATACCTGGATTACTCCCGGTGAAGTGCTACGATGGTATTTCTATCTGTGCGCTTGCAGATATCATGTTCATTCTTTATCAAGGCCTATCAAGAATACCATACCCGCATTTCTTAGAGCGTTATTGCTAGGGTGACAGACTAGTGTGTAGGTAATGCCTAGAAATGAGTGGTATACCTTGAGTACATATCCTGGTGAGATTAACTCCACTATGGATAATGATGCTAAGATTACACCCCACAACTAACACCGCCTAATTCCGCCTTCGTTGGATTGTGAGATTAATTCCACTTTCAAGCTAACATGATTAGATAGATACCTCATATATTTCTTTCTCCTTCCTAATTTGGATCGTGTAAGAAATATCAACGATACTACTGGCAACTGGTAGGTATGCTATGGGTTCTCTTGAACCATTGGGTACTGACATGGGCGGATAGACCTAGATCTTTGGAGGGAGGTATATCGACTTGGGGCACAGTGTGGTGGGTCTATCCATGCAAGTGTCAACAAGCCTAAGAGCTCGGTGCCCACCGAGGAGAAGGAGAGGGGTGGGAAAAGAAGGAAGATATCTGGGGAGGAGGCCGACCTTATGCGGCATGGTGCAAGCTGTGCAGGCTGTTGGGAAGCTTTGAAGGCTCCACGGCATAATGAGGTCCACTCGACCTCTACTCTGTGTCATGGGGTGCCTGGGGTGCGCCCTGGGAGGCACTCATGTTTGCTTTAGTCTACCTCTCGAAGAACAAGGCTGAGGGCCTTTGCTTTGTTCGGATGACCGAGGAGCACGAGGATTCTATGGCTTAGGACCTACCTAGCCACTACTTACTTCAGTAGAGGCCATGTGGGGTAATTGCCCGACCTATGCTATGACCCAATTCTTTTGTTGTAGCACTAAACCATCGATAGTGCTAGGTTGAGCTTCGAACACTTTGGTACGCTCATATTTTTTGTATAGCATAGGAGTCATTCATGGTCGTGCATGCCGCAAACCGATGCTTTGCATCTTTGTTCAGCACGAGAACTCTTTATTTTGGGCAAACTGATGGCTATGATGCACCTATCAATCTAATTACGAGGTTGGTAAACTCATTATGCACATGTCAATTTATTTTCCTAACTTGGTATACTTATCATGCACCTGTGAATATATTTTTCTTTGAGACCCTATACTCGATACACCCTGTCTTGTTCATATTAACACCGTATCTTCATATGTTTTGGCCTATGATGTTTTTTGAACATGCACGAGGTGTTGAGTCATTTCTTTAAGCCATGAAACTTCGGTCTAGTGGGGGTGCATAAACATGTCATGTTTTGCGATCCAACAGTGTGTTGATGGAGAAAGGAAGCAATTAACACCAAAGATGCATTGTTCTGGCGACCCCACTATCCGGATCAGCTATTGAGGCCTTTTTTTGGTTCCTTACTCTTGTTACGCCTCTTTTATTGGCATATGATGGTATACTAATAATCGAGTAGGCGGTTGCTTACTTATTCTTTGTTGTTTTCATGGTTGTCATCAAGTATTCTAGCATTATCCACGTGGATTGCAACCATTGGGGCATATGTCTCTTTTTGGAAGGCAACTTTGTGGATGTTCTAGAACACTCCATGGCTGCTATGTGTTTCTGTCTTTGTTACCTATTTGCCAGCCACCTATGATGATTATCATGCTGTCACATGAATGAAACTGAATTGTTCGGTATTGAGGCCTTTATTTGTTTCCCTACCCCTTTCCTGTCTCCTACTTTGGCCAATGATGCCGCAAGATGTGATTTGATTCTTTGACACCATCGGGGCTATGTTGAGGCTCCAATTGATTGGTTATTTGGCCCATGATATAGCAAGGTGGGTTTCTCTAATGATTACACTATCGGTTAGGGCCGAGGCCCATTGCCACCTATGATGATTACACCCTATGTCTTTGAGGTGTTTGTGGTGGTGGGCAATTGAATCTTTTACAAAGACCACACATCGACCAAATGAGGCCTTGTGGGGAGTTTGTGCAAGATTCAATCACAATCTCCCTGCTTTGGTCACCACATGATGAAAGCCGAGGTGATGTTTTACTAGATTACATGACATTCTATGTGTTCTCATTACCTCTTTTACATTTATTGTCAAAGCGGTGATGGCTTGGTATGTGATGTACCGAGAGGCGGGGAGGGTTGGTATAACCGGCTCATGGGCGATTTTGTGCAACTTCCATCGATGGGTACCCAAATAACTTACATCAAAGCTTTCCTAACGTAGAAGAATTTCAAGTCTCCCTACTTGAGGTATCTTTGGAGGTGACCAAGTCCCTCTGTTGGACCGTGCTCCTCGCTAGGTGCCACCTGGCACCATGTCCCTCGATGCACCAACTTCCTCCTCGGGTTGCACCCGCTAACCACGCTCCTATTTTGGACCATGCTCCTCCCCGGGTTGCTCATCATGCACCTCCGGTTGTAGGAGCTCATCATCCACTGCGGGTTGTTGGTCTTACATTTATGCACCTATGCTTGTTGGAGTCTGTTTGTATTCTTGTTATTCCTCTGGTCTTTGGTGTTAGTTATCAGGCTCCTTTGGGGTTAGTGAGGCTTTGTTCAAACTTGTTCTCATTGTCTTTGGTCAACTCAACCTTTAACTCAATGTTGTTGTTTCGTTATGGCCGATGATGCAAACCGTTATTGTTCTCGAGGTGGCCGATCTTTGTTTATGTTCATTTCAAAGGTAGTCATCAAGCATGGCATACCTCCCTCCCAAGCAACCGAAAGTGGTCGGTGACCCTCTAGATGGCCGGGAGGGAGGGTGCCATGTCTCCATGCCTACTTTGAGCTTCCCAAGTTCCTTGTTTATGCCACCAATGATGAAATTATGTAATGCTGAAGCCTATTGCTTTGTTAAACCCTAAGGCCGATGATGACCGTAATGGCGGGTCATTGAGATTAATTCTGTGATCATATTTGGCTTGTGAGCAAGTGGTGCTATGTTTTCATGTTGTTGTTCATCGAAGTCACAAGAAATTTACATGCCTCGGTTTTGCCTCCGATGTGTTGAAATTACGGTTGGTATACTCATGATGGTTGAGGTTGTAACTTTCTTGGCGATTTCATGGCCACCATGTGTTTTGTTTAAGTTGGAGTTGGTTACCTCCAAGCCATGAACTGCCATAACTGAGGCCAAGGGGGGGTAAGGTCACCGGGTTTTGCATGGGGGTGACTGGTTTTGCATTCATCAATCTTGTTCAAGTGTGCAACCAAACACATTGCGTGTATCATGTCGTCCAATTTCATCATCCATCCTAGCAACCAAACGGGATCCTCCTCATCTCAGCAAAGACGGAACCCGAAAGCAACCAAACACAAGCCACTGGATGGCTATGGCGGGGATGAGGGGAGCACGGATGGTTATTTGGTCCGACAAGTTTCGTTCAAGAGCAACCAATCACACCTCAAGAGGATTGCAGCTTGGATTGCTCTCGTTTGGTGAAAGAATGGGTTTGGGGTCCTCTCTTTGTTCTTGAAAACCAACAGAAGTTTTCAGTAGGTAGGGCGGCTTGTGTGCTGGCTCTGGGCTATTTCATCGAGGACCGTACCACTCGACATATATCTTCACTTTCGATCTCTTCGCAATTTGAGGCCTTGTTTAGATTGCTAAAAATTTCTAACCTTTTTTCACTCTCTCTCCCAACACATCACATTAAATACACCAAAAGACATATGTTTGAAGTATGAAATGTAGGTAAAAAATAACTAATTACCACAGTTTAGATGTACCTATGAGAGATGATTCTTTTTTTTGAGCCTAGTTACTCCATGGTAGGATAATATTTACCACAAACAAGCGAAACGTGGTGTCTTCATATTGTGCTACGGGAGTTCCAACGGTATTTTTTGCAAATATTTTCGACATCTTAACAAGGCCTGAGTCTCCTCTGCCATCGTCCGTCCACGGTATAGGACATCAAATCGTGAGACTGTTGCTTTCCATCATCGATTTCTTTGTTGGTGGCAGCGCATGCAGCTGGTCAGCAGCGCCATTTCCTGCCGTTGCGTGTGGGTGGGGTTGGCCTCTCTCCAATACTCCCTCCGTCTTACAAATAAACGCAATTTTTAACTTCAAATGATTCTCGTTTGACCGTTCGCCTTATTCAAAAAATTTAATAAATACTATTTATTTTATTATGACTTATTTTTCGTTAGAGATATTTTTATAATGATTTATCTATTTTATTATTTTCATAAAAAATCTAAATAAGACTAATGGTCAAAGAGGATTCGTAGAAGTCAAAAATAATTATATTTATTTGTGAGAGGTGTACAGACTAGTGGACTGGGTGACTTTTCGACTGCCGTGGTCTGGATGACTTTTCGTCAACTCAATAGATGTTTGAAAAGCAACGTCAACTCAATACTTGTCAAAAAAAAAAAAAAAAATGGTGGAAAGCGGATTTTTCGATTGGTGTAATGCAACCGTGAAAGTGGCTCTCATGGACAACCGGTAAAAATCAAACAGGACCAAGTCCTCGTTGGCAGATTACTAGATCAGATTCCTTGAGTAATCAGCATGGCAAAATGAAAGCCACCCGACTACCCAAGAACCCATTGGTATCAGAAATATACATCGATCGCAGAAATGAAGTCAAATATGGTAGCGTCAAACCGTCAAATACTCTGAAGCAGCGTGGTACCAGAGTTGATACTCCTATATCTATCTGCAGTCAGTCATCACCGCGCTAAACACGGCGACGTGTACACCGGAAAAGTAATTTAGTCCAGATGAGATGATGATAGATCGAGGGGCGACTTGGTAGTTTGTAGTAGTGGTAGTGTACAACACGGCTTAAAAATCCATGCCCATTTATATGGGAGGACGACACTAGCTTTAAAAACAAACAGCTTGCAGTGCAGCAGCCTCTTTTTTGAGAAATCTTGCAGCAGCCTCTGATCTCAGCATTCTAGGTACGTAGAAGCCTAGCTAAATTCACACCCATTATAAACAAACAGTAGCTCTGTGTGCTATCCCTCCCGTGTCGTGTCTTCATTCCGGGGTGCAGTTGGGGAAGGCCAGCCAGCAATATACACTACGCAGACACGTACACGTACATGGCTTCGCTAGTGCCTACAGGTTCGAATTTGCTATTACTACTCCCCCATCTCCCTCGATTAAGTAAAAACAATTATGATATATAGTCGTCCCTCTCCCTTTACTTGGACTTTATTGTTTAACAAATATTGATGCAGGGGTATATTTCTAAAGGTAACCCTTTAATTAATTTGGTTAATGGTTTGCTGTGGGGATTCGGGATATTAAAAAAACTATTTTGATGAATGGTTTGACATATCATTGTGGACAAATTTTGGTGAATGGTTTGACATATCATTGTGGACAACTAAATGCATGCTATTGGATAAAGAGAAACTATCACAATTATATAGTAGTTGGCTTTAATTGTAATTTCTAGTGGATTGTTGAGTGGGTCATTGATGTGGATAGTTTGCATGTTGAGAGAAATCTCTAGTGAAGTTTATCTTATAGTGAGTAGTAGATAGATAGATATTGATGCAGGGGGTACATTTCTAAAGGTAACCCTTTATTAATTTGTCAAATGTTAATTAAGATATTATGATTATATGCGTGTGTATGTAGATATGCGTAGCATACTTTAATTTGGGATAACTAGCTCCATGGCGCCTGACCCTCCACACGCATGGCGGTTGCCACTGTGCACCAGTGTAGCATCCACCCCCTCACCTTGCTGCTTCTTCCCTCATCCTCGAATCCACCTCCCCCAAACCCCCACGGTGTTCTCCCCTAGACACCCTCGTCTCCCCCCCACCAAAGAGCTCCCTATGTTCATAGATCCAACGGCCATAGCGCACCCCATGCCCGGCTCTCTCTCTCTCCCCAATTGAAAAATTGAAAAATACAGTTGGTTCAATCTTTTCAAAGGTATGTTTTATAGAATCGTATGGATGTTGGAAAGTAGATCGGGCCAGAAATTGCACATGTTGCATATGTTCAATTGTTTGAGAGTTATGTTGCGATGTAGTATGTTTCGAGTGTTTGTGATGTTTTGCGGTATATTTCATCTGGTGTTTCTCGAGGCAAGTTGCAACTTTTTGTTTATCTAGATGTTGCACAAGTTTCACACATATGTTGCGTGTTTTATTCGGATATTGCGATGAGTTGCAAGTTTTCAAATGTGTTTTCTGGATATTTTAGAACTATATTTTAATTGTTTCATGTACCCTCTGCGTATGTTGCAACTGTTGTTTTTTATGGTTCAAAACTAAAACCAGATTGAGTGTATTTTTATGGCTCAAAACTAAAACTAGATCAGGTGTTTTGTATTTCCCTCCTCATTTTTCTACTGTCTCGCCTATTTTAGACGTGAGTGGGAGGCAGTCAATGTCAGGCGCTGGTGGAGATGGTCCCACTGCTGTGTGGGCGGTCCCACGTGCTTTGAGGATGGAGCAACAACTTGAATTCTTTGACTCATATAAACCGTGTTTATTTGACTTTCGTTTATTCAAATTTTTATGTAAATTATAAAACAAATAAAACATCATTACAATATCTTCAGTGATGTAATAGTCATAACAAAAGTGGTAATATTTATTAAAAAAAAGTTAAATAAGGCGAGAGGTCAAACACAGCTTTATATGAGTCAAAAAGAATTGCAAAGTATTGTGGAACGGGGGAGTAGTAACGTGGGCGTGCAATCGAAGCAGTGTTCAGGTGGCACTACGACATGTAAGAACGATTTGCGGCCACATCCCTCTCGCCTACCCCATGTCAGCAGCGCTCGCGAAATGCACGCGCGCAACAAAAACATCGCGGCATGCACACGCGCATAGCAAAACCACGCTTTCCTCTGGGCACCCTTCAAGTCGTCCCAGCCGCGCGCCCATGCAAGCGAATGGTCCTTGCAGCAAAATATGGGCGGCACCGGGGATCGAATCCGCACCGTAGAGCCCCAGTGCGCGTCAACACTGCCTCTAGCCAGTCAACCTTTGGTACAAAGCATACTCCCCAAGCATATATAATAGAGGTAGGCACGTAAAACTTTACCCATAATTAATCACCCTGAGTATGCACAACTATATCTTTTCTTCCTAAATCCTATACAGAGGGAGTATAAGACGATTTTGGCTTTTCTCATTGATTTTATTGTGTATATAGACATAATCTATATACATAGAAAAATCTATGTATCTATGAATGCCAAAAATGTTTTATAATTTGGATTGGAGTAGTTTTTTTGACGCTAAAGACTATGGGGAGATCCCACAGTAATTAAATTTCATTTAAATAAATAAAGAAAAGAGTATAATTTGGATTGGAGGGGTAATTGCCACTGATTTATTCTGGTTTTTGTAATAAATTACCATTTGTCATTATAATAAACGCAAATACCCCCATAAATATATATTATTACGTACGACATGACTTGATCGTTACTTGCAGGTAAAATGTTGTTCCTACTACTTGTGGGTGCTACCTCATCCTGCAGCATAGTGCTACGGTTCATGGGACCAATGCTTGGAACTTCGGCTATAGCTCTGCCCAACTGCCCAAAGAAGTGTGGCAACATGAGCATCCTTACCCGTTCGGCATTGGGAAAGACTGCTTCCTGAGGAAAGAGTTTGAAGTCATATGCAATACCAGCCAGCAAGCTCCAACTATCTACCGGGGGAACACCAGACCTGTACTCCAAGGTATTGGACTTCAATCTGCTCGATGGTGAGGTACGCATTCAGAATAAAATACACTGGAGCTGCAACTACACGAAATTTGGCACCTACCATACGAGCATGAATCCCCGGCATTATCACTTAAGCTCGGGAATTCCTTTGGGTTTCCTACACCAAGAACAAGTTTATAGCAATCGGGTGTGCAACCATTGCACACATACTGGGTTCTATGGATAGAACCATTGATTTCAACGACTTGCACTACACCAGCGCATGTGCATCGTTCTGCGACAGTGTTTTTTCAGAATCAGTAGGGGCCCTGACTGTGATGGCTTGGGTTGTTGCCAGACTTCACTTCCACATTATCTGAATGCCTTCAATTTCCGATTCTTTCATTATGATGACTTAATAACAACCCCTGAAGCAAAGGTTTCAGCCCTTGCAGTTACGCATTTGTCGTCGAGGCTACGAAGTTCAAATTCGACCCTTCCTATGCTGAATATTCAAATTTTTCAGAAACAAGATGGTCTCCCATTGGTCCTTGAGTGGAATGTTGGTAATGAAACTTGTGAGGAAGCCAATAAAAAACTCAACATCCTTTGTCGCGCCTTGAACAGCGTATGCATCAACACGACAAATGATATAGAATACCGCTGCAAATGCTCTCCAGGCTACCAAAGGCAATCCCTTACCTAGCCGAAGGGATGCCAAGGTCAGCATGCATGCATCCACCTCCATAATCACTTCCTTTTTTCTTTCCTCTGTGCTTTGATTGATTAGCCTTTTCAATTAGTAACATTATAGTGCTTTTAATTAATTTGCTAATGCAATGTTCCATGACTCACCTACTTATTATTATTCATTATAGACATCAATGAGTGCGACTACTCTCGATCGCAATATCCTTGCAATGGCATCTGCACCAACACCAACGGAAGTTACGACTGTACATGCCCTAAAGGAACTAATAGCGAGGATCCTAAGACCATACCATGCACATCAGACAATAGCACAAACCAGCGTGAAGTGAAGGCAGTCATAGGTACATACCCCTTTTCTTTTCCTTTTTTTCAGTTTTGCTTTTGCCATATCTTACATGGTTGAAGATCCTTCTTTCCGTGTATTCTTCATAATAGCATGCATAGGAAGGAATGAAACGAGATTCAGTCAGTGAAAAAAGTCTCTCCCACACCTCAACTTTAGTGTCAATTTATACTAGATTCACACACTCAACTTATTTTACTTTTATGTAATCTTTAGGAACAATTGGTTTCACTAAAAATTTGGGTTTCGAGCAGGAATATTTGCATCTGATTCTTACAACAATCTGGATGCAGAACTCATTTAAAACACCCAAAATTTTTCTCGATCGTAATTAACACGGTCACAAAATTGGCGGGTCCTAGGAGAGTTTTTTCACCTAGGTGCGGAGTAGACAATCCCTTTGTTTCCCATAAGGGCGTAGTAATAGACCGATAAACGTTAGAAAAGGCATTTTTGGCACTAGTTAGAGTCTATTTGGATTTTCTGGTCTCAACTTTAGTTGGGTACAATTAAGCAGTAAAATTTAAAGACCACTTTAACTCACTTGTGTGGTCTAAAGTTTTTTTATGACATTGGCTAAACATTAGTTTAGACCACCTGTTTTGGTGTCTCAAGAGCTAAAGTGGTCTAAAGTTTATGGAATCACAACGGTGTCTTATTCCCTGCTCAAAATCTTTAGCTTGCAACACCAGTTTGTATTGCTAGTGACTTGTCACTTTTTCCTCATATTTCTTTGTTTGTGAACTAATTTTTTACTTTGCAGCAACCAACAACAAATTACGCACCCGTCAAAAATTAAGTGGCTGTAAAAAAATAGTAAAAAGTGATTTGCACAATCAATCAAATAACATGGAAGAACTAAGTTACTATAAATTAGCTGAGATGTAGATGCTGTTTGTTTCTTTCTTGATGTGAAACATAAAGTAGAAAGCAACGTGGTTTGTCTTTGGCTTCTTCTCTCCTGCCTGCGGGTAACTTGACAACAATCTATTTTCAGGTACTTCTGTTACCTTCGTCTTCCTCATGATTTGTATCTCTCTGCTCTACTAATCAAGTGTCAAACAAGGAAGCTGGCAAGAGAAGGAGGTTCTTCAAACAAAATGGTGGTCACATATTGTACCAGGAAATCCTCTCTAAACAAATCGACACAGTAATAATATTCACAATAGAAGAGTTGAAGAAAGCAACGAACAATTTTGACAAAAGCAGAGAAGTAGGCACCGGAGGCCACGGCACTGTCTATAAGGGCATTCTCGGGGTCAGGGGATAACAGAGAAGTACACGTGAAGCGCTCAAAGACTATAAATATCACCCAAACCGAAGAATTCGTGCAAGAGATTATCATCATACTTTCACAGATCAACCATAGAATGTGGTCAGGCTTCTAGGTTGCTGCCTAGAAGTGGAAGTGCCTATATTAGTATATGAATTCATCCCAAATGGAACACTCTTTCAACTCATCCATGATAACCAAGATGGATCGCTGGTTTCACTAGAAGTTCGTCTTCGGATCGCCCAAGAGTCTGCAGAAGACTCGCATATATGCACCTCTCCATTAATCGCTCCATAGTCCATGGAGATGTAAAGTCTCTCAATGTACTCTAGGTGACAACCACATGGCAAAAGTGACTGACTTTGGGGCATCAAGGATGCTCCCAAAGGATGCAGTTCAATTCATGACAATGGTACAAGGAACTCTAGGCTACCTAGACCCCGAGTACCCGCAAGAGCGCCGATTGACGGAAAGAGTGATGTCTATAGCTTTGGAGTTGTGCTTCTAGAGCTAATCACAAGAAAGACAGCAATATACTTTGAGGGCCCTAAGGAAGGAAAATACCTCGCATCGTCTTTCCAGCAGGCGATGAAGGAAAATAGAGTTGAAGGTATGTTAGACACTAGCATAATCGGTGTGGAATGGATGAACTTTCCAAGAAGCCGCGGAGCTGGCCAGCCTATGCTTGAGTTCCAAAGGTGAGGAGAGGCCTTCCATGACACAAGTGGCCGACAAGCTAAAAGCTTTACGAAGAACATGGAGAGGGAAATTGCTACAGCATGAAGAAAACGAAACATCTAGGTGAGATGTTGGGTGCGACATCGACTTTGCCTTTCGCCAAGCATGTACTGGACGGCGCAAATGATAGGGATGGATATTGAAGCACCATAGGTAGACCATGCTGGTACTACCAACATGGGCTAGGATGTGAGGTCGTACTACATATAGTTGCCTCTATATTGAATGATATGTATGTTTGAACTCTATCCTGTTTGTATACCCTTACTACATATATTTGACTCTTGTAGAGTTATCGTTGAGCAACTATATGATACCACAGGTCCACAGGTCGTCTCTGCATGGGTTTTACCAATCCAAAACGGAAATCTACCCCGTCAGATTGGACAACAATACGGTCACACATTTACTCCAAATTTTCCTGGCAAAGTTTGTAACTTCCCCGACAAATATCTCGGTCGAGCCAGATATAGCAAAATATGCCGGTTCCAAAGTCATTTCACTGCAGGACTTTGAATCGGTAGAGGCGAAGCAGCGGCAGTGATATGCCTTCTCACCAGCTTTCACACCCGGCAGTGATAGGCGCACTAAAAAACAAAAAAAATCCAGCCAGCATGCTCGCTAGAGCTTGCTCGTCCACAAATCAAACAAAAAAAAAATTTATACATCACAAAGGAGGGATTCATACAACAAATCCGGCTACCACCAGAGTTGAACCAAATCATTTCATCCAAATTAACCCCATCTACAAATCGTTTCATACAGTACAGACAAACAAGGTTACACATGTAACGCAGTCCAAATGGCTCAAATCCACTTTACTACCGAGCTTAACCACGTACCACCATCCCACTTACGCTTTTGTCCTCGCTTCGGATAGGATTAACCGGGGATAGTGGGATGGACTCTAGAAAAGTCTTTATATGTTGGTTTATCCCATAAACAACCAAAATGGGGGGCTAAACTCTCAATAATATCTCATAACATCACATTGGCCACTATGGGCCAAGTACCATACTGGGCCGGGGTGAGAACACATCACAAATCAACTCATGCACAATCTGAGGCTGCTCCAATGCCAGATCCAAGACCGTGCGCCTAGTGTTCTTCCCCATGGCAAATCTAAGGAGACAGAGAGAGAGAGAGAGTAGAAAAGCAATCGGGGAAAAGGGAGATAGTTGGGAGAGATAGAGTACCGTGGAGCCGTGAGGAAGAAGAAGCTGTGTCGGATCAAAGGAGGGCTAGGGATCCTATACCTTGAGATTTGCATGCTTATCACACCTTCACGGCTTTGGTTCCAATGGCGCTTAGGAAGGAAAGGGCATGAAACAAATTGATCTACCATGTGACACTTCAGATATATAGGGGATCCTTCACGCTTTCCTCGACGGGTGGTAATGATGTGTGTCTATGTTTCAAGAAACAACTGACTAGTAATAAATTTCAGGGTTTTGGCGCGCCTAGCTCGGATGGTGTACTCAATAGAGAACACAAGGATCTATAATCGGGTTTAAGGCGTAACGCCCCTACGCCTAGTGGCGAAGGGCTCGTGTTACTAGCACCAATTTTTGCCGCTATGTCTAGTGGTGAGTTGCTCGCTATCAGGCACCAATTTTGTTGTAGGGGTTATAAATGGGCGAGAGAGGAAGAATCTCCCAAGTATCCGATTAACTGAGGGATTCCTCAGCGTTGCAGCGGGGTAGGAAGAGGGTATTGTTAAAGGATTCAGCCCAACACGCTGGGAATTTTATTGAGTGTAAAAATTCAGAGATCATAGAGTATCAAAATAGCATCACCTAAATATATAGGAATGACCTCTATCACAATAAAACAAATTCTGTAACAATTCCAGCCCAGCAGTACAGCAGACATGCCATCTATTCTCGGCCCGGCCAGCGGCGCTGTGAGCAGCGCTCGCAGCGGCTCCCCGCCTAAGCCTAAACGCGTGGGCTCAGGGCCGAGGAATTCACTCTCCCGCTGGGCTGAATCCCGTCGGTGCAGGGGCCTCACGCTATCTCGATCGTCGCGCTGATCCGGCGGTCCTCCCGCGACTTACTGAAGAAACCCCCAGCATCGGGAGCCACTCTGGAACCCTAGGGTTCCATTCTCTTCTCTCGCTCGCCCGTCTCTTTGTCCAATCCAAAAACGGCGAGCGACCATGTGCCCGCCACGGGCCGGAAGAGCGAGAGCTGCACCGTTATTTGAAGCCCCTTCAGCCGGGCGTCGCGGCGCCGTCGTCGAACGGCCTTGCCTCGCTCCCGCCACCCGGCGTGGCGCGGGCGCCGGCGATAGCCGCGGTGTCGGCGGAGTGCGGCTGTCCTCTACGGCCGAGGCGGGCGGTTTGCAATGATGGATTCCATCCCACACAACCAGCGCGGGTGGTGACGGTAAGGCCGGGCGAAAGTGCGAGGTTGGCCTGCGCCCGGATCCATTTCCGATCGATCTAGGGTTAGGGAATCTTCGCGCTAACCTTGCCCGGGCGCTAGGTTTGGAGGAAATCTGCACGTAAAATGAATAGAAAACTCCATCTGTTATATTGGAGACTTGACAGCTCTAGTGCGGTAGTTGCGCCCATATGAAAAGCCACTAATTATGGAGGATGTTGCTCACAGCTCGGGTGGGAGATCGGGTCACATCGAGCCAGGCGCCTCTTCGCTTTCTTTTAGTGTCTTCGGT
>JADLZK010010068.1:0-202758 GCA_015847255.1 Hyparrhenia diplandra
TGTGGATGTCGAGGGACAGCCTTGAAAGCTAAATATCAGCCGAAGCGGCAGCGCCAGGGTTGGCCGGAACTACTACGTCTACGTCTATATGTAGCGGTCCCTGATTTCGCGAACCAAGTATTGCCACTGAATTGGGTTTTGTATATATAGAGTTGCATGGCATGCAGAGATCGAACACTTCCTGCTCTGCTTACTCTTGATGGTGTTGTAATTTTATTACCTTGGCGTCGGTAGTTTGCATTAAAGCCAATCTGCTTTTTGGCTTGATTTCATATAAACAAACCGTCTTTGTAGCTGCATATTGAGAGTTTGGAGTGTGAATGTATCAAGTAGATGAAGTTTGTATAAATATCACTGCACGGGGTATTTGACACATGGTTTTGTTGCAGACAAGTTGTTCGGCAGCTGATTAACCCGACAAGATATAGGTTGGTACATGTGCCTTCGTGGGTGCATAAATGTGCCTATAAGTATTGAATGGTGGCATCTCGGGAGGCCCGGAGGAATCAATTTCATGAATTGCATGTCGTAGTTGATTATCTTCAATCTTCATCCAAGATAGCTTCCTTTATTTATTTGTCAACCGCGTTGTTTTCTGCTATGGAAATTCACATGCTTGATCTAAAGGTTGCATCACTTTGCATCGCATCAATCTGACGTCAACATCCAAAATGCCCAAGATGCAACAATGGGCAATGATGCAAATTGCAAGGTTTATTTGACTGAGAAAAATCATCCAGGCCATGAAAAATTTTTCTGCCGCCCTTCGTCTATCTATAAATTAGTTTTTTTTAAATAATATATTATGTTACTATCTTATGCTTATTTTTTCTTATTTCAGGATATATTTGATGCAAACCTGATCGATGGAAGTAGAAAAGATTAGAGCTGGACCTAGGATATATAACGGTTGATTCTCAATGAGTATACGTGACCCTGTCTTATGCTTATTTTTCTTTATTTCAGGATATATTCGATGTAAACCTGATCAATGGAAGTAAAAGGATTAGAGCTTGGGCCTAGGATATATAACGGTTGATTCACAATGAGTATAGGGAGATCCCAGTCATTAAGGTAATGCATCCATGTTTCTCTAAAAACATTGTTATTACTAAGTATTTAATTTTCTACATTGAGTGAGAAAAATAGAAAGGTGGTAACCATGAGTTGTTCTTAACTAAATACAATCACTTAGAAGTTAAAAACAACCTATGGAGAAAATGCTGCACTGATCGGTCACCTAAGAAGTAGTCCAGTGTAGTCCTAGAACAAAGATTGCAAGCAAAAACATCTCTAATAATAGCTAAGCCTTAACATGTATGTAAAAATCACCACCCAATAGGTTTTCCATCAACATACTATATTTAGTGATACCCTAAATCTTCCTTTATGTCCGCTCAATTTGGGGGTGACCGACATATTAGCCACCCTGTATACTATTTGAGATTGGGGAATCCTAGAGAACAAAAAAATGAGTTAAAATGGTGGTTAAGTTTAATTTAGGAAGGCCTCTTGATGTGAGATCTAACAATTCTACTTTATTTGTTGCTTAAAAATTATAATAAGATGAATTAGTTGAAATGAAGTTTCAAAAAAAAAAAACATGTGGTCATATTGTGTTATTTATCCTGTGAGGATATGAGGGATTAAATTTTTACCTAATTTTGGATATAATAATTCTATTTTAAAGCAGATGAAATAATTAAATCATTTTTATAAATTACAGAAAAAGATATGACTATTATTATTATGTTATTTTTTCTATGAGATAAGGGACATGGTATGACATGGGACCCTAGATTTTTTTTTTTAAGAAAACAAAAGTAATAAATTTGCTGCAGAATTTATTGTTTTACTCACATGCATATGACCAATCCAAATATCCGTCATAGAGCTACCCTAGAGACTCTTTTATATTTTTCCTAATTTATAGGAATGGAGATTTCCATAACAAAAATTTGCCTCCAAGAACCTATTTAATTGATCTCCAAATATGAACATTTTCTATTCTAGATTAGACAAAAGATGGAGAAAAGAGGATGATTTCAAGAAGGCTCACAAGATGTTGAAAAGTTGTTTGCATAGTTGTTTTTTACGATTATGATACATTTTCATTATTGTAAAGATATAATAAACCTTCATATAGTTTGTGAGCACTCTATGAACAGAGGTATATGTGTGTACTTTATTCTTTCTCCAAATTATAAAAGTCTACTTAACCTTTTACTAGAGATAGATGGAGAATAAGGTTTACTAATTAATTGTGGTCCTTATTTTATATAGTTTATATATGTTGCCACACCTTATTTGGTAAACCGAAACATTGAAACCTTATTTGTTCGCCAGACCTATCAAGTAAGGAATGGAATGCCTTTTACGAAAAACTAAAGAAATATAATTTTACATATCTTCTGATATTAGCACCGCTAACCCCATCCTATATCCTAACTTTAAGCTCTATCATTGATCTTATGCGATGACTATTTATGCCATCATAATACTTAAGAGTGTAATTTATGACAAAAAATTTTATTTGTAGAAAGCCCAAAAGTCATTATAGATATTATAAGAACATGAGTTTCAACTTTATTTAAAATTAAATAATTATTTGTATTATGTCATATAAGAATGGCTGCAAACCAGTAATAATTATAGTTCAATCTAAGTTGTTGTGGTTTCAACTAAATGTATATTAAAGTGAAACAGAGGTGACATGCAAAGGAAACAAAACTAGGTGTGAAGATAAAAAATATTTAGTTAATTAAAAAAACAAAAGTTTATCACAGTTGATAGGGAATATGGAGTATCTCCTATTCTATTATAGAATAAAGAAAAAAAAACTCTAACTATCTGATTCTAACTCGCAGGGAGCACGGGTCGATGGGCTGCATTTTGTATTAACGTGTAATGCAAATAGATAAGATTAGTATCAAAATTTGTGGGACTAGTACTGTGCCTTTTTTTTCTGTTTCCATTGAAATAAAATGGTAAATTGGAAGTCGGGGGTGTCAGAATCGAATCTTTGGAGGAGCGGCCGAGCAGGGCAGCGGTGCTCTGTATACCGAAACCTTTGTGCTCTTCTGTTGTTAGTTAGATGCGAAGGTGGATTTGGAGCCACGTAATGTAAATATATAGGGTACCTCAGGTCCTCTTTTTTTCTTTCCGTGTGTCACTGCTGCCTGCAGTATGATCGATATCGTCGCTTTGGGAAAGCGCGCGACCGAAGTGCTCCGATTTGACCCTGCAAGCAGAGGCAGGGGGCAGTGACGGAGGGGAGCAGTGCTTCCGGAGCAGGACACAGAATCCACCTCGAAACAGGGTACTTGTAGTGTTGAAAAAGGAAACCGGTGCCGGCTTGGTGAGAGGCGCAGGCACACCGCCAGCTACACCTACCTCTGTGTGTGCGCGCTCGGTGCCCGCGCGGTCACGTCGTCACATCGCCATCGCCGTGGAAACCCATCATTCTCGGTGGCGCTTGCCGGATGCCCGAAGCCTTTTTCCCCCAATGATGATTAGTCTCATCGATTGATCTATCGCGTCATCCGCGGATCCCCCCCGCTAAGTCCGGATCCATTTGGTGCACCTGATCCGATCCGGTGGCGCCCCCTCCCTGCCCTGACCAGGTGCCGCGAGGGCGGCGAAGCAAGCATGTCATTGACACGAGGCCGGCGACGACATGAGGAGAGAGTGATGATGTGAGGTGGCTGCTCTTGCTCTCTCCGCGTGCCGGCCCGCCAGGCCGCTTGACCCTCCTGACTAGCGTAGTTGTACGTACGTGCGAGAGACCCCCGCGGCCGGGGTTGCGTTTTCTCCCGTGCCTCGTTGCGCATGCAGATGCCTGGGTTACGAGTCAATGATCGAAAGCAAACCACACGACGACTGCACGAGTACGAGAAGTTGTATCATGAACCGGTCAACATTCATGCCTGCCTGCCAGTCAGTTTGACTAGCGTCAGCAGCAGGCGACGTAGAAAACGTCACTTGGGTCTCGCGATGGCGGCGGGCACGACCGACACAGATGGTTTTTCTATGCGTGCACACACTACGCGCTCCATCATATCAGTGTTGATAGAGATCCTAGTATGATTTCCTAAGCGATTTTATAACAATAATGATGATTCTCTGTTTTTTTTAGGGAAATAACAATATTTATCTTGTAGCCTAGATTCTATTAAGACAACAACCTCTTAAAATTTAGACTAATCTTTAAGGCAGTCGAACCGAAGAAAGTCATCTTTAATCATCATGAAGAAAGTATTAGTGATTAAAAAAGGAGATCTGAATTGTAAGTGTGAGAGAGTCTAGACGAGCACATAGAACTTTAAATGCTCACGTTTACGTACCTGACTACGTACGGTTCAGCGTACCATTTGCTGTAGCAAGAGGCAATTTGTCAGTACATTACCTAAAACTGAACTCCCAGGTTACTACCGTCCCGGTACATGAGGTGAGTGAGTGAGTGATCAACTGCCTGGCTTCTTCAATGTTATTTTGATGGCACTGATGCAAGTCACATGCATGCTGTGATACTATTATGATTCCAACACATATGGAGTAGTATAAAAAGATACGTACAGTAGCTGCTACTAATGGACTGCACATGTGTGTTGCAAGCACAGCAGAGACTTTCGCAAACCGTCCAACAGAGCTAAAAAGGCCCGGCATGTCTCGCTTCTTTGGAGAGTGGGTGGGTGGCCCAAGAACTGGGCAACGCGGCCGACAATGAATTGACGAGCGAGCGAGGATAGGACGACAGTGAAGTCTCTAGACCCACCACGGTGGTGCATGCACGACCAGTAGTACGTCCTCTTTCTTTTTGGGCAGTGATTTGTGCACTCTGCTGGCACCACCAAGACTTTAGGTCCTGCCTAAGCCGTCACCACTGATGAGTATAATTAATTTTATCGATGGAGCTAAAGTCGTTTTTGGTAAATTGTTTGGGGGTCTGGAGTAGGCTCCTGCTTGAACTGCTTTTTTGTTCTAGGCATCCATGTTTTTTTTCCTTAGGCATCCATGTTTAAGGATAGGCTATGGGTGTTGCTTTAAGGACTGACTGACCGCAAGAGGAAAAAAAAAAAAAAAATGTGGAGATGTGATCGATGGATGCATGCATAAACTAGTTTACGCAAAAGAAGAGCATCTTTCTAGTACCAGTTAAAGTTAACAAAAGTGGCAAAAGTTATCTCACGAAAAGCTACTCCCTCCATTCCACAATATACCATATAAACTGCATATAAATCAGATTTCGCCTTATTCAACTTTTTAATAAATATTACCATTTTTGTTATGACTTATTACATCACTAAAGATATTGTAATGACGTTTTGTTTGTATTATAATTTATATAAAAATTTCAATAAGACGAAAGAATCAAACACGCTTTATTATATCAAAGCACTACAAGTGGCAGAATCCGGCAAAGAGTACTACTATACAAGATACAGGCATACAACACCTCGTGGGTGCCGACCGGCACGTTTCTGCTGTCAGTGTTTGTGTCCGTGTGGCGGATCTGCTCGCCCGCAGATGCGTCTCCTTTCAATGAAACCACTACCAGGAATATTTGGAATCTGGAACTGAATGACCACTTATCAGCCTATAAGTACTCTTATCAACTTATCAGCCCTCTTATTAGCTTACCAGAAACAGTATAGTCACATGCGTGATCCGAAGCAGTTGGCAGCAGCACGTGTTCGTAGAGCAACGCCTCCCGTGTCATTTCCGTGCCCATATATTCCTCATGCCTATCACGATCCATGATCCGTTGGAGGACATGTGACAACGGTTAAATGAACAGATAGCGCAGCTGCAGCTACAAGTCAATTGATAAGCACCGTCACGTTTCAGCATTCAACCAGGGCACACGCACGTGGTCTCACACAAGGCATTCAGACCTACGTATTCTTTCGTCTTTGTGATCTGCTCCTCATGCATGCATGTGTGTCGCTGTGATTATACTTATACACGTACGGAAACCAATAATGAAACCATTAGTTTTGAAATTTGTTTACTACTTGCACTTAAACTACTCCATTCGTCACCACAAAACCGTCATCTAAATAGGGTTAAAGATGCGCCGTGTCCCCAAACACGCCATTAGCCTCCAAAACCACAATTCGACAGAATTCGGTGATTCGGTGTGAAGCTTGGATCAGGGAGGAGGAGCACCAGATCAACGGAGACCCGGGACAAAGCAGTAAGGGTCGGCCTCTACGAAAGCGGCCGAGGCGCCGAGCCCTCGGGGGTCGTGGGACACGCCGGGCGAAGCCGCAAGGGAATTGCTTACGCCGTGACGATCGAGACGCCACCGGTGGATCACATGGCGGCGTTGGGAGGGGCCATGGGTCGCCGACAGCATCGATCGCTACGACGACGAGAGGCATGGGACGCACGCAAGGCCGCGATGCAAGATGCCTTTATCATTTGGCTCCTGCTGTCCCGTTATTCCACACGTTCCCCACACACACCAAGCATGTCACTGACCCGTGAGTTGCACAAGAGAGTATAGATCGGAATCGAGGCGCTTATCGCTTATTGCCCTTCTAGAGCTGGCCATGGGTCGTAGGTAGTGGGCCCCGTTTGGCATCCAAGAATCGAATATTCTAAACCGCCTTCGCTGCTGGCGTGAACGGCCATTTTAAGCTGAGGCCACGTAAGAAACGTGCATGGAATGTTATCTCCGAACTCATCCTTAATCAATCCGCATTCCCACGGGCTTGCCGTGGTTCTTCCAATCTAATCCCCTGTTCTTGCCACGCTTCCCCACTCGATTCTAGTTACCGGTTCCTAACATTTGGTATCGCGAGCTTGGTCGATTTGGGGAAAAATTTTCCCAATCCGCGCTCAAGACGAGGAATCCACCCAGTACTGTGTCGCCCTCGGGCCGGATCAATGGAGGAGTTGAAGGGAGAGCCGCCGACAAGATGACGGCAGTCAACCGCCAATCACGATGGAGACCGCCTCGACAAGCTCACGGCCGAGACTGAAGACGACGACGATGAGTCTCTCATCACAAGCCGTTACAGCGTTCGCGTCACTGTGGATGGACGACACGTATAGGTTTCGATCGAGTTCACACCGCCATCGCCACCACCACCACCGATCCGGAAGAAAGCGCCGTAATAATGAGACGCACCGGCGGACGCCGACTCAACCTAGCACCGCCGCCCACACGCGCGGATGCCTCCGCAGGCGTGATCTCGCCCATGGGGCTACAAGGGCGGAAGGCCCTTCGACCGCTCACGACCGGCCACGACGCACTACGCGATCCTAATCCTTCGCTACCGCTCATGATGGGAGTGAGCATCAGTCGTACCACCCGCCATTTCCGGCCAAGATGCATTCCCCAAATTCCATGGATCTAACCCCTCGCTGGTGGCGGATCACGCGAGACCTATTTCGAGGTCTACGGCAGAACGCATGAAGACACGCCGCCACGCTGAACTTCCGTGGCCCTGCGCACGCATGGTTGCGCATGCAGCCGCGTGGGCGCATCGTGATTGGAGCAAATTGCGGAGATGGTTCGCCAAGTTCGACAAGGATCAATATCGGTCGATTGGGCAATTGATGCGCCGGAAGCAATCGGGCGACGGTGGCCGAATATCGCTGCAGTTCGAGAAGTCGCCTCATGGGGTGCTGCTGTGACAACCCGCTTTCGACGACACCTTCTTTCACCACCCGCTTCGTCAGCCGGTCTCCGAGATGATATTCGAGGCGCAGTCAGGCTCCACGCCCCAAGGATGTTGATACGCTTGTGCTCCGCGATTATTCAGAGCAAGAATTGAAGTGCATGTCCGAACCTTTGGGCGGATTTTCACCAGAGGAACGGCGAAGACAGACAAGGGCCGAGAAGCCCAAGATCCGCATCAAGTCCACCAAGACTGAAGCAGTAAGATAAACCGCCGCCTCAAGTCATTCGTGACCGAAATGGACTTTGCTTCAAATGTGGTGAGAAATGGAGTCCCGCTCATACCTGTCCCGCCCATGTCTCTTTACACGTCTTAGAGGAGATCTTAGATGCACTAGACATAGTGGATGCACATCATAACTGTGATTCAGGATGAAGAAAATGATTCTGTTAATGAGGTGTTAGCAGTACAGTCTAGCTCTTTCGACAAGAAGTCAACCGTGACAAACACTAAAACTGCTAGCTCAAGTTGGGAAGCATCAGGTGTTAATCTTGGTTGATTCAGGCAACATTGGTACATTTGTAAGTGATCAGCTAGTTCAGCAGTTACAACTTCCTACTACCGCCAGATGCCTGTACATTTAGAGCTGCAGATGGTGGAATTATGTCGTCTGATCAGCAAGTGGTTGGGTTGGAATGGGCTATTCAAGGGCACTGTTTTTCGCCGATGCTAGAGTGCTATCTCTCGAAATGCTATGATTTGATTCTCGGGTCAGGATTGGCTAGAAGAGCCTTCCAGGGGAGCTTCTTTCCCTTGGTGTTCGAAGTTCACATCCGACACGGCGATGGCGCCGAGCATGGAATGACGTGCCCGGCGTGGTGTACGGATGCAGTGACGCGCGTGTCGCTTGTCCCTCGGCCCGGGCGTTCGCTCACGCACGAATATGGAGATGCAGTGCTCGGCCACATCCGGGCCTGTGCTTGCCCCGACGTGTGCGACATCGATCAAACGAGGACCAACACGGTTGTCCCATCGAGAGCGGTGGCGGCAACCCGAACCCGCGGGAAGGGAGATGACGGTGTGCGAAGTTGGAGTCAGCTCGGGCGGCGTGAATCAGTGTCCCGTGCCGGCGCGCCGGTGCTGGTCATGGCCGTCGGCTGTCAGCGCAAGACAATCATCCTTCAGGGCGGCCATGCGCTCAGTCAGTCCCACACGTCAGAGTCGTCTCATCCACGTCAAGCCAACCAAAACCAGCGCGTGCGTGCTAGCGTTTTCCCCGCGGAGAGGCTTCTCCCATGCTGTTTCTGGTGCAGTGTTGCCTTATCACATCAGATTGCGTGTATGTCCCCGGCTGCATGCGTTTGTGTGCATGGCCTGATATATTCCCGATTATTAGCACTCCAACGAACCAGTCAGGCCTCTGAACAAGCCGGGCGCGGGCGCTGTTTGGGACAAAGGCCATGTTTTAGTTACCTAATGAAGAATGATTGAGGTACATTATTCGCCGACGGCCGCCATCACCGATCAGAATGTGCGGCCTGCGGGCAATTGGCGTCCTGGGGACGTTCGTGGCGACGACCGCGAACGTGCCGCTGGTTGAAGCCGCCACCCACGCCGAAGGCCGTGCCCCCCACGAACCAGAATTATTTATAAAGGGGCCCGAGCAAATCCAACTTGTAAAAAAATGAGCACAACGAAGTTATGTTAGATTTTCATGATGACTATTAATTTATCCACTTGACACGAGTACTGCATTTTAATATATACTCTTAGAGTAAAGATGCTATTTTTTTAGTGGTAGACAATACCCCTTTAATAGTAAGGCATCTGAGATGATTTCGTAAATTTTAATATCAGTCCTTCTAATGTGCTTCGTAATATTATCTAATCGTGTTTTGTATGATTTAATTATCTAAAAGATATTAAAGATATATGTGATAAGAATTTAGTTATACTCTCCATCTTAATATAAATAAAAACATGGACTTATACTAGTAAAAAATTGCTTGGAAATCTTTTTTTTTTTTTTTGGGTGGGGGGGGGGGGGCATGGCCCCCGACCAAATCCACGACCGGCGACCGATATGTACTTCCGCTACAGCTTCGAGAGAAGCCCGCGCCGGCGACCAGGAGCGCCATGGTGCTCGAAGAGTTCAAGCTGTCCTGACTTGGTGCTTGAAGAGTTCAAGCTGTCGCTGCAACTCAAGGCTTACAACAGCAAGTGCCATTCGTCCGCGCGCTTCACCTCCATCAACATAACCACCGCCATCGCCGGACAGAACCTGACAAATGTCCGCGCCGATGGCCCGTTCGAGGTGCAGCCGATGAGCGTCCGGTCCTGGGGACGTTCGTGGCGACGGCCGCGAACGTGCCGCTCGGGGAAGCCGCCACCCGCGCCGTGGAGGCCGTGCCCACGTCGTCACCGTCGCGTTGCTTGGCGAGGCCAAGACGGACCGCTTCGTCGCCGGGTTCCTCCACGTGAGGCAAACCACACGGCTTTCCTGCACAATCACATTCAACCTCCCCTACGGCGTAACTGCGCCCTTCCTCTGTAGGTCGACGACGGATAACCTCTTCTGGTGATTGCAGCTGATTGGGTCGATTCGATGTAAATAGTTGTTTGTGTAACTCTTTGTCTTCATTAGTACAAGTGATTGGGCCGTAAATCTTTTCTTCTCTTGTCTTCATTAGTACAAGCTTTACGACAAGTTTTACAGTGGTCGAGAGTGATATGAACCGTGTGCAAGAAATATGAGAGATTAAAAGTAATGAAAAGTACCAAATAGATAAGATTATGCCACTTCTGCATGATAGTATCAGCATAGTTAATGGTTAAAAAAGGAGATCTGATTGTAAGTGTGACAGAGTCTGCTAGACAAGCACATCGAACTTAAATGCTCACGTTTACCTGACTACGGTTCAGCATACCATTTGCTGTAGTAAGAGGCAATTTGTCAGTACATTACCTAAAACTGAACTCCCAGTTACTACTGTCCCGGTACGTACATGAGGTGAGTGAGTGATCAACTGCCTGGCTTCTTCAATGTTCTTTTGATGGCACTGATCAAAAGTCACATGTTGTGATATACTATTATGATTCCATACCAGCTTTTTACTCATTTAAAATACTGGATAAAAGACAAGAGATGTTCGTGAACCCTCTCCAAATGCAAGGTCCAGCTCTGAAATGTCTGTTTCGCGGTCGTCCGCCAGTTAGCTAACTTGCGGATGATCCTCCCACGTGCATGCTGTTCGCACTCACCCTTTCTCTTCTCTCTTTTTTTTTTTTTTTTTGTCTTTTTCCTGCATGCGATGATGTCAGTGATGACGCCAGCTTTAAAAAGGAAAACAATTTTAAAATGGCTATAATTCTTAAATGGTACATCCGTTTTTAATTCCGTCCTGCACTGGTGTGTTCTACGATAAAACGAACAAAACTAGATCTCACTTGACTATGTTTTGAAGATTTTATTTTTTTGATTTTTTTATAATAGCAAAATTATGTATATTAACTTTTCTTTCCCTTTTTTTCATTCTCTTTTTCTTCTGTCTTAAGTTTACGATATTTTTTCACGATTTTTTTCTTTTGGAAGACATAAATCATTCAGGGACAAAGGGTATAGGGATAGTAATGGGTGGGGAGATCAAATAAAAGCAACTTTTATAATAGTAATAAGTCATATACATTATAACTTATACGTATAACCTATAACCGTATAACTTATAAAACAACAATAAGACTTAACTACAACATGTATTGTCCAACATATATGGATAACTTATATTATATAACTTGTAGAACATAATGTAAAGACCAAATTACAAGATGTATTGGGTAACATATATACGTATAACTTATAGTGTATAA
Organism: Hyparrhenia diplandra; assembly: GCA_015847255.1. NCBI lineage: Eukaryota > Viridiplantae > Streptophyta > Magnoliopsida > Poales > Poaceae > Hyparrhenia > Hyparrhenia diplandra. The sequence continues at coordinate 11,496 of JADLZK010010068.1, forward strand.
CTTATAGAACATAACAATAAGATCCGACACGACATGTACTTGCCTAACATATATGTATAACTTATAAAACATAACAGAAATACCAAATTACAAGTGTAACATATACATATAACTTATAGTGTATAACTTATAGAACATAACAACAAGACCAAACTACGACATGTACTATCTAACTTATACGTATAACTTATATAATATAACTTATAGAACATAATGTAAAAGACCAAAACTATAATATGTATTGTATAACATATACGTATAACTTATAGTGTATAATTTATAGAACATAACAATAAGATCAAACGACAAAGATGTGTTGTCTAACTTATACTTTTAACTTATAGTGTATAAGTTATGAAACATAACAATAAGACAAAACTAGGTGTTGTAGTGTCTAACATATATGTATAACTTATAGTGTATAACTTATAGAACATAACAATAAGAGCAAACTACAACATGTGCTATCTAACTTATACTTTTAACTTATATTGTATAACTTATGGAACATAACAATAAGACAAAACTAGGTGTATATGTATAACTTATAGAATATAACAATAAGACCAAACTATAATATGTACTATCTAACTTATATTGTATAACTTATAGTATATAATCTTATGTAACATAACAATTGATATTAGAAAAAAATCAAAAAATTAAAATCTTCAAAACATAGTCGTGGGATCTAGTTTTGTTAGTTTTTCGTCGTAGAGAACACACCGGTGCATGTATTTAATTAAAAATGGATACACCATTCAAGAGTTATGGCGGTTTTTAAAAATGTTTTGCTTTTTACGCATGACATCTGACACGACATGCACATGCTGAAAACTTACTCGGTTGTTGCTTCCTAAAAGAAAAAAGCGAGGGAAATCATTACTTTCCATTAATGGTTAATTGTTTCCTAAAAGGGAAAAAACAGGAATCATTACTTTCCATTAATGGTTAAGCGGCGTTGTTGGATCGTCCGCCGGTTAACTTGACGTCCGTAAAATAGCCATGCTGAGCTCCGAAATGTCAGCGGCAGCATCAGCCAGATACCGGTCCTTTGCGCACATACTATGAGTACAGGCTATATAGAAAGTGTAGCACGGCACGTGCGCACGTTTTTGGCCTCATTTCCCCATCCATTGCAGTGGCCCATTGCCCCGGTGGCTCGCCGTGTATGTGCGTGCGCTACCTCCCTTCGTTGGTACCTCTTGCCATGCCCTTGCCTAGCCCACACGGTTTCACCGGTCCTTAATTGCTGAGGCCATCGGATCCCGTTACCCTCAACAATCAACCCATGCAACTCCCCGTGTTTTCGTGTAATGTCAAAATCCCAAGTTCAAAAAAAAAAAAAAAAAAATGTTCCAATATGTGTAGCATGTAATGAGAAGTCAACCTCTTTTCTCTTCTACTCTAAATTCAAACCACGACTTCAAAAATTTACAAATAAATAAATCGGTGCACCGCATGTGGATTAGTTGCATGTGTGAGTTGGTTCTTGTTTGGTTGTGCTTGCCCCTCTCCAAAAATCCTTGTGTAGAAAATAGAAAAGCCTCTCACTTCCTGGCCATAACTCTCCTTCCCTCCCGGTACGACGGCTCGGCTGCCAATGGAGCCCGGTGTGGGGTGTGTCTGTGGAGCCCGCGTGCCAGCGGGTCTGGGGTGGAGCGGCGTTGGCGTTGTAGGGACACGTGCAGGCCGGGTGGTGGTGGTGGTGCGGCCTGGCGCCATGGGTGGGGGCCCACTTGTCCGACGCGTGGCTAAGCAGCAAGTACATGTGGAGTACGTGCTGCAACCGTGTACGAAGGGAAACAGGAGGTGGTGCAAGGACGATGACGGCGATCGGGTCCAGCAGATTGAAGCCGTCAACTCGGGTCCAGACAGGTATTTCCATGTGGCATGGTCTAGGTCCAGAGCTGGGCTTCATGATCCGGCCACGTCGCCGAGTCCAGGTCTGATCAGTCGTAAAACATCTGCTAGAATACACGCCTCATCGTGACGAACTCGCTTCCACCACCACGCGGTGGGCCTGGTCGTTTGGGCCTACCACTGGCGCTGGCGGGTGGCAGCGGGCACAGCACCCGGCACGGCACCGTTCGTGGTTCTCGTGGTGGAGGGCGGCTGTTGCAAGAAAAAAACTGCGGCAGCCATGTGTGCTAAACCAAGGCCTCAAAACTATGTGATGTGATACATTAGCAAGTTCAACCCCCAATGAATTTTACTCTTCTTGCACCAATCAATACTCCAGGTTTATTTAGGATTCGTCACACGTTTATAATAATAAAAAATCAAAATGCACCGTGGGTCCTTAAACTATTCGCCTCCTCCCGTTTAGATCCTTCAACTTTCAAACTGAATTTTACACTTCTTGTCCTCAAACCCTATTCACCTCCTCCCATCTACATCCTCAAACTTTCACCGCGGTCCTTAAACTATTCGCCCTCCATTTAGGTCCTCAAACTATTTGCCAAAGTTATTATTTATCCTCATCTATTTCTCATTTAGCGTCCTCAAACTTTCAAACCAATTATCTAGTTCCCTTTATCGGGGCAAGCTGGCTGGCCACGGGTGGCGCCTGCGTCATGCATGCTATTGTTTAGGTGCATGACCAACCGTAGGCGGCCATTTTAAGACAACACCATGCACATGGGCCGATGAGGGACCTAGATAGTTGTTTAAAAGTTTGAGGGCGCAGAAGAGGCCAATAGTTTGAGGATCTAGTTAGTTGATTTAAAAGGGCGAGGACGAGATGAGAGGAAGGCGAATAGTTTGGGCGACCTAGGAGTGCATTTTACTCTAAAAAAAAGGTATATATGTTACAACCCGAGATGGATTGCAACGAGATAACTAGAATCTAGATGGAATTTGAGGTGGGAAGGAGGGATTCGAAAAAGATGAAGAAGCAACCAAGCAAGCACGAGAAAGCTTCGAGACGAAGGTTCAGTTTGGGATTCGATTCAGAATGGTTCAGGTTCGATCATCTCCAACGTTACAGGCAGGCGGGAGCACATATACTGCTTCCCCTACTGGGCTAAGCCCAAACACTCGACCCACTCAAGGCCCAATACCGAATACAATCGAAGTCCAGATAACCGCTATGACGACCACTCACGCTCTGTTGTGATTCCTCAAAAAAAAAAAAAAAAAAAAAAAAACTCACGCTCTGTTGTCGTCCGATGAACAGCTAGCATCACACGACACTTTTGCCCTTCTTCTTGATCCTGACAATATATAGCAAAATATGAGAGAAGAGTAATCTTATTCCAAGTTCATTTGGAATTTTGTCACATGTTGAGATAAAATTGTTTCTACTTTGAAAGAAACGTGTTGCAAGTTCCACAAATTGTTCTAGGTTCAAGTTCGAAAGGTTCTAGTTTTAATCGAAAGAGAATGTCTTGCTTATTTGCAAATGTATCAATAGCTATCGTTAATATTTTACTTATTTGATTTAACCACTGTTCCACTGTTCATTTTCAGTTTCCCACTATCAATAAAAGTTTTGAAAATGAAATTAGGAAGAATAAATAAATGAGATTTCCCAGAAAGAAGTGTATAAAAGAAACGCGTGAAAGTGAACGGCCTAAGTGCCTCCCCCTGTTGGGCTGGGCCGAACAAGGCTGGACAGCTAGCACCCGCCCAGCCTTATGTGGCCCAGATCGTCCCTATGTTTTTTTTTTTTTTTTTGAGAAATAGCTCGTCCCTAAGTGGCCAGCCCAGCTCGTCTCGTCTCGTCGTGACCCAGCCCCATCTTCTCTGGTCCGTCGACCACCTTGGCCCAGGACCACAGACCACCTTGGCAGATGGCGCCATGGGCCAGGCCGAAGATTTGCATACACGTTACGTGGATACATAATAAACAGTGTTTTCTTGTTAGTCCCACATCGTTTCTCCACCCCAATAAAAACCTCGCTCAAAAAGTAGGCGGTAGCCCCATGTCTTAGAGATGGTAGGGAGAGGACGGGCTTGGAGGTGCTGCCACTGCTTTGTGGATCGTGGGCTCGCCTCAACTCTTCCTACCATCTCTTTTTATTTTCTTGTCAATTTTTTTTTTTTTCAAAATAAAGAAAGAAATATCGAAGCTATTTGGAAACAAGGTTTGGTCTCATATATTCTACCATATCGTTTTTTTTTTTTTTTTCCTTTGAATACTTTTTACTAAAGAAATTGCAAATCCAAAAATAAAGAAAGAAATAGTGAAGCTATTTGGAGACAAGGTTTGATCTCGTATATTCTACCATCTCGTTTATTTTTTTCCTTTGAATACTTTTTTTACTAAAGAAATTGCAAATATATTTGGAGACAAGGTATGGCAAAACCTATGTCATTTTCATGGAACAGGAGGGGTTAAGAGCCCTACTAGAATTTTATTAAAATAACAAAATATATATTACAGACAGAGCTCAAGAAACAAAAAAAAATAACCATTTGTGAATAGATAATTATAGAAGTACAGTACATGTTTAACTTGTAAAAAAAAAGAAATTATGCGAATAACATAAATTGTTTATATGATTGAAGGCCCAGCCCCCCTTCCCCCCAGCGGCCCATTTTTTCCGTGTGAGGCTCAAGCACGCGCTCCCCACTTTTCCGTTGTCCCGTAGGCGCAGACATGCCTGCATAGAAGGCAGAGGGAGCCACAGGCCGGGCCGAAGAATTACATACATGTTACGTGGATCTTGAATAAATAGAGCCTTCTTGTGTTCTCTTGTTAGTACCATATCGTTTCTCCGGCCCAATGAAAGCCTACTCAAGAAAGTGCACCACACCTCACTTCTCGAGATGGTAGGGAGAGGAGGGGCTTGAGGTATCGCCACAACTTTTGTGGAACGTGGGCTCGCCTCAATCCTCCTTGCCATCTTTTTTTATTTTCCTTTCGACAATTATTTTTTTTTCTCAAAAATAAAGAAAGAAATAACAAAGCTATTCGAAGTTGAGCTATTCCTGTCACCACACGGCGTGCTGTGACGCGCCGCGCGCATCCAGGGGGTACGGCACTGCCGTCCCTCTGCGGGGCGTGAAGGCATGTGCCGTGCTCCAGGCTCTGCAGCCGCACGAACTCCGCGCCCTCGAACACTTCCATGGCCACTGCCGGCCGGAGAGGGAGAGCCGACGCGGATTAGCTCCTCCAAGATCGGCTTCTTGGTTTCTTTCAGGAGGAAGACGAGACACGAGAGAGCCCAGCACGAGAAGACAGAGCAAAAGAGTTCGTTAAGACGGTTACATTTGGGCGCGGTGCTGATTAGTGCATTTGAAGGGGCCGTATAGTACTGTCACTGAAAGGTGGGTCCACAGACTAGGCCACATTGACGTGGCTAACCAAAGACACTGACTAGTGGGGCCAACAATACTCAAAGTTTCAAACAACAGAGTTTTGACTTTGATTGCTACAAAGTCCAAACGGTCCGGTCCAGCTCTTGAAATTAAGTGAATTTACAGGAGATCGAGTTAGATGGATCCATGGCTGGCCATGGATGCTAGTCGGCGGGCGCGTCCTGTGCTTACGTGTCAAGCTTCGAGAAGGTTGGGCGACGGCGAGCCAGACTTCTTGTTGGGCTTCCTCCGAACGGGCGGCACGCATTGACGCTGAGGTTGACGGCGACGGCGAAGCGCGACGAACATGGCGGCGTCCTCCATGCACGCGACGTGGCGCATGGCGAGCTGCACGAACGGCATGCTGCTCCTCGCCTCCCCTTCCACCCTGCAGCTCATGACGAAGCCTCCGCCGGCGCCTAGGCTGCCGCCAGCGCCAGTGCTCCGCGGCGTGGCGGAGGGCGTCTCCCGTCCATGTCGATGAAGAACTCGCCGCCCTTGTCGCTGCTCAGAGGCGCCCCAACACGAAGCACACGATCGCCGTGGCGGTCCATGAACAGGTGTAGCCGCAGTGCACCGTGTCCCTACCGCCACTACGCCGCCGCCGCCGTGTCCGCCACGCCTCCAGCCAGCCCCACGGGATGATCTCGTGATGTCGGCGTGCACACGATGAGCCAGGTATTTCGGGATGGACAGCGCCACCATGTCCCCGCCCGACGCCGGCATGAGGGGGTACCATGAACGCCGCGGCCACGGCGAGTCGGACAGGTCGTGCATCACTACCTTCTAGCCCTTTCTCTTCCGCCTACCCATGTACACCCGGCTCAGCTGGGAGCCAGGCCCGCTAAGCCGGCTCGGTTAAAAATGCGGCATGGCCAGGCTACCTGTGCCCGCTGAAAACGGCCGCCGAGTCATGTTTTTGGTAATTTTCGGAGTTAGAAACGTATCTAAGTTGTTTTCTAAGGGGATAAGACCACCCCTCTATATATATTGAGAGGCTTACGGCCGATTTGATCCCATCTACCAACAAATCGACAAAACACACAACATCTCTCTTTTTGCCTTAATTTTGCTCTTCTCAATCCCTCTACTTGTTGTCCCGCAAATTTCTTTACGTGATTGGTGGACGTTCTAGGCGGTCTTGCTGGTCCTAGAAGATCCTTCGTGTCGCGTCCTCCCGATGGATCTTTCGGAGACCGCTCCGAAGCCGTTTCAGCCGAAGTTCGAGCTCTACATCGGTCTTATCGATCTCTAGGGCGGTTCGATCAATCACGCCGCGCGATCCTTACTGTTTTTGCAGGTTATATGCAACCTTTAGGGTGTCCAAAGCCCGCTGGTGTGCGATCACAGATTTGTGTCAACAAAGAGGCTCCATCGTATCCCGATCGTGGCATTTGCAAACATTGCCCTGCCTCCAACTTAACAGGCTCCGTATCGGTTGCTTTTGGTGTTCCAAGATTCAGAGCCAAAGGGAGTGGTCCTGGACGATCCTATTCAACTATTGTGTAAATGTAAAAAGAAAACCGGAGGATGCTCATCTACCGATCCTATTCGTTTTCGTCCCTACATTAGCAATTAACATATTCCAGATTTTTCATAATGGAAGGCAAAGGTAAGAGGGAATCTAGGCTAGCAAAGAGAGGTAAAGACAGAGGGAACCTACGAGAATAGAATCACCGCTTCAACCTCAACCTATATAACCTCGATCACCAGTAGTCAGCACACTCACCACCAGTCAGCTCATCGATCTAAGTGCTGTATCATATCTATCGCCAGGCAGGCCCTGCCGCGATGGAGGTGGCAGCAACTACCTCCACACAGTTGTTGTGCCTCTCGGTTGAGTTGAGAACCAAGTTGGACTCATCGTCCATTCCAGCATCAGCGTCGCCGCTGCTCCTCGCCCTGCTGGCCTCCCCTGCTCCATGCGACGGTGATCCGGCCGCTCGCCGTCGCCACGCGTCACTGGTTTGGTCGCCAGACCTGCTCGACATGGCTCCGGCGGGTGCTGAGCAAGGTGGCGGACCAGGTGCTCCTGTCAGAGCAGACGTCGCTGACGCTGTGGTTGCTATACCTGCTGGCGCCGCACCAGTTGGACATTAACGTCAAGCTCAAGGTGGAGGTCGGGACGATCCGGGCGATGCTAGGACTACTGTTCAACAACACGGCACGGCTCCTTCTCCGGCTTGTGACGGGCCTCCGTGGCAGCACCGCTTCTACTAACGAGGCGGCGGCGGCGGCTGCTGCTGTTGGTGGTGGACGGCAGCCTGGTGTGAGAGAAACAGAAGATGGGCCGCGAAGATCGGCAAGGCATCGACGGCCCAGCGTCAGGGTGGCGGGCCCAGAATGGGACAGGCGGGTCCGTGGGTAATTTGGTCACTGTTCGCTTGGAGACAAACTATATTTTATTAAGAAAGAAAATGCAACCACATGTGAAAAGCTTTTTAAAATAAAAACAAGCACTTACAAATGGGTTACATAAACATGCGTTCAGCAAAAGTGGGCTAGAAAAAGAACTCGTTCTCGCCATTGTCCGAATGGGAATGGGAAGTGTTTGGGGTACATTCGCTCCGGATTTTGCCTCTACTATGAAGCACCTCTACCGTAGAGTGAGGGAATGAGTTGTTTCCTGCATATGGTATATTATGCCCTTGATTTACGTTTATTTACTCAACACATGCATGAACCAATTCCAAACTTAGAGTTCAACCAATCTGCGTGACAAATATGATTAAAATCTCTTCAAATGGGTGGAGACAATAAGGTTTGAAACATGGTATTGCTGGTACTAACCGTTCCAAATTATAGTTAGTTTGATTTTTTTTCAAACCTAAGTTTGATCACTGCCTTATTTAAAAATTTATTCAAAATATCACAACTTTTTTGTTGTGACATGCTTTATTAACGAAAAGATCCTTAAGAATGACTTAAATTTAACTATGTTTACACAATTTTTTGAAATAAGACGAGTAGTCAAACTTGAGGTTGAAAAAGTCAAACGAATTATAATTTGACACAATGATGGGCTGGGATTGAAACAATTCAGGTGTTCCCATCAGATCTTAGATATGGATCGTCAGTAGCAATTTGTTTACAACCGGGCGTTCCCTGTCGCGCGGCAGGTCCGTGATGAGAGGAGTCAGCAGCCCGTTGCGGCCGGCGCGGATGAACATCGTGATAGTCTGCTTCGTAGCAGAATCAGGGACCTCCCGGAGTACTGGAAGCAGCTGTGGTGATTGGTGCATTTGAAGGGTCCGTATAGTACTGTCACTGACAGGTGGGTCTATGGACTGGGCCGCATCTGACGTGGCCAGCCAAAGTCACTGACTAGTGGGGCCAACGATAGTCAAAGTTTCGTCGGAGGTTGCCAGTGAGTCAACGAGGTCAGTGCCGCTGTGCCGGCGTATACACTCCATCCACAAGCTATAGTAAGCATATTTGATTCTGTAAGAATCAAATCAATCAAACAACAGAGTTTTGATTGCTACCAAGTGTAAACAAACGGTCCGGTTCAGCTCTTGAAATTAAGTGAATTTACAGATCGAGTTAGATGGGTCCATGGCCGGCGGCCATGGATGCTAAGTCGGCGGGTGTCTCCTGTGCTGCTGTGTTCCTACGTGTCGAGCTCGAGAAGGTCGGGTGGCGACGGCGAGCCAGACTTCTTGTTGGGCTTCCTCCGGAACGGTCGGCACGCCTTGACGCTGAGGTCGACGGCGGCGGCGAGCGCGACGAACATGGCGGCGTCCTCCATGCACGCGACGTGGCGCATGGCGAGCTGCACGAGCGGCCTGCTGCTCCTCGCCTCCCCTTCCACCCTGCAGCTCATGACGAAGCCTCCGCCGGCGCCCAGGCTCACCGCGCAGTGCTCCGCGGCCGTGGCGGAGGGCGTCTGCCTGTCCATGTCGATGAAGAACTCGCCGCCCTTGTCGCTGCTCAGCGGCGCCTCCGACACCAGCACGCAGTCGTCGTGGCGGTCCGCCGCCGGGAGCAGGTGCAGCCGCAGGCGCACCGTGTCCTTGCCGCCGCTCGCCGCGTCGCGCCACGCCTCCAGCCGGCCCCACGGCTGCCAGCTTTCCGAGGACCCCGTGATGTCGGCGCGCACGATGAGCCAGGCGCCCGGGTTGGACCGCGCCACCGTGTCCCCGCCCGGCGCCGCCACGAACAGGGTGGCCATGAACGCCGCCGCCACGGCCGAGCCGGACAGGTCGTGGATCACCACCTTCCACCCCTTCCTCTCCCGCCTCACCATCTCCATGTCCTTCTCCTCGCTGCTGGAGCTCGACCAGCCGCCCAACGTGTCACTCTGAGACGCCCTGTGGCGGATGAACTTGCAGCTGAACACGGGCTGCCGAATGCTGCCATGGAGCTGGACAACCTGTGGGTTAAGCGCGATGTCGTCGTCGAACTGGAAGATGTAGCGAGGATCAGCCTCTAGCTTCACTCTGATGTGAAGCTCCGGCCTGGCCTCGCCCTTTCCAATGCCAGCCCACCCATGGTGCAGCAGCACGGGCTTGCCATCCCGCCACTCCGACGACGACGACGCGAGGAGCTCCACCCCGAACACGCCGACGAGCCGTTTCCTCCTACAGGCGGCGGCGACGACGCCGCCGCATCGCGAAGAAGCGCCGAAGCGGGCGAGGTAGTACACGGCGACCTCGAGGCACGACGTCCGCGGGGCACGGAAGCACCCCGGCGCCGGCGCCGGAGCCCTGAGGTCGGACTCGTCGAGGAGAAGACCGCCGCGTTGGTGAACGGGTCGAGGTTGAACGCCGACGAGTGGATCAGTGGCACCGGAGCGGTCTGCACCGGGAACCCGCCCAGCCGGATCTCGCAGTCGCAGAGCCGCCCGGCTGCCTTGCTGGCGGCGTTCCCGTCGGGGAGCTTCAGACCGAGCTGTCCGACTGAGAGCCGCACAAATGGCTCGGGATCCATGGTGTGCACGTGTCACTGCAAACCAGCTCCCTCCATTGCCGTTGCTGCTGCTGAAAAATTGGAACTTCCATGGCTGTCAGATTTTATATCAAATGAATGAATAAATTGCAGGAAAGGAGAAGGGTTGGGCAATCGATCACATAATGTGACTATTTTTAGTTTTCAGAAATGAAAACCCAGGAACGAAGATAGCCAAGGGAAATTGAAGCCACAGGCACGATTAATCCATATGAGGCTGTGGTAGTATCTAGGTCCACTAGCGCTGGGCAAACCATACTCCGTAGCCAAAAGTAGAGCAGGGCAAAGTATCGTCTCCTTCTCACCACCCACTCTGAACTAGGTGCCTTAATCTTTTTTTTTTGTCAGATGAGGCTGTTGATAGTGATACCTCTATAGGCACCAATAAATCTTTGTAAAGTCATCAACTAATATGATCTGGATATATAGTTGGTGCCAGTTTAGAGGATCCTAGGGTTCCCACTTGAATTTAGTATAACTTTATAGAACATACTCAAATATTATTATTTTTTGAAAAAAAAAAAATCTATACGCAAATCACTCTTGGTTCTCTGCGGGAAGCAAAGTAATGGTTCAAAAAACAGAGAGTGTCCATCTATTTATCTATTGACATATTTTATATGATTAACCGATTAGATACTTGTAGCACAAATTGTAAAGCACAATCAAACGGTACATAAATCTGGCAGATTCAGTACAAAAGAAATCTGTATACAAATAATTAGCAAAAAGTAATAAAAAAAGCAAAGTATGGGTGCATTGGAGCAAAAATTAGCTAGGATCAGGTCAAAGCAACATATTTTTTCCGAGGCTCGGGACTAGATTAATCCCAGTATATTCCCACTTTTGACAGTAACTGAATTTATACCACAAAGACCAATGGTAATCCCAGTATATTCCCACTTTGACAGTCACTGTTTCAAAAGCACTACAAAAGGCACTGTTAACACCACCAAGAGCAAAGACCAAGTTGATTAAACAAACAATAGCAACAGAAAGCAAAAAAAGGCATCGGGTGCTTTTTGCAATGATGGCAACAGTGCAAATTCCATTAGCATTCCAGCTCGATCGATCGATCGCGCGGCACAATGTCTGATCGATTTGTTAAAAGCCCAGGCATCTTTCCCATGATCGAGCAGCATCAATGGAGGGATTACCATGATTAAACTAGTCGCCACGGCCGGGAAGAGAAGGGAAGCGAAGGAGGCAGCCATGGCTGTGGCTGTCAGTGAGGTAGCCCTAAGCTCAGCGTGCTCCCTTGCTTCCATTTCTTTAAGTAACCGATGCCCAAAGCTTCCTCCGGCGAACCGCCGCCGACGATGCTTCCTGCGTCGTACAAATGAGCGCCGTGTGCAGGGGAGATACCAAAACCTTTGCCCCCTACAGCGCGAACGAACCCCGCCTGCACCGGGCAACAACGGCCACGTCGCCGCCACTCGCTCGCCGAGCGCCCACGTAAGGCGGCCGCCACGCCGCACGGCACGGCACCGCGTCGAGCGCAAGCAATAGCAAGCTATATTAGCCCCGCGCACCCTCTCTCTCCTTAGACGCCGCTGGCATGCTGCTGGCCATCGCTGTAGCAGTAGCCCCCATGTCATCGTCGTCCACCCCATGGCGGCGGCGGCGGCAGCCATGCCCATGGCCAGCCGCCCCACGACCACGAACGCGAGGAGCAGCGTCGGCGGCCGTACTTCAGCCGGAGGCACCGGTCCGGCCCGCTGGAGTGGCTGGCGGTGGTGGTGTTCACGGTGCTGGCGGTGGTGGTGCTGGTGGGCGCCGTGTCCATCCTGGTGGTGGTGCTCCTCCTCCAGCCCCGGGCGCCGTACGTGTCCGTGCGGTCGGCGAGCCTGGACACGCTGCAGTACGACCAGCTGGGCGCGCTGGACGACGTGCAGCTCTCGCTCCGCGTCGAGGCCCGCAACGACAACGCGCACTCGTCGGCGACCTTCTCGCGCCTCGAGTGCCGGCTCGCGTTCGCCGGCGCGACGCTCGCCATACTCCGCGCCGACACGTTCCGGGTGCCGGCCAAGGGGCGCCCTGCCGCTCGCGTACGTGGCGCGCGCGCAGGGAGCGCCGCTGGGCACCGCCGGCGGCGCCGCCATGGAGGCCGCGCTCCGCGACGGCGTCGTGCCGTTCCAGGTGGAGGGCGAGGCCAAGACGCGGTGGAAGATCGCCGGGCTCGTCGCCATCAACCAGTGGACGAGGCTGGCGTGCCAAATCCAGTTCTTCTGGCCCAATGGAACGGCGCGACCCTACAAATGTAGCTCCAAGTCCAAGTTCTTGTTCTTCTGACCGGCCGGACTCACCGCCATAGTAGCTAGTCTTGTGAACTCACAATTCCATGGCCGGTAGAGGCATACCTACCTTCTCTAATTCACCTTCATGTCTCGTGTATAGTATAGGTTGCAAAAAAAAGGATGAATTATTTACTAGTAGCTAGCTCTTCTATCCTATCAAATCCATTTGTAAGACCAGCAAAGCCATAGCTCCATTGAGGTGGCAGATTGGGGCAGAAATACAGTGGAAACAATCAAACAGAGTTGGTGTGAGTTCGTTACAGCTTTTTTTTTTCATCCAAAACTTTGTTGATTGGTTGGAAGATTTGTTGGAATCGCAGTGAAGATAATCAAAGGACGAAAAGGCAGGGGTGGAGATAAAAAAGAGACCAGACCACCATGGAAAGGAGGACCAGAGCCAAAGCAAAGCGTGTGTGAGGGAGTCAGACTCAGATGGGGAAGAAGGCTCAAATGTGGTGTTGCGCTGGCAACAACGCGGTCTTAGTCAGTAGCCTGCATGTGCCCCCCTTTTCTTCTCCATTTCCTTTCTTCAGTTCTCTGATTGCTTTGATTGATTGTCCAGCAAAAAAAAAAATGAAGCAAGTCCAGATCCCAAGAATCTCTAACTCGTTCACTCAACCACTCCAAAGTTACAAAGCAGAGATCAAAAAGTGTATGCATAACACAAGGAATTGATACCAGTATAGTAGTAGATACATACATATATACTATCTAATGTCTGAAAGAAGTAGGCATGTATTGCTGTTTGGTTTTGCTGTTTATTTTAGATAAACGTATATATATAGATGATAGATAGATGCCAAATTTCTCTAACAAGAAGATAGATAGATGCCAAACGAAAGTTGTGTTCAGGTCTTCAGGAGCAACATAAAGGAACTTAAACAGAACAGAACTGAATTGGACTGAATGTTAGCAACAGAACGGAACAAAAACAGAACAGAATTGAATTGGACTGAATTTTAGCAGCAGAAAGGAACTTAAAACAGAAGTGAACTGAACTGGACTGAATTTTACCTTTGCTATTATATTATGTTGCCCAATCAAAAAACTAGCTCCTTGGCTGCTCTGCCTCTGGCCCCGCGTTGGCTGAAGAATTGAAGACGACGCCGAAGGGAGGGCCGAGGTGGGTGAACTCCGATCGACCGATTGATCGATGCACTCACGCAGCTGCTATAGCTGCTGCCTAGCGAGCAAGCTACACGCGGCAGCTCCGAGGCGGCAGCACGACAGCGGCGCCGGCAAAGCCCCAGCCATGGCTCTCCAGAGGCCCTGGAAGCAAGAATTCATGGTGTGCAGCAGGCCAGAGGCCGAACCGATCGTACGTCGGAGTAATAATTGAGCCGATCGGGAGGTGGAAGAAGAGTCCGGCCGGCCGGGCAGTGGAGGAGGAGGAGGAATCGGCCGGTGCTGAGAACGTGACAAGGGAAAAGGGAGCAGGGAGGTGCGGATGGAGGAAGACGACGAGACGAGACGAGACCGGCGGCGACGACGACCGCGCGGGCGCGGCGACTACTTATACTACTACTACCCCCGTGCCGGCCGGGCGCGAAAATAGTCGCCGGTTTTGAGCTAAAGAAAGAGGATTAGGCGGCCCTACCCTACCCATGGTCCATGGATGCTCTTGCTCTTGCTGCTGTGGACGGATCGAGTGTCGTGTCGCGTGGGACGATCGAGGGATGACGGAAGCGGAATGAGAGCCAGCTGGAGCGCACCACGCCGAGCGCCCACTTGCGGCTCGGCCTCGCTTTCCGACCAGCCTGGCACGACGGCGACCCACTCCGGCGAGCGAGCGCGAGAGCAGTCAACCAGCCGTTCGTTGGCTTCGCATTGCGGGCGACTGTATTGTATCGCGTGACTGCTGTATTGTACTGTATACGTCCTCGTAGTCTCGTACACCGTACCTGGACTTTTCGATGCACCAGTTTCCGGACCAGCAAGCAAGCAAAGCTCGTCGTGTGTTTGCGTGCGTTCACCGGCGTGTCCTCCGCCCATGTTTTTGTTTTTGTTTTGTTTTGTTTTCCAGCAAAACATGTGGTAAGACAAGACAACAACATTTATCATCAATATCATACACATAGTACGAGGTAAGTATGATTAAACTAAATTATAAATATGTTTTGATAATAGATTTAGTTAAATTTAAGTTGGTTACACTGATACAAAAACTCCACATTTAAATGCTTGTTGGGACATAGAATATACACGGAGGAAGACAAAAAAAAAAAGAGGAAATTGCTACTTTTCAGGTGCCTGAAATCTACAAGTAAGAAGTTTACGTTGGATCCAACAAACAACCTTAACAGTTAGTTAGGCACAAGACATACAAGCCAAAAGAAGTGTTGCCTGAGAGGAAGATAACATTCAGGGAAATAGGAAAAGTGAAACAAAAAAAAGTTAATTGCTCGTCCTGGCTGTATATAGTCAACAACGTCCTTGGTCCGGCAAGGAGTGTGCATGCCACCGCAAATCAGGGTGCTTGTCAGGCCTAACATGTTCATATATATTTTGTGCAGTTTGGCGTGTGGGTGTGGCCTAACAAAACTTCTTCTAGTTTTTGACCTTGGCAGCAGACACAGTCACATAGATCATGCATGGTGTGTGACCTGCGCGTCACGTATCGATGATGAAAGCACACCTGTACACTTAGGGTCTGTTTGGTTCTCATAGGACTAGAGACTAATTTTTAGTCTTATTTAGTCTAAATTACCAAAATGAGGACTAGGGACTACTCCCTCCGTCCCGCTTTAGCAGTCGTTTTAGCTTGCTATCAAGTGCAGTGACAATTGAATGCACCTGCTATGCTATAGTGTCCAGATACATTGTACTATGCTGCGAACGTAGACAGTTGAAAGAAGTGTCAGAACGACGACTAATGCGGGACAGAGGGAGTAATTTTTAGTCTTAATTAGTCCCTATTTTAATAGACTCTTGGAAGAAACTAGGGACTACTCTTTAGTGTCATTTAGTCCTTAGTCCCTAGTCCCATGAACCAAACAGGCCCTTATATATATATATACCTTGAACAAATGCATAGATTGGACTTATTTGTCTAGTATGATTGGGATTAATTTTGGCATAACCCCACACTTTGCCTCCTCTGGAAATTAGGATGCCAATCTCGCAATTTTTCTTAAGCATTGTACTTTACGGTGTACCACATGTCGGTGGTAACGCTACACTCTAGTTATTATCACCAATGACAAACTTTAACCATATTCTATTTTCTAAAAAAAATACTCACACTTGTCATTATGAAAAAATACAAAAATGAAAAAAACACCTAAATTTCTCCAAAATGAGCTAGGATCCAAATAGCCCTACAAGAAAGCCAGCTACTCGAGAGTAATTAAAGGAATTTTGCAACATTATTTCTACACTTGTATCTAAAACACAACACCCTTACTCTCAGAGGTGCATCTGTCCAAGACGCCAAAGGCAAGAGGATGCTCACGCAATTGGCATGAAGGGCAGGTGTAACAGAACATCTGATGCCGGCCGGCGCGGCTTGCCTGCTCCGATCCATGATTGGGCATCTTCAGTTCCGCACCAAGCACGGCTATAAATTTGAAGCCGCACTCTTGCTGAAAGCAACAGCTTGTCTCCCAACCGTGGATAGTTACTAGCTTTCTTTTGCACTCATCTTTGTTTGTTTTCATGAGCCTCTCTCTGATCAGGCAACTGAAAGTGAGAGTTGGAGAAATACAAACGGGTGGACAAGCATGGCCCAACGCTCATGGTCACTGAAGTTTAGCCGGCTTGTTTTTCTCTAATGTCTCACCTTCAGACACAGTGCTTGATGTCTGTCTATGCGCACTACACTGCAAGCTACAGTGTAGCTACAACATATGCACGGATTGGCTATAGAAGGGGAGCATATGTATTTGCATCATGGCATGTGACATTTGATTTGTGGATTATTAGAGGGAACTGGAAGCACATCCATTTGTGTAAGAGGGAGTAATGATGATGGCGTTCATTCATCTAATATCTGCTCCTCTAGAATTGGTTTTAGCATTTGTTGACGATAAAATCGGTAACACACCAAAACAAAGAGCTAGATACGCTTCACGAGGGCGCCGAATCGGGATCGGCAAGCGCCTAGGGATATCCACACTGGACCGTGTGTGCCTCCAACGATGAGCCGCGACACGCAAGACACGTCGTCGGAGGAGCCTCGTCGGGCGCCGGCAGACGCAAGACACGCCGGCGAAGTCTCTTGAAACCAAACCCCGCACGCCGGGGACGGACCCGTGTGAGGGCGCCGGCAGCGGCTATGGGCTGCCCTAGCGGCTGGCCGCTCTAGGGCGTTGTTGTCGCCGATATTCCGTTCATGGCATTGGCGGAGAAGAAGAAGGAGGATGACCTACAAGCAAGACGGTAGTAGATGTGTTTGTCGATTGGATGTAGATGGGATCAAATCGCCATGAACCCCTTCATTATATAGGGAGGGTGGTCTTATCCTTTAGGAAGGCCCCTAGGACGTTTCCAATCACCAAAAATCACACCAAACAAGTTTGGAAACAAACCGATTTTGGATACGATTCGGATCGGCCGAAATCGGGTTGACCAGACGCCGCATAGGCACCTGACGCGACCTGGTCGCGTCGGCGGAGGTCTACAGCAAAGCGACCCGACCGGACGCTGACGACGCCGGACCGGACGCGACGGCGCGCTACACCGGTGAGGTGTCCGCTCCCGGACGCGACCGACGCCGACCCGACGACGACGCGATCGACGGTGGATTTGGACCGGACGCGCCCGGTGAGTCCGGTCGGTGAGTCCGATCACCTTCCGTAAAGTTTTCGATCCTCCCTCGGAATTTGGCTAAGCCCGGAAATTTGCGGTGACTTGGACCTCCAAAATATGGCTAAGTTCGGAATTTTTGCGGTGGTTTAGCCTATGCCATTTTTTTGGGTGTCAACAGCATTGATACTTAGGGAATTACACATGAAGCCTGCTTGCACTTTTGGTTTTCTCGGTTCATCTCCATAGAATTGATTTTGGCTCTGGCACTTGAGAATTACACATAGAAAAATAGCATCAAGCATAAAAGATTGCTCTGGTGGGTTGGGTTTCAGTTCATCATTTTACCTATCATACCTTATAGTTCTGTTTCAGTTTGTCAATTTACATGTCATACCTTAATTATATATTTATATTTGATAATATCCATGTAATTAAATTCGTCAGATTTGCTTGATACATGGACATCAACAACCGTGAATAAAAAAGAACCTCAAATACTGCATGCTCGTTTTTTTAAAGAACATGTAGGTTCATACACACACGGGTTGATTTTTAAAAAACCATTTGTACCAAAAATGCGTCAGTTGCTGATCCCCCGTCAGATCTTGTGAAATATCAAGTGAGGAATTGAAAACAGACAGGGCAAAGGCCCAACCAAACTGAAGCTTGATCCTCTAGTCTAGGTAGTAGGACGCTACAAAGTTTTTTTTTTTTTTTTTTTTTTAGGACGAGCAGAAGTAGGACGATACAAAGTGACAGTGAGGATTCAAGCTCCTCTGAGCTGTGATATCTCAGCTTGAATTGGCCCATTAATTTGGAAAAGCGACATTAGCACTGACACATACATTTTTTTTTTTGAGAATTAGCACTCACATATTATACATACGGACAAGCGAACAGTTTCAGTTCAAAAGAGGCCCACTGGGCTAGTATAGATAAGCGAGGCGGCCCGCGGGCGTGTCCACAGCAGTGTACGGCCGCCCTCGACGGTTCGTCCTCCGCGAGCCCATTTCCTTCCTGCTATGGACTTTCTCTCCCACCACCTCAGATCCGGCCGATTCGCCGCCGGTGAAGGCTGATTCGAAGTTCCCCGTTGGCCGCCACGCCGTCCTCGGATGGGATGGCTCTACCTTCCACTCTCCAAGCCTACCTTGGGTCCAAGGGGACGGATGACGAGGCTCCCCAGCACCCAGCTCTGAGAAAGGGACGACAGGTCGACTGGTAAGTGGCCACCTTCCTCTCTTCTCCAGCATATGCATATCGCACTATGTTCCGGCCTGCATTAGCCAGGGCCATCGTCGTTCGTTTCCTTGACTGTTTATCTGTTGCATCAGCAAAAATGTAGGAGGCTCAATGTTTTCTGTGCACGTACATAACTAGCAATTGGAGAGGTGTCAACCGTAAGGATGACAAAAAGTAAAAAAAATCCCCCCATTTTGTGTTGTAACGAGGCGCGATTAGAAAAGATACAGCCTACAAATGAAACTTGCTTAAGAAAGCCATAGTAGAAAACCCCACATGTGATGTGTGCAATGCAGCAGATGAGACCCCGGCTCATGTTTGGCTGTCCGCATGCCGCGCAAATTTGGAACGCGTTGTGCATCCCAACAGACCAACAGTGGCTAGTTCCTGCGCTGAAGGAAATTCAGTCGCCAGATCATATGCCAAGGAAGCACTTCGGCACCTTCCTGCTGCTGTGTTACTGGCACATCTGGAGGAGGCGCAACAATGTGGTGTGTAGGAATGAAAGAACTACACTGACGGACGCCATAGCTGCCTGCAAATCAGAAGCAGTACTATGGTCTGTTAGGCTGCCTCGAGAGGATGCAGCTATTGGCTCCAAGTGGTGCTCCGTTTTGGCTAACGCTATGTAACAACTAGCAAAACAATTTGCACATGTGTCTGTAACCTATGGCTATTTGAGAGCCACAGCAATCAATATATCTATCGGGTGAGGGATGCTCTCCCTCGTCGAATTTTCAAAAAAGACGGGTTTTGGTTCATGTCAAAATTCCACTGGTTCTCAGCAAGGTATTGTACTGTAGCAACCAGAAAAGGCTCAACCTCGGTTACACGCACATGCCCCCGCACCTTCTTCTTTTCTTCATGGATGCTTCTCACCTAGGACAAGGTCCAATGACAACGAGAGGAAGGACCCAAAACCCGTTGGTCTTCCTTCTGGACCAGTACAAGGTGATGGAAGGCATATGGAGCCCAGCTACAGCGTGAGATCCTGGTTAGTGCAGCAATGGCTACCAGTATGGGCCATCCTGGACATCATTGAAGATGCTGAAGGCATGGAGGAAGGCTGCGTACCGGCCATCCGGGCAGGAGTACGGGAAGGAGTAAGAGCCTGGCTCAAGGTGCTCAGGAAGGTATCCTATGAAGCAAATGATGTCTTTGATGAGTTCAAGTATGAGGCACTTGCGCGAGAAGCCAAGAAGAGGGGGCACCACAATACACTCGGCATGGATGCTGTAAGCCTCTTCCCTGCTTATAACCACATCATGTTCCGTCGTAGGATGGGTAAGAAGCTGCAGAAGATTGTGAAAGACATTGAGGTCCTGGTCGCAGAAATGAATGCCTTTGGTTTCAGTCAAAGGCAACAAGCACCATCATCAAAGCCACACCGGCAGACAGATCCAGTCATGATTGAATCTGAGAAGGATATTGTTAGCAGATCCAGAGTTGAAGAGAAGAAGAAGATTACTTGATCATGACATTACTTGATCATGCTATCAAAGGTTGATCTCCTTGTTCTCCCTATTGTTGGATTAGGTGGGCTGGGCAAGACCACCTTTGTGCAGCTAGTTTACAATGACCCTTAAAGTAGAGAAGCATTTTCAGTTCGAAAGTGGTGTTGTGTGTCAGAGGATTTCGATGTGGGTAATATTGCAAGAAGCATCTGCAGTAGCACAGAGAAAGATGGTGAAAAGGCATTACAAGACCTTCAGAAAGAACTAAGCGGAAAAGAGGTGCCTCCTTGTGTTGGATGATGTATGGAATGAATATGTGAATAAATGGTTAAAGTTGAAGACCTGTCTTCAGTATGCTGGGAAAGGTAGTGCCATACTGTCCACAACTCGTGATTTAAAAGTAGCTCAAATTATGTCTGGGGTAAAGTTCAAGCCCATAATCTGGCAAATCTAGAGGATGCATTTCTAAAGGAAATACTCGAGAGGAGCATTCATTTTGCAAAAGCCAGAATTTGCTAATCTAGAGGAAGTTGTTGATCCTATCGTGAGGAGATGTGCTGGCTCTCCTTTAGCTGCCAAAGCCATAGGATCCATGCTGAGTACCAAGACTAGCAAGGAGGAATGGATGGTTGTATCAAAGAAAAGCAGCATTTGCAATGAGGAGACTGAAATCTTACCCATACTCAAGCTGAGTTATGACAGCTTACCATTGCACATGAAGCAGTGCTTTGCATTTTGTGCTGTGTTTCCAAAAGACTATGAGATTAATGTGGACGATTTAATCCAGCTGTGGATGGCACATGACTATGTACCGATTGAGGAGGATGTCCCTCTTGAAGCAACCGGAAGACAGATTTTCAACGAGCTAGCTTGGAGGTCATTCTTTCAAGATGCCTTGGAGGATCGAAACTGGTGTCATTTTCGTAGTATTAAGACATGTAAGATACATGATCTTATGCATGACATTGCCTTATCTGTTTTAGGCGAAGAATGTGCAACTATCACCAATAGGTCCGATCAGAAGAAGCTATTGTCTAAACACTGTCGGCACTTGTTCGCATCGTATAATGCGACTGGTGCTTATCTGATTCCTTTTCTGGAGAAACAAGCCCCAACTCTCCAGACGTTATTGTTGTCTCCAGATGCAAACTGGACATCACATATGCCAAAGTACAATTCTCTGCGAGCAGTAAGACATCCTCTTAGTTCAGAATTTAAATTCAGATCATGGCAGTTGCAGCACCTAAGGTACCTTGATCTCTCAAAAAATTGGCAGATCAAACAACTTCCTGAAGAAATAAGCATAATGTATAATTTACGGACCCTGAATGTTTCGGGCTGTTTTAATCTTTGTCAACTTCCAAGGGATATGAAGTATATGGCAAGCCTTCGACACCTGTATACTGAGGGTACATCTTTGAAATGCATGCCTTCAGACCTTGGACAACTCACTTCTCTGTGTATTCTGACATATTTCGTGGCTGGTGCTAGCTCTGGCTGCAGTACTGTTGGAGAATTGCAAAACCTTAACATTGGTGGCAATCTGATGTTAAGCCATCTGGAAAATGTAACAGAGGCACAAGCAAGAGCTGCTACTCTTGAAAATAAAGAGAAACTCAGGCATTTATCTCTTGAATGGAGTAGTGAATGCCATGAGGAACCAGTATCAGATTGTCATAAGAAGATATTAGATGCCCTTAAACCTCATGAGGGGTTGGAGAAGCTAAGGATACAGGGTTACAAAAGCATTTCTTTACCAACATGGATGAAAGATCTTGGTTTGCTGCAGAAGCATTTGACGGAGCTCCATCTAGCTGGCTTTACAGTCTGTGAGGAATTTCCTCAATTTAGCCATCTAGAAGCTCTTCAGATTCTTCATTTAGAAGAACTGGAGAAATTACAAAGCCTTTGTAGCAACGAGGCATCCTTGACATTTCAAAACTAAAAGAACTTAAGTTACTTAGTTTGAAGGACATGGAAAGATGGGTGACAGCTGAAGGGAGAGTGGGAGGAGAAGTGGCTTTTCCTCAGCTTGAGAATCTTGTTATTCGGGGCTGTCCAAAGTTATTTACTCTACCTGAAACACCAAATCTCAAGGATGTAGTTCTTGATGAAGGCAAAGCACAGCTATCGTTGCTATTGGCTAGATGTGGATACATGTCTTCGCTGTCAACACTAAGTCTGAATGTTCATGATAAAGACGCAGCACTTGAGCTAGACGGTGAGAACGTGGAGTCACCTCTGTTAGAACTGATCTTAAATGGGTGTGACTTTTTCTTTCCCCCAAGTCCAAGGCAGCCTGCATTTATGATTTGGAGATGGTTTGGAAAACTTGTTTCTTTGGATATTAGTGGATGTGATGCGCTCATCTACTGGCCTGAGGATGTGTTGGAAAGCTTGGTATCCTTGAAAACTTTGTACATTTATGGGTGCCATAATCTAGTGGGGCCCGCTCAGGTAAAAGGTCAGCCAGTACCAACAACCAGTCAGGTCCTGCCACACCTAAACTATTTGCTTGTAAATTACTGTCGAAACCTGACCGAGCTCTTTGTTCTTCCCCCATCTATCAGTATGCTCCGACATTTTGTCCTGTGAAAAGTTCAAGTTCACATGGGAGGATACAGAATGGAATAGTGTACAGGTGAAAAAGCTTGGCACAAGTACGTCGATGGAAAACTGTTCATCCACCAGTGTGCCAAAGCAATTGCCAGCACTGACAAACCATCCTCTGCCATGCCTGGAATACCTACAAATATATATATCGGATAACCTGGTAACACTCCCAAATCTACCACCGGCCCTCAAGATCTTACGTATCAGCTCATGTCAGAAGCTTTGTTCTGTGTCAGGGCAGCTGGATGTGCTTGAGCGTTTGGAAATTCGTAACTGCAATAAGTTGCAGTCATTGGATTCCCTGGGACACCTACCATCGTTACAAGAGCTCACTCTTTAGAGCTGCAAAACTTTGACCCCCATACCGGGTGCTTGTGGAAATTATTCAGCTCTGCAGAGACTTGCCATCAAATATTGCCCGGCCATTGATATGAAGCCCCTTTACAAACGACACCAGCAGCGCCTTGACAACCTTGAAGAAAGGGACTTGTCACATGCTCATTCAAGCGATCCCGGTGAAGGTACGTTCCAAGCCATTGTTCTTCAATACATGTGACCTATCTTTTCTCTTCCCCTTCCCCTCTTTTTAGGTACATTTGATCATTTAAAGTTCAGTCCAGACGATTTCAAGTTCTAGCCTGGTCTTATTTCCTCACATTCATGTATGTCGTTTTTTGGGGTTGGCTAAGGATAATGAAAGAGTAGGTGGTTAGGAGGGGCTTTTGTATTTTTTGAAAGATCCGGAGGGGCTATTGTAGCATCTCTATTGAGAGGCACACCACTTAAGAATATGTTGTGCCTGTTGATAGAACTAGTAGATTATTATAAACTGTCTATTTTCAAGCCAATTTGTCAGCAGATTTGTGCATCTCCCTTGCCACCTCCACTTCGATCTTAGAGTGAACACACCCTCAGTGCATCTGTCTTACACTATGGACATAAGACAATCCAACACTACAGCAAGTCCACTAAGGAAAAAAAAAAGAAGTGCCATGAGGGAGCTCAGTTTGCTACACGTTTGCAAGAAAACTGTGTGGACTTGGTCTTGAAAAAACTCCATGGTGGAAAAAATAGGCTTGATCCCCTAATTAGCTAGACCCAGTAACTTAACTTTTTATTTCTCAATTTTGGATGCATTTTGGTATGGCAGGGTGAGTGACCCTTGTTTTGTTTGAGTGCTCTCCCTCCCATCCTCCTTTTAAGATACAATTATATTGCAAAAGTTTGATATATGTACTTATTTGTCTTGGATGCAGCAACTAGCTGACAGTAATACATTCTGACACTATTTTCCCTTTGTCAGGGCCTAAACTGAAGAACCCAAGAACCTGGAAGTATGCTATTCCTCAACGCTGGCGTTACGGAACTAAAGTCCTAAATACAGATTGCACATGTTACCAAAGGTTTGTGTCATTAAACAATGCAACATTTATCCATCAAGTTGGGTTAACTAAAGTGTCTGTATTGGGCTTTGCTTGTGCCTATTGGTGATCGTGTGTGGTGGTTCCCTTCCAGGAGTGATCCCAGGTGCCATCAATGAAGTTGTCGATGAAAACATTGTCCGTTACTTATTGAGGATAACCAGCATGACGTGTTAGACCTTTCAGATCCAAGACCCGACAAACTGAAGCAGCATAGAAACCCAAATCTATTGAGAAGCATACCCCAATTTTCACTGTCAGTGAAGGCTAATCTGACCACACACATGTGTCATAACCACTGTAAGACTCTGCTTGAACAAGTGCTCATGTAGACAATCTTCTTTTTATGCCGTTGTCATTCGTGCCTGGGATTGGCATTGCCATAATGTCTTTGGAACTGCCATTATATGCCTGTAGAATGAAATGAAGCATGTGTCATAACCACTGTTGTAAGGATACCCAGTTGTAATTTTATTCTGAGTTATGATTTTGAAGCTTGTGCTATTGCCTATTGAGCATTGGCATGGACTAGTCTTGTGAAACTGAGAGCATGAGGTGCATGCGTTCAGGACCCAGAGGGACAGTGCCAAGAAAGGGAAGTCGAACCTGCATGAAGGGATGGTGTGTAGCAAAAAAACATACATACATATGCAAGCGTGATTGCGTTTAGTGATTGGGAATCTTCAGCTCAACAGTGACATGTTGAAGCTATATTAGCACTAGCGTCAAACAACAATGGGTAATTGCTTGATAAATGGACAGCTGACTGTCGGCAGCAAAGGATGAACCTCAGCTACTGCAGAGGAAAGATACTCGATCGAATTGCTTCTCTTATATGTACATCATGCATTTGTCAGGTTGCTGAACCATAGTCATCCTGCAAGCATATTTGTTTTTGATTCAACTAGAAACTTGAAAAGAAATGGTGTGGCCTAAATGACAGCCATTAAGTTTTTTATAACATTTGTATTCATCTCAATTCACATGTGTTCAAGATTTAAAATTTACTAGTTTTTTATTTTTTAATACGGTCTATCCTAATACATATATTGTTTAAAATAGATGCAAGTGTAACCAAATAGAGAAGGCAGTAAAAGTGAACTGAAAACCACGTTGGTTTTCTCAAGTATCTCACTCACCTCCAATGATCCAATCCATAAACAGTTTTAGCATCAACACGCATGATTCATGCTTGCGGCTCGGTTTCAGTTTGTTAATTTTCATGCAATCCCCTTGATACGTGGAAATCAACAGCAACAACAAAAATTAAGCCTCAGTTCCTGAAAAATTACCGTAATCAGACAGAGCTCAGACCGTTTTGGCTTGTCAATTTTCCTGTCACAACTTAACTAAATCTAAATTCGTCGAAATTGCTTGATACATGGACACCAGTAGCAGAAAACAGACATGCCCAAGGCCCAACTAGCCAGCCCGAGAGATTTATCCTAATACACACTTACCCAGGAGCCGTCAAACAAAAGGTCGATGGAAATTGAATCTTTTATTTTTATTCATGGAACGAGCTAGGAGCGGGGACTTGTTTTCTTCAAGGAACGAGCTGGCATTTGAGTTAGGAAATTTCGACCTTGTGCTATTGGTGCTATTGGCATGAACCGGTTCTTCTGAAACTGAAAGCGTTCAGGATGCGGGATGTCAATGCAGGGAACTGGAATGAAATTCTCTAGGGTCCGGCACCTTAATTCACTTGCTTTATTAGCCTGTTCACCATCTTGCTAGTTGAGGCACTGAGACTAACAGTTGGAGCAATACAAACTGATGGTGGATTCAATTCTCAAGGCAGCAAAACTGGCCAATGAATCAGTTCTTTTTTTTTTTCGGTTTCTCCAATGCCTCAACTTCAGTCGAGGCTTGATCTCTAGGTTTTGTTTTGTTTTTTTTTTTTTTTTTTTTTTTTTTTTGAGAATAGGTAGTACGCTACAAATAAATGTTTAGTTTAAAACCTGAAAAGTGCTTTTTATATATAAGTCACATCGAATCTCTTGACAGAATTGCCGTGACATCAAATGTAGGTAAACAAAAACTAAGGCAAGTTTCCAGAAAAGTATGAGGCCTTTTGGGCCTAATTAGTCTATAATAGGACAATAATTATCAAAGGGGGATATATGGCCCTATGGGCCCAACCCAAAAATATTTCACCAACTAAACACACCCAAACTGCAAATGAGGGTTCAGATTCCTCTAATATCTTAGCACTAACAAATACGTACATGTTTTTTCGACATACGTACATAATAAATATACACAAAATTATATCATAATATATACAAGTTTCAGTGCAAAAGAGGCCCATTGGGCTATCTTAGATAAACGAGGTGCCGGCGGTGATCACAGTCCACACGGGAGTCAACACGGCCCTCAACCTCCTCCGCCTCGTTCTCCTGCTCTGGACTCCGTCGTCTCCCACACCTCAGATCCCGCCGATTCGCCGCCGGTGGAGGTAGACTGGAAGTTCTCCGTTGGGCGCGGTGCCGTCCTCCGCTGGCTTTACCCCCAGACGGCGGAGGCCCCAGCTGGGAGAAAGGGACGGCTGATAGATAAGGTAGGCCGCCGTCTTCCTCTCTCCAGCATATCCACTATACTATAAGTCTATACCCGAGGCTCGGGCTGCATTCGCCATGGCCGTCGTCCTTATTTGCCTTGCATGCTTCATCTGATTGCATCCCTCTAATTTGTGTTGTAACGAGACGACTAGAAAGATACAGGCGCCTCGGGTTTCAATAATTGATTTAGTATAGGTCTCACATTGGAGTTGTCATTTATTCTGAATTTTGTTTTACATTGTTTGGTCAAAATGCTGAGGGGTGTTTCTTTTGGTATAAATATATAAATGGGCAAAATTTTTTGCCGTTTTTTTAAAAAAAACAACTGTTCATGTTTATGATACAGTTCCACCGCTGGTCAGCAAGGTACTGTAGCAATCAAAAAAAGAACTGGACCTCCGGTTAGACGCACTTGCCTCGTACCTTCTCTTCTTTGTTATTAGTGATGGATGGATGCTTCTCACCTACTGGGACTTGACTTTCTTGTATTTCATTGCTCTAATCCTATGAAAGGACCCCAATCATCATCGCTTTAAGGTTTTTTTATAACTTGATCTTCATCTTTCGTGTTTCATTGGCGCCTGGTGGCTACCATTACCTAATACCATGACAATGAAAGGAACGGCAATAAGGCTCCATCCACATCTGCTTTGCCCACTTCCACTCATTCGTTCATCCACATCCACTTTCCCCAATTCCCCTGCTACAGTGCGTTTTGTTCGGAGCGAGCGTTCCTTAGAGGTGCGAGTGCAGCAATGGCTGAATTGGTAACCAGTATGGTCATCGGGCCACTGGTCTCCATGGTGAAGGACAAGGTGTCCAGCTACCTTCTTGACCAGTACAAGGTGATGGAAGGCATGGAGGAGCAGCGTGAGATACTGGAGCGCAAGCTACCGGCCATCCTGGACATCATTGAAGATGCGGAAGAGAAGGGTGCGTACAGGGCAGGCGTAAGAGTCTGGCTCAAGGCGCTCAGGACAGTATCGTATGAAGCAAATGACGTCTTTGATGAGTTCAAGTATGAGGCACTTGCGCGAGAAGCCAAGAAGAGGGGGCACCACAATACACTCGGCATGGATTCTGTAAGCCTCTTCCCTGCTTATAACCACATCATGTTCCGTCGTAGGATGGGTAAGAAGCTGCAGAAGATTGTGCAAGATATTGAGCGCCTGGTCGCAGAAATGAATGCCTTTGGTTTCTGTCAAAGGCAACAAACACCATCGTCAAATCCACACCGGCAGAAAGATCCAGTCATGATTGAATCAGAGAAGGATATTGTTAGCAGATCCAGAATTGAAGAGAAGAAGAAGATTGTGACGACATTATTTGATCATGCTAGCCATGCTGGTCTCCTTGTTCTCCCTATTGTTGGATTAGGTGGGTTGGGCAAGACCACTTTTGTGCAGCTAGTTTACAATGACCCTGAAGTAGAGAAACATTTTCAGTTCCGAAAGTGGTGTTGTGTGTCAGAGGATTTTGATGTGGGTAATATTGCAAGAAGCGTCTGCAATAGCACAGAGAAAGATGGTGAAAAGGCATTGCAATACCTTTAGAAAGAACTAAGCGGAAAGAGATGTCTCCTTGTGTTGGATGATGTATGGAATGAAGATGTTAATAAGTGGGAAAAGTTGAAGACCTGTCTTCAGTATGCTGGCACAGGAAGTGCCATACTGACCACAACTCGTCATGCAAAAGTAGCTAAAATTATGTCAGGGGGTAAAGTTGAAGCCCATAATCTGACAAATCTAGATGATGCATTTCTAAAGGAAATACTTGAGAGAAGAGCATTCATTTTGCAGAAGCCAGAATATGCTAATCTAGAGGAAGTTGTTGATGCAATCGTGAAAAGATGTGCTGGCTCTCCTTTAGCTGCCCAAGCCATAGGTTCCATGCTGAGTACCAAGACTAGCATGGATGAATGGATGGCCATATTAAATAAAAATAGCATTTGCAATGAGACTGGAATTTTATCCATACTCAAGCTAAGCTATGACAACTTGCCATTACACATGAAGCAGTGCTTTGCATTTTGTGCCGTCTTTCCAAAAGATTATGAGATTAATGTGGATGATTTGATCCAGCTGTGGATGGCTAATGACTATGTACCAGTTGAGGAGGATGTCCCTCTTGAAACAACTGGAAGACAGATTTTCAACGAGCTAGCTTGGAGGTCATTCTTTCAGGACACGATGGAGGATCAAAACTGGGGTCATTTTCGTAGTATTAAGACATGTAAGATACATGATCTTATGCATGACATTGCTTTATCTGTTTTAGGTGAAGAATGTGCAACTATCACCAATAGGTCTGATGAGAAGAAGTTATTGTCAAAGCACTGTCGGCACTTGTTCTCTAGAGATACTTTGGTAACTGATGCTCTTCTGATTGATAATCTGAAAAAACAAGCCCCAACTCTCCAGACATTATTGCTTTCTCCATTTGCAGACTGGGCATCATATATGCCACAGTGCAATTCTCTGCGAGCACTAAAGCTTCCTCATTCAAAACTTAAAATCGGACCAAGACAGTTGCAACACCTAAGGTACCTTGATCTCTCAGAGACTCGGTGGATCAAACAACTTCCTGAAGAAATAAGCATAATGTATAATTTACAGACCCTGAATGTTTCGAGGTGTCATAATCTTTGTCAACTTCCAAGGGATATGAAGTATATGGCAAGCCTCCGGCACCTGTATACAGAGGGATGCACATCATTGAAGTGTATGCCTCCGGACCTCGGAGAACTCACTTCTCTGTGTATTCTGACATATTTCGTGGCTGGTGGTAGCTCTGGCTGCAGTAATATTGGAGAATTGCAAAACCTGGACCTTGGTGGTAAACTGATGCTAAGCCCTCTGGAAAATGTGACAGAGGCACAAGCAAGATCTGCTACTCTTGGAAATAAAGAGAAACTCAGGCATTTATCTCTCGAATGGAGTAGTGAATGCCATGAGGAACCAGTATCAGATTGTCATAAGAAGGTATTAGACGCCCTTAAACCACATAAAGGGTTGGAAAATCTAATGGTACAGGGTTACAAAAGCACTTCTTTACCAACATGGATGAAAGATCTTGGTTTGCTGCAGAAGCATTTGACGGAGCTCCATCTAGCTGGCTTTACAGTGTGTGAGGAATTTCCTCAATTTAGCCCTCTGGAAGCTCTTCAGATTCTTCATTTTAGAAGAACTTGAGAAATTAAAAAGCCTTTGTAGCAACAAGGCATCCTTGACATTTCGAGTTTAAAAAATTGCAGTTAGTTAGTCTGAAGAATATGGAAAGATGGGTGGCAGCTGAAGGGAGAGAGGGAGGAGAAGTGGTGTTTCCTCTGCTTGAGAATCTTGTTATTCGTGGCTGTCCAAAGCTTGTTACTCTACCTGAAACACCAAATCTCAAGGATGTAGTTCTTGCTGAAGGCAAAGCACAGCTATCGTTGCTAATGGCTAGACGTGGTGGATACATGTCTTTGCTATCAACAATAAGACTGAATGTTTGTGATAAAGAAGCAACACTTGAGCTAGACGGTGAGAACGTGGAGTCACCTCTGTTGGAACTGAGCTTAAATGGATGCGACTTTTTCTTCCCCCCAAGTCCAAGGCAGCCTGCATTTATGATCTGGAGATGGTTTGGAAAACTTGTTTCGTTGGATATTACTAAATGTGATGCGCTCATCTACTGGCCTGAGGATGTGTTCCAAAGCTTGGTATCCTTGAAAAGTTTGTACATTTTTGGGTGCCATAATCTAGTGGGGCCCGCTCAGGTAAAAGGTGAGCCAGCACCAACAACCAGTCGGGTCCTGCCACACCTAAACACTTTATCTGTAATCAAATGCCAGAACCTGACAGAGCTCTTTGCCCTTCCCCAGTCTCTCACTAACCTCCACATTTGGTCCTGTGAAAAATTGGAGTTCATGTGGGAGGATACAGAATCGAAGAGTGTACATGTGAAGCAGCTTGGCACGAGTACGTCGATGGAAAACTGTGCATCCACCAGTGTACCAAAGCAACCGGCAGTGCCAGCACAAACAAACCATTCTCTGCCTTGCCTGGAATATCTAGACATAGGTGGACTGGATAACCTGGTAACGCTCCCAAATCTACCACCGTCCCTCAAGGTGTTACAGATCCACTCGTGTCAGAAGCTCTGTTCTGTGTCAGGGCAGCTGGATGTGCTTGAGCGTTTCGACATTTATGGCTGCGATAAGTTGCAGTCGCTGGATTCCCTGGGACACCTGCCATCGCTACAAAGCCAGTCTTGACAGCTGTAAAAGTTTGATCTCCGTGCCTGGTGCTGTTGGAAGTTATTCAGCTCTGCAGAGACTTACCATCAAATATTGCCCGGCCATTGATACGAAGCCCCTTTACAGACGACACCAGCAGCTTCTTGACAACCTTGAAGCAAGGGACCTGTCACATGCTCATTCTAGCCTTCCCAGTGAAGGTACATTCCAAGCCATTGTTCTTCATTATGCAGCCTACCTTTTCTGTAACCCCTCCCCGGTTTTTAGGTACATTTGATCATTTAAAGTTCAGTCGGACGTTTTAAAGTTCTAGGCCGGTCTTATTTCCTCATGTCCACCCTTTTTCTGTACCTCCTTCCGGGTTTTTAGGTACATTTGATCATTTAAAGTTCAGTTGGACGTTTTAAAGTTCTAGGCCGGTCTTATTTCCTCATGTCCATGTATGTCGTTTTTTTGGGTTGGCTAACGATAATGAAAGATTAGGTGGTTGGGAGGGGCTATTGTAGCCTCTCTGTTGAGAGCACACCACTTCAGAATATGTTTTTCCGTTGATAGAGATAGGAAATTATTTTAAATTGTTAATTTCAAGCCAATTAGTCAGCAAATTTGTGGACCTCCCTTGCTACCTCCATTTCAGTCTTAGAGTGAGCGCACCTCAGGGCATCTGTGTTTAGCTATGGAGATTAGACAATCCAGCACCACAATCCACAGGGAGTCCTCTAAGAAATAAGAAAAAAAAGAGGCACGACAGGGGAAGCTCAGTTTGCCACATGTTTGTGAGAAATATGTGATAATGTGTGGACTTAATCTTGATCCCCATAACTAGCTACACCCAGCAACTTGCAACTTTTTTTGTCTATTTTGGATGTCTCAAATCCTCCTTAAGATACAGCCCTATTACAAAAGTTTTTTATATATATATTTGTCTTGGGTGCAGCAACTAGTACACATTGTTTTTACATTCTGACACTATTTTCCCATTGTCAGGGCCTAAACTGAAGAACCCAAGAACCTGGAAGTATGCTATTCCTCAACGCTGGCGTTACTGGAACTAAAGTCCTAAATACAGATTGCACATGCTACAAAAGGTTTGTGTGGCATTAAACAATGCAACCTGTATCCATCAAGTTGGATTAGCTATAAAGCATCTGTATTGGGCTTTGCTTGTGCCCCTGTTGCTGATCGTGTGTGGTGGTTCCCTTCCTGGAGTGATCCCAGGTGTGATCAATTAAGTTGTCGATGGAACCAATGCCTGTTACTTATTGAGGATGATAACAAGTGCTTATGTAGACAAATGCTCCTTTTTATGCCGTTTCCGTTATTGCCTGGGATTGGCATTGCCATAATGTTGTGGAACTGCCGCTGTATGCCTGTAGAAATGAAGCATGGCAGTGTACATATATACAGACTACTAGAGAGCAGCAGCATGGCATGCGCACCAGCATGTGCTGCTGCCCAACAGCTTCTAGCATGGAGACCATAAGATGACGGGCAGGCAGCATTGGTGGCCAATTGTTGAAGAGGCAGAGCACTTTTGTTGGCCCGTTTTGGCCTTTGCAACGTACGTACTTATCTGTTTCATTAGTTGAGAATTGTACACAGTGCTGCAAGGTTGTAAGGATATCCAGTTGTAACTTCGTTTTGATTTATGACTTTTAAGCTTGTGCTGCAAGGTTGTAAGGATACCCAGTTGAGAATTGTACACAGTGCTACTGCAGATGAAACATACTCGATCGAATTGCTTCTCTTATATGTACATCATGCATTTGTCAGGTTGCTGAACCCATCATCCTGCAAAGCGTATTTGCTTTGATTCAACTAGAAACTTGAAGAGAAATGTTGTGGCCTAAATGGCTAAATTCAAACAATTTGAATCTGGACACCATAAGTTAGAGCATGACTTATGTGGAAAAAAAAAAAAAATTATGAGACTAGTTTATATAACTTTAAGAGGTCAAACAAGTTTTCTATGAATTTTCTAAGATTGAAATAGACTTTAGAATTTTTAATTGCATTATTTTTAAAAAAAAATAATTATATAGATTTTTGAAATCTATTCATATATAATTATTTTGAATAAGTTTAAAAAATAATATTTCTAGTTCAGTTTACGTCTTCAAATCATAACTTAGTCATATTTATCTTTCTAGTTGGAATAAATTTATCTAATTAGTCGTGTTGTCCCACGGTCTCACTCAACCCAGCTTAGGCTGCCCACCTGTATCGCCTAATGTTGAGTCCACTACGAGACTTCAAGTTTAGTGATGAGTTGTATGCATGTCTGATGTCCCATCTAAGCTGAGCTGAGGTCTGAGGATAAGATGGAATTAAAACGACAACACAATAGGATTTGTTTGATAACATTTGTATTCATCTCAATTCACATGTGTTCAAGAAAATTAGGATGAAAAAAATTGTTTAACTTTTTTTTTTACTACAAATCTGTCCTAATAAGTATATGGTTTAAAATACATACAAGTGTAACCAGATATAAGAGCTGACAGTAAAAGTGAACTGAAAACCACGTTGGTTTTCTCTAGTATCTCACTCCTCCAGTGGTCCAAACCAACAACGGTTTTAGCATCAACACACATAATTCAAACTTGCGGCTCGGTTCCAGTTTGTTAATTTTCATGCAATCTCCTTGATACGTGGACATCAACAGCAACAACAAAAAATGAGCCTGAGTTCCTGAAAATGGTTGTGTGACACACAGATATATTCTTGCAGAATTACCGTAACCAGCCTATGGCTGGCCCATCAACCACAACGGCCCATACTCAGGCCTATGGTCCAGCCACAGTGGATGGCCGATGGCCGTATGGGCCTTAATGAAAACAGGCAACGCACAACGGATCCGCGTGCTCGCCGACTCGCTGACGCCGCCGGCTGGCCAGGTCCACATGAGAATGAGAGCAAGCAGTAGCAGTAGCAGTAGCAGCAGCTACGATTTGCGTTTCTGATCTGTCCCCCATTCGCCACTTTCTCCTGCATCCGCCATCCGGCCAGCGTACGTGCTACACTGCTGCCACGATGGAGTTGGTGAGAAGAGAAAGCCAGCAGCGCTGGCCATGGTCATCGACTTACAAGTTCCGCCGCCGCAATTCAGTGGGCTGGAGGCGGGAGCTGGCTGGGGTGGAGGTTGGGCTTGCCATCGTGATCGACCATGCTTCCATTACCTTGTTCCGGATTCCGATTGCTCTATCTCTAGGTATGTCCAAGAATCGGTATGGCATCCTGCTCTTAAGGTGTTCGATCAAATGCCAACGGGTGTTTATCAAGTGTATAATCTAGGAGATGTTTCACCGGATCAAATTCCAAGAATTGCATTTAGTATACATCTCACATTGTCGGTTGTCAATTATTCTGAATTTTGTACACTGCCTAGGCTGCTGAGACACAACCTGCTGTCCAATTCCGAGTGCTTGATTGGTCTAGGTAGTTCGCTACAAAGTGACAATGAGGGTTCAGGCTCGTCTAATATCTCAGCTTGAATTGGGCCATTAATTTGCGAAGCTATATTACCACTGACACATACCATAATTACACACGAAAGTAGTATATAGTACAGTTTCAGTGCAAAAGAGGCCCATTGGGCTGGCTTAGACAACCAAGGCCTGGCCCGCCCGTGGGTGTCCACCACAGTGCAAGCGGCCCTGGACCCTTGTCCTCCACGAGTACATTTGCATTCTTCTTTTTTTTTTGAATTTTCACCGGGGGGGAGGCGCTCCCCACCTGTATTTCATTTCATTTTGGCCCGAAACGGCCGTGTAGAGTTTACAACGTTTACATCGCTACTATTTACATCATTCATCATGTATAAGCATCAGCAATGGATATTCTAGCCCTGCATTGCCGTCTCAAATATTTGACACCATATGTCCGCTATGTGTTTCTTTTTTCCTCTTGATCCTCGCCTTCCATAGCCTTGCAGTTTCAATGCATTGATGTAAAACCTGATTGACCACCATGCTTTCGTTTCTGAAGATCTTAGCATTCCTCGCCTTCCAAAGCGTCCAACAGCATAATCGATGAGCGTCGCGTGCTCATCAGTTGGGACACCTGGTAGAGGAGACATGAGGTGCAGGCTGCCGACATCTTGGCCAATTACCTGATGCATGTTGAGACATTCCCAAAACGATCTGCGAGCGAACACCCACCGATAATGTGCTCGGTGTTTCATCATGGTGGGAACATATCTCACAAATCCTATCAGGGACGATGTGCTTCTTGTGTAGGACTACTCTGCATTGAATTCTCTTCTGTAGCAGCAGCCACATGAAGAGTTGGACCCTTGGGGGGCAGCGGTTTTCCAAATGAATTCTGCAGCGGCATCCTTCTGATGTCCTTGAGCCTTGATGAAACTGTACACTGTTCCACTGTCAATGCCCTTGGAATTAAGGAAAGGAGAAACCCGTGTGTCAGGGTCCTGCCCTAGCTGCGTTTGGTCCATCAGATCATTGATCTGCTGCAACTTCGGTTTGAGCTCGTGCTGACAGCCTGCTGACAAGTGTTTGCTCTATCCCATTCGCCATCATCTCCTGCACTGAAGCTTCCTTCTTGGTGCAGTGGCTATAGATTGCCGGGAACCTTTCTGCGAGGGGGCCTCATCGTGGTGCCAGACATCCATCCAGAACGAAGTTGACCTTCCATCACCAATCCGCACCGTGGTGATGGCCTGATAAAGCGGCAGAAGGGGGCGTAGTGTCTCCCAATGTTGGCCGTGCACATCACCCCGGAGAGATGCAATACAAGCTCGTTGTCTCACCCAAGTAGCCCAAAGCCGACTGCTGTTCAGAATGCAATCTGTGCACCAATTTGAGGAGAAGTGAAATGTTGTGTGCTCCTAGGTCCCTGATGCGAGACCTCCCAACTCCTTTGGTACACTAACGTTGGCCCACGCTACCAGGCAGTTTGCAGGCGACACATGACCATCAGTGCTTCCAGACCAGAAGAAACCCCTTCTCCTTTTATCCATTACTTGAATTGCCGATTGGGGCAGGTGTAGAGAGCTCATAGCATAGACCAGTTGACAGTCGATGACAAAGTTTACCAGGACAGCTCTCCCCATTGGGTTCAGCAGCTGTGCCTGCCACGATCAAGGTAGCGATCTGTCTTCTGAATGTAAGGTGTGAATGCAGACAACGGCAGCTTGTGTATCGACAGCGGTAACCCCAGGTACGGCTGTGGGAAAGAATCCTTTTACAGCCTAATATCTGCACACAATCATCAACAAGCTGGTGATCCATGTGTATGGGCACGAGTGTACTCTTGTCAAAATTGATCTGCAAACCCGAGAACTCTGCAAACTGATTCAGAACTGCCTTGAGCTCTGCCGCATCCTCCCTTGTGCCACGCATGACTATGAGGGTGTCATCAGCGTACTGCAGTGCGGCGCATGGTAGATCAGGCTCTGTAGGGTGCCCGATGGCCTGACAAGCTTGGATCATACACTGTAGCGTCTCGGCGACCAACAGGAAGAGGTAAGGGATATCGGATCCCCCTGCCGTAAGCCCCTTTACAGGAAATCAGGGCCCCGGACATCCATTTACTAGCACCGCCCGATCTCGATGACTTCAGTAGTTCATGCATCCATCCAATCCAGAGCTCAGAAAACCCCCTTGCTCTCATGACAGCGAAAAGCCCATCCCAACAAACCGTGTCGAAAGCTTTGGCAAAGTCAAGTTTGAGTACAATGGCCGGCTTCCTTCTCTTGTGACACACCTGAACCAGCTCAACCGCATAGACAAAGGTGTCCGAGATCGACCTGCCTTTGATGAATCCGGTTTGTGAAATGTCGATGAGGTTCGGGATCTCTTGCTGGAGCCTTGAGGGTAAGTATTTTTGGACAGAATCTTTATGCTGCAATTCTGCAGGCATATTGGCTAAAAAGCATTGACATCAACTGCTCCGGGCTTCTTTGGAATCAAGACCATGTGTGACCTGTTGATCGGTTCAAGGTCGGCTTCGCCACAGTGGAAAGCTGCAAGGTATTCCATGACCCGGTCCTTGACAGTCGGCCAGGCCGACTTGTAGAAAGCCGGCCCAAAGCCATCAGGGCCGGGGGCACTGCATGTGTTCATTGCTCTGATGGCGGTCACCGCCTCAGCGGCAGTAAACTGATCATCAAGGCGCTCGCTGGGACGGTAGGCATGTGCATATAGGCTGTCAATGTCCATTGGCACCGAGGACCCTGCAACACCCACGATGGACTGGAAGAACTCGGTCAGTGCAGACGTCTTACCAGCATGACTGACAACCTCTTCGTTCTGAACCCGGACCATTCTGATGAAATTTGCCCGTGCTCGCTGCGTCGCATTTGCATGATGGAAGGCTGTGTTAGCATCCGACTCCCGGATCGCCTTGTGTTTGCTTCGCTGCTTCCAGTATGCAGCATTTTCTTTGACAGCCACTTCTAACTCCTGTTTCGCTAGGCTCCGCACCTGAAACTCTTGGACAGACAAGCTTCGAGTTTCTTCAGAACGAAACGCTAGGATTTGCATTCTTCTTCTCCCTGGACTCTTCTGTCCCACCTCTGATCCGCCACCGGTGTTCTTCTCCATTGGCTGCTGCGCCATCCTCGGCTGGCTTTACCCCCAGCCTACCTTAAGTAAGGGACGACAGGTAAGGTAAGCAGCGGGTCTTCCTCTCCACCATATCCACTATATATGCCCGACATGGCGGATACTGTATCGGGCTGCATTCGGCGAGTCCGTCGTTGTTCCTTCTTCCTTGCCCGCTTTATCCGGTTGCATTGCCCCATTTTTTTCTGTAATGAGGCGTGATTAGAAGAGATACAGGTGACAGCGGATCCAGTCATAATTCCCACTGCTGCTCAGCAAGGTACTGTAGCAAGCAAAAAAGGACCAGACTTCCGGTTAGACGACGCACATGCCTCGCACCTTATTCCTTTCTTTAGTGATGGATGGATGCTTCTCACCTACTGCCACTTGATCGTATTTATTACTTGAATCAAAGAAAGGGCCTCAATCCTGTGTGAAATGCTTTATGATCAATAAAGCCGGGGAATCCTGTTCTCTAAAAAAAGAGAAAGGGCCTCAATTATTATCGCTTTACTTTTCATATTTCGTTGATGGCTATCCTCAGTCCCCACTTAATACCATGCTTTGCCCACCTCCACTCATTCGTTCATCCACATCCACTTTGCACACTTCCCCTGCTACAGTGCGCTCTGTTCGATCTGAGCGTTCCCGAGAGGTGCTGAGTGCAGCAATGGCTGAACTGGTAACCAGTATGGTCATCGGGCCACTGGTGTCCATGGTGAAGGACAAGGTGTCAAGCTACCTTCTTGACCAGTACAAGGTGATGGAAGGCATGGAGGAGCAGCGTGAGATCCTGGAGCGCAAGCTACCGGCCATCCTGGACATCATCGAAGATGCGGAAGAGAAGAGTGTGTACCGGGCAGGAGTAAGAGCCTGGCTCAAGGCGCTCAGGAAGGTATCCTATGAAGCAAATGATGTCTTTGATGAGTTCAAGTATGAGGCACTTGCGCGAGAAGCCAAGAAGAGGGGGCACCACAATACACTCGGCATGGATGCTGTAAGCCTCCTCCCTGCTTATAACCACATCATGTTCCGTCGTAGGATGGGTAAGAAGCTGCAGAAGATTGTGCAAGATATTGAGGTCCTGGTCGCAGAAATGAATGCCTTCGGTTTCAGTCAAAGGCAACAAGCACCATCATCAAAGCCACACCGGCAGACAGATCCAGTCATGATTGAATCCGAGAAGGATATTGTTAGCAGATCCAGAATTGAAGAGAAGAAGAAGATTGTGACAACATTACTTGATCATGCTATCAATGTTGATCTCTTTGTGCTCCCTATTGTTGGATTAGGTGGGCTGGGCAAGACCACCTTTGTGCAGCTAGTTTACAATGACCCTGAAGTAGAGAAGCATTTTCAGTTCCAAAAGTGGTGCTGTGTGTCCGAGGATTTTGATGTGGGTAATATTGCAAGAAGCATCTGCAATAGCACAGAGAAAGATGGTGAAAAGGCATTGCAAGACCTTCAGAAAGAATTAAGCGGAAAGAGATGCCTCCTTGTGTTGGATGATGTATGGAATAAGGATGTTAATAAGTGGGAAAAGTTGAAGACGTGTCTTCAGTATGCTGGGAAAGGTAGTGCCATACTGACCACAACTCGTGATTTAAAAGTAGCTCAAATTATGTCTGAGGGTAAAGTTGAATCCCATAATCTGGCAAATCTAGAGGATGCATTTCTAAAGGAAATACTCGAGAGAAGAGCATTCATTTTGCAGAAGCCAGAATTTGCTAATCTAGAGGAGGTTGTTGATGCTATCGTGAAGAGATGTGCTGGCTCTCCTTTAGCTGCCAAAGCCATAGGATCCATGCTGAGTACCAAGACTAGCAAGGAGGAATGGATGGTTGTATCAAAGAAAAGCAGCATTTGCAATGACGAGACTGGAATCTTACCCATACTCAAGCTGAGCTATGACAGCTTACCATTGCACATGAAGCAGTGCTTTGCATTTTGTGCTGTGTTTCCAAAAGACTATGAGATTAATGTGGACAATTTAATCCAGCTGTGGATGGCAAATGACTATGTACCGGTTCAGGAGGATGTCCCTCTTGAAACAACCGGAAGGCAGATTTTCAACGAGCTAGCTTGGAGGTCATTCTTTCAAGACGCCTTGGAGGATCAAAGCTGGAGTCATTTTTGTAATATTAAGACATGCAAGATACATGATCTTATGCATGACATCGCCTTATCTGTTTTAGGCGAAGAATGTGCAACTATCACCAATAGGTCCGATCAGAAGAAGTTATTGTCAAAGCACTGTCGGCACTTGTTCTCGTCGTATGAAGCGTCTGGTCCTCATCTGATTGATTTTCTGAAGAAACAAGCCCCAACTCTCCAGACATTATTGTTGTCTCCATATGGAGACTGGACGTCACATATGCCAAAGCACAATTCTCTGAGAGCAATAAGACATCCTAGGATTTCAGAATTTGAAATCAGACCAAGACAGTTGCAACACCTAAGGTACCTTGATCTCTCAGAAAATGGGTGGGTCAAACAACTTCCTGAAGAAATAAGCATAATGTATAATTTACAGACCCTGAATGTTTCAGGCTGTTATAATCTTTGTCAACTTCCAAGGGATATGAAGTATATGGCAAGCCTCCGGCACCTGTATACTGTGCGATGCAGATCATTGAAGTGCATGCCTCCGGACCTTGGAGAACTCACTTATCTGTGTATTCTGACATATTTCGTGGCTGGTGCTACCTCTGGGTGCAGTACTGTTGGAGAATTGCAAAACCTGGACCTTGGTGGCAAACTGATGTTAAGCCGTCTGGAAAATGTAACAGAGGCACAAGCAAGAGCTGCTACTCTTGGAAATAAAGAGAAACTCAGGCATTTATCTCTTGAATGGAGTAGTGAATGCCATGAGGAACCAGTATCAGATTGTCATAAGAAGGTATTAGATGCCCTTAAGCCTCATGAAGGGATGGAGGAGCTAAGGATACTTGGTTACAAAAGCACTTCTTTACCAACATGGATGAAAGATCTTGGTTTGCTGCAGAAGCATTTGACGGAGCTCCATCTAGCTGGCTTTACAGTGTGTGAGGAATTTCCTCAATTTAGCCCTCTGGAAGCTCTTCAGATTCTTCATTTAGTAGAACTTGAGAAATTAAAAAGCCTTTGTAGCAACAAGGCATCCTTGACATTTCCGAGTTTAAAAAAATTGCAGTTAGTTAGTCTGAAGAATATGGAGAGATGGGTGGCAGCTGAAGGGAGAGAGGGAGGAGAAGTGGTGTTTCCTCTGCTTGAGAATCTTGTTATTCGTGGCTGTCCAAAGCTTGTTACTCTACCTGAAACACCAAATCTCAAGGATGTAGTTCTTGATGAAGACAAAGCACAGCTATCGTTGCTATTGGCTAGATGTGGATACATGTCTTTGCTGTCAACACTAAGTCTGGATGTTCGTGATAAAGGCGCAGCACTTGAGCTAGACGGTGAGAACGTGGAGTCACCTCTGTTAGAACTGAGGTTAACTGGGTGCGACATTTTCTTCCCCCAAGTCCAAGGCAGCCTAGTACATTTATGATTTGGAGATGGTTTGGAAAACTTGTTTCTTTGGATATTAGAAAATGCGAAGTGCTCATCTACTGGCCCGATGATGTGTTCCAAAGCTTGGTATCCTTGAAAAGTTTGGAGGTTTCTTTGTGCCATAATCTGGTGGGGCCTGCTCAGGTAAATGGTGAGCTGGCACCACCAACGAGTCGGGTCCTGCCACACCTAAACACTTTAACTGTATTCGATTGCCAAAAGCTGACAGAGCTCTTTGTCCTTCCCCAGTCTCTCACTATCCTCAGCATTTGGTCCTGTGAAAAATTGAAGTTCACGTGGGAGGATACAGAATCGAAGAGTGTACATGTGGAGCAGCTTGGCAGGAGTATGTCAATGGAAAACAGTGCATCCACCGGTGTACCAAAGCAACCGACGGTGCCAACACAAACAAACCATTCTCTGCCTTGCCTGGAATCTCTATCAATTAATCAACTGGATAACCTGGTAACACTCCCAAATCTACCACCAGCCCTCAAGGTGTTTAATATCAGCTCATGTCAGAAGCTTTGTTCTGTGTCAGGGCAGCTGGATGCGCTTGAGTGTTTGGACATTTATGACTGCAATAAGTTGCAGTTGCTGGATTCCCCAGGACACCTGCCATCGTTAGAAAGCCTCACTCTTTACAGCTGTAAAAGTTTGACCTCCGTACCGGGTGTTGTTGGAAATTATTCAGCTCTGCGGAGACTTACCATCAAATATTGCCCGGCCATTGATACGAAGCCCCTTTACAAACGACACCAGCAGCGCCTTGACAATCTTGAAGTAAGGGACTTGTCACATGCACATTCAAGTCATCCCAGTGAAGGTACATTCAAAGCCATTGTTCTTCATTATGCAGCCTATCTTTTCTGTACCCCTCCCCGGTTTTTAGGTACATTTGATCATTTAAAGTTCAGTCAGACGATTTAAAGTTCTAGGTTGGTCTTATTTTTTCATGTTCATGTGTGTCTGTTTTCTGGGTTGGCTAACGATAATGAAAGAGTAGGGTGTTGGGAGGGGCTATTGTAGCATCTCTACTGAGAGGCACACCACTTCAGAATATGTCTTTCCGTTGATAGAGCTAGCCCAGCAAATTTGTGGATGTCCCTTGCCCCCTCCGGGCATTTCAATCTTAGAGCGAGCCCACTTCAGGGCATCTGTGTTTAGCTATGGAGATTATACAATCCGGCACCACAGTCCACAGGGAGTCCTCTAAGAAAAAAAAAAAAAAAGCACCACAGGGGAGGCTCAGTTTGCCACATGTTTTTTTACATATATATTTGTCTTTGTGTGCAGCAACTAGTACACATTGATACATTCTGACACTATTTTTCCATTGTCAGGGCCTAAATTGAAGAACCCAAGAACCTGGAAGTATGCTATTCCTCAA
The DNA here is from genome assembly GCA_015847255.1 of Hyparrhenia diplandra. Taxonomy (NCBI): domain Eukaryota; kingdom Viridiplantae; phylum Streptophyta; class Magnoliopsida; order Poales; family Poaceae; genus Hyparrhenia; species Hyparrhenia diplandra. The sequence continues at coordinate 53,802 of JADLZK010010068.1, forward strand.
CGCTGGCGTTACCGGAACTAAAGTCCTAAATACATATTGCACATGTTACAAAAGGTTTGTGTCATTAAACAATTCAACATGTATCCATCATTTTTTTTTTTGGCGAATCATGTATCCATCATGTTGGGTTAGCTAAAGCGTCTGTTTTGGGCTCTTCTTGTGCCTGTTGCTGATCGTGTGTTGTGGTTCCCTTCCAGGAGTGATCCCAGGTGTCATCAATTAAGTTGTCAATGGATACAATGTCTGTTACTTATTGAGGATGATAACAAGCATGACTGATGATCCCGACAAACTGAAGCAGCTTGGAAACCCTTATCTATCGAGAAGCATACCCCAAGTTCCACAGCCGTTGAAGGTTAATCTGACCACACACACACACGTGTTATAAGCTCGTAGACAAATGCTCATTTTCTGCTCTTTCATGCCTTTTTATGATCACGTAGACTTTTATGGCAAGCAGCATGCGCACGAATTCGTGGACTCATACTATACTTTGTATTAGTGCACATTGTTTCATTAGTTATTGACTTAAGACGTGTGTACAAATTGTTGCATTGTTGTAAGGATATCCGGTTGTAACTTTGTTTTGGTTGCGATTTTAAGCTTGTACTATTGGCTATTGCCTATTGGCAATTTGGCATGAAACCAGTCTTGTGAAACTGAACAGCATAAGGCGCACTGCCATGACCGTGACAGCGTGACCTAGTACATCATCAGGTTCTTTTTGCCCTTATACGGGCCTCCAAATATGCCATGAGGAACCAGTATCAGATTGTCATAAGAAGGTAATAGATGCCCTTCAACCTCATGATGGGCTGCAGATTGTAAGCATATTTGGTTACAAAAGCACTTTTTAAGTTGTGAATGCTTTGACGCAAATAGGATAGAAAGACTACTCGATTACTTAGGCTTTAAAAGCAGCATTTTGATCGTGCTTCCAGTTTGTCAGCACTGTAATCTGGTCATTCAGTGCGCTCTTTGGTGTTCCTCGTTACATAGCTTGCTTTCCGGAACATTCGTCGACTGCACTGTGTAATCTTTTTTTCCTTATATGTAATAACTGGACAAGAATACAAATCCAGGACATAAATGTTATCGCTCTACTGATTAAGGTGCTAAATGATACATTACATATACATATATATTACATAAAATTTATGAAGCTTGCCAAGAAAAAAACAGCCTCTCTTTTGTTGGATTTTCATTGATGATTGTGCAGCCATAGATATCTGAATCATGCATGCCTATTAATTCTCACAAATGTACATGTATAGTTATCTGTAGAGTGAGTGGCAGTAAAGCCTTTTCAAGGATGATGTACCCTATGTTTCCGAGTATATACAACCACTGCATTTGTGGAACCTGACTCAAATGAAAAACATCTCACTCAATAGTCCTCAAGCAATGCATCCAAATGTTTCCTCCTTGCAGCATGCTTCAGCTTCTCCATCGCAATGAGTCCTACTTGCCTCACACGCTCCCTCGACAACCCAAATCTGTAGAAAATAATTTCCATGCCAGAATTAGAACATCAAAATCCAAACCAAAAAAATCTCTGCAAATTCTCATGGTTGTGCTCAAGGTACTGTGCATGGAATCCAACTTCAAACAGACTTTGTTATGAGTATAGCTATATGCACAGATATATTGCCCTTTTTCAGTCCAGACAAGAAGATTGAATACTTACTGTCTGCTAATATCCTCCCATGTATGACACTGTTTTCCTATGCCATGATATAATCGAATAATGTCCCTCTCACGCTCGTTGAGAGTTGAATTTATAAGCTTATTAACTTCCTCCTGTCATCAACAGAGTATTTATGTTAAAACAGACTTGGCAGTATCATAGAAGGAGAATCTTTAATTCACTAGATATGTCAGAAATATAATGACAGACTTTGCAAAAAGAAAAAAGAAAAAGAAAAAGAAAAAGAAAAAGAAAAGAAAAGAAGTATTCCTTAGTGATTAGTATGATAGGGCCATGTATCGTAACAAACAACAAATTGGAAGCTATCTCAACTGTTTGATACTAATGGACATATTGTCACAAGTAATTAGTATGCATCAATATTCTCTTCGGTAGAACATTACTGTGCATACCTTGAGGTACCTTTCCTCAAATCCATGCCATGGATCATTTGCTACGTTTTGATCCTCTATATACTGAAAACATGAGGAAAAGAGGAATAAAGTTAGTTTCTAGCATAGCCCTGTCAAAAGATGGAATGCTTCATAAAACTCTACTTACACTATGGAGTGTGTCCCCAGGTAGGCCGTTTAAGGAGGGGAACGCCTGTTGATCCAGTGAAAGAACCTTGTTCACAGCCTGCATATGTGAATGCTTTTGAGAATGGCAGAAATGCCAAAAGGCATTAACCAGAAGAAATTCCACCATGAAGATTAAGTTCTTTTACCTCTGTAGCATTGTACACTTTCTTTTCCGATATATTGAGCGACTCTGCTATGTTCTGAGGATTGCCAGAAAGGTCATAAAAGAACATCAGAATGCTTCAAAGTTCTTTATTATTTAGGTTTAAAATTAATAGGAAATTAACTAAAAAATAAGCCATATCATCGAGATAATAAATCAGGAAATTGCATCTTGAAATACTATGCGGTTTGCTGGAACATGAGTTGCCAAAACTTCATCAATATAGGCATATAGCCTCCTTACCTCTACTGTCGGAGCAATTCCTTGATCTTCCAACGCATACTTTGCACCACGAATTGCAATCAACCTCTCATGCAAATAAGTAGGAAGCCTGAACGTCTTCGAGTTATCAGCCAATGCTCTTGAAACACCCTGGTTACAAGAAAATAAATAGAAGGCTCAATTCAGCTATGATCTGATTAGGTCCAATTTGCTGCAGGACAAGAAAATATGCTCCAACCTGACGAATCCACCAATACACATAGGTGGAAATCCTAAATCCCCTTGAGGCATCAAACTTTTCAATCCCACGGAGTAGCCCTATCAGACCACCCTGCAGCATCAATGAACACATTACATTTCAACATTTCAGGTACATTAATTTACAGTGTAACAAATAAACAACTGACATATCCAGACACATGTTAACTGATCGACACAGCTTATGTCATCACCTGAATAAGATCTGCCAACTCCACACCGAGATTATCGTACTTCTGGGCAATGGATATCACCAAACGGATGTTGCTCATTGTCAGCATCTCCCTCGCAAGAAACGACTCACGCATTCTTGCACGCAGTTCAGGGGCTGATATCCGCAGTGATTGTGCCAACTGCTTGTACGACGGCTCATTCCCCAGTTTCTCTTTCAGCCTGAACTCAAAATTGGGGACAAAGTTTAATCAGCTAGGGGTTTGGAATTCATTGGATACACTCGGTCTTCAACATGCAACTTTGATCACAATTATGTTACATGAAAATTTAAAACAAATGATGAAAACTTGTAATGTGCGCATACATTTCAGGTATTTTAAGTGGTTCATGATATGACAAATATGTGTATCAATTTCCGACTCATTCAATGTAACATGTAGCTATGTTAACAATGCAAGCAGGGACATACGATTCCAATTTCGAAATGCTACTGACATTGCTAATTTGCTATTGTGCAATAATTGAGGGCATGTTTTTGAATTTGAATTGAAATGTTACTTTGATCTTTGGTGCTGAAGCCAGATGCCGTCCTTGATCTTCCTGGAGAGCTGGATGACCTGCTTATGCGTGAGGAGGTCCTTACTGACGGTGCCCCGGAGGTAGATGCGGTTCCGGCTCTGCATCAGCTCCGGGCTGATGGTGACGCTCTTCCGGCCATGTCCCCGGCGTCGTCCGCTCATCCGCCTCTGCCTTGCCGAGACGCCCGACCGCGCCACCACCACCGCCGTGGCCTTTCTAAGCCTCTCGTCGTCCTCGTCCTCATCCTCAAAGGGCAGCTCCCACTGCTTCTCGAGCATGGAGCGCTGCAGCAGCACGATGGCCTCGAGCGAGGACTCGAACTCGAACGACTCGAGTCCAGCTCCGCAGTCGCCGGGTCGTCCGCGGGTGTTGGCGGCGGCAGCCGGAGAGGCGGGGCGAGCGCCGGCGCGGAGTGGTTCCTGAGCGCCCGGACGGCGTGCGCGCGCGCGTGGCCAGCGGAGGAGGAGGAGGAAGATGAGGAGGCGGAGGCGCGGTGCGCGACGACGGTGAGCTTGGGCGCGGCGGTCGGCGCGAACTGCCGCGACGGGTGCGCGTCCGGCGGCGCGAGGTCGGTGTTGCCGAATGAAGTGGCCAGGAGACGGTTGCCGGCGCTCAGCCCGATCATCGCCGGCGTCGCGGTCATGGTGCGCAGTAGCAAGCAAGCCGGCCGGCAGCGAGCGAGGAACTGAACTGAGCCTCGCTACTAGCCTCTCTCAGCTAGCTAGCAGTGGAAACGAACGAAGAAGACAAGTGGAGGCAGGGAAGCTATGGCCACCACACGCCCGCCCGCCGGTAGAGAGAGACTGACGAGACGAGGAGAGAGAGAAGGAGGCTCGCGCTTGCTGGTCCGCTAGTGTTTTACTACGAGGAGGCGGGGGAGTGACGGAGGCGGTGTTACCGCGGGACCGCGCGGCATGGAGGTGGAGGCCGGTGGTGGGGGCAGATTGCTCGGAGGCGAGGAGGGAGAAGGAGAGGATAGGGTGGTTTGAAGGGAGCGAGGAGGCGCGAGGACATTGGTGGGCGGCAGATATTCTGGCTGCCCCTCGTCGCTTTCCGTCGTCATCGGCGACGCTGCTGCTGCTGCGGTGGTGCCTCCGCCACGAGTTCCGCCAGGGCGGCACCAAAAGATCGCCCCCGCTGCTGCCTCCTCCACGCGGCACGCGGACCACACGACGACGCCTCGTCGTTCCTGGGCCTGGAAGTTTCGTGGGCTGCTGGGGTCAATCCGAAAGGTTGATGCCATTTCACGGCCCAAAACCGCTTTGAAAGCCCATGCGAGCAACCAGCCGACCGCCGGCCACTCGTACGCCTCGCGAGTCGCCAACGTAGTGGTGCCGCCGCCGCCGCCGCCGCTTCGCATCCTTTCTTGCGAGTTTTCACTGCGTACCCTTATAAAAGTTTCGTCTTGAAATTTCGTTTGCCCCACGTACCTTCTGTCACCCTTCCGTCTGGTTTCCTCGTTAAAACGCCCGGGACCGGCTCAGGCAAATGTCCTTAATACCCCTTGGTTCAATCGGAAGTCACGGGCGAGTGAAACTTTCCCGTCCCCGACAGAAACACCGCGCCCGGCCCGACTCACGACAGAAACAGAGACCGCGCGGACAGGAAACTCGCGCTCGCGCGGCTAGGGTTTCCGGTCGCCGGCGGGAGGCTGCGGCGGCGCGGCGTGAGGCTCCGGCGGCGCGGCGGACGGGCCTCGCGGGCGGACTGCGCGCGCGGACGGGAGTCGCGGGCGGACTGCACGTGCGCCGGTAAGTACTGCGATCCTTACTGGGAAGTTATATATCACCTGTATCTATGTGTCTCGTACAGTTCTGCTCCTTGGCATATAGTACCCATTTTAGCCCCATAATCATGGCACACAGGTACAGCACTACAACCAGCAAGCAAGTTAAGGGAAAATGTAACATTGAATTCGAATGATGTGGCTTTTGCTTTTAGTCTGGAACGAAAGTTTGCTTACCTGGTGAAATAATTTACTATATCACGACATAATCTTACAGGATATCACCTTTTTTGTTATCAGTAAACTAGAAACTTCACACTTTCTAGACATGATTGCCAATCATCCCATTTTGTATAGAGAAACCTTGCTAGCAATCCATGTTGGATCTACAAGCTTGTGCTGTGCTGTGTAGGGAAACCTCGCTAACAACCAATGCTGGATATACAATCTCTGTTTTGCATATCGTGTTTTCTCTCATGCTTGACTCCTTTAGATGGCCATGACCTGCCTGCGGCTACATTCTGAGATGGCTCTCCAGACATCGCGCGCACTGGAATCTGCAGATCACTCCAAGACTAGCAGGGCCATACCTTCTAAGCTTGACAGCATTATCCTACCATTCGGAAACATGATGTGATAAACTGTATAAGTTGTCCTGCTGTTGTACATAACTTACGTAGCAAATCCTGGCTATTTAGTTTTCTCAAAAAAAAAAAAAAAAAAAAATCTGGCTATTTAGTAGGTCTACTGTCAAGTTGTACCAGCTGTTTACGTGCTAGTCCAATGGCAGTCTGAAAGGCGAGGAGAGAGTGAGAGATTGAAACTTTTACATATTTGTTCTTTTCGATTTTCGATGGAGCAGTATGCATTTCGCCATTTCGTCATGGAGCAATAACTAGAATTAATTAACAACTACTCCCTCCGTTTTGTTATGTGATGCCATGTCCACGGACATGATGAGAACTGCCATGTCCCAATTCTTATTTTATTTATATCTCCATATTTACCTGTTGTGAAATAAATGTTGAAAAAAATTTTGTTCCGTTCATTTATTAATGCATCCATCAGTTTGGGTGCCCTATCTCCTTTTTCTTTTTTGTGCCAAAACAACAGCCACAACAGCTCTCACACAGCCAACAGCGCCTAGGGGCAATCTAGTCTTTTGGCCAAGCGGTTAACACCGTTACCTTGAAAAGTTAACAGAAGGGTGCGTGGGGGCAAAAGAAAGTTCAAGTTGGACACACGAGGGGAAAGAAAAGTTTTTGAGGGGTACGCGGGGACAAAGAAACTTTCATTGGGGTATACAGGGAAAACCCTCCCTTCTTGCGTCTTGGCGGCTCGGCGCCGCTCCTCCTCGGCCGCTGACATCTCGCTCTGCGTCAGCACCTCCACCTAGGCCGCGCGCTCCACATCCTCCCACGGCGACCTCCACTTCGTCTTTGTCCTTGGTACCCACCACCGCGATGTGAGTGCCCTCCACCGACGCTTCTCTTACTGCTTAGGGTTTCTATACTCATACCCTGATATACCCTAGCTAAATATGTGTGATAGAAATGATGAGGATGACTTCAGTTGTCTGTTAGATTTTTTTTTCTTCTTACTTGGTTCCATATCTTGTACTGCGTTTCGAATCCGATGGCGCACTCAACTGCTAAAAATTCACCAGCCCCTTGTTACTGGGATTGCTCTTGACACTTCCATCTCTTGAATTTAAATTCGCGGAGTGGGTGCTGAGTTTGCTCTTGATACTGGCGTACTGTGGTTAATGAAAATATAAATAATCACCAGCCCAAGACCAGCTTGTAATGGTAGCCCATCAATGGCCTAGCGAAGAAGGCCCAGCCCTAGCTTGCATATCGTTGTTTGGTTCGATTTGTCTTTGGTATATGGTGGCTGGCAGCGCCCTCCAAAATATTTTTACATTTATTATCATCACCAATTTTACATGATTATATATGAATATATTTCCTGTTGTAAGCATAAGTATCGAACATGATAGTTATTGAGTAAACAGCCCCTTGTTTGGTCCATTTTGGAGGTCTACCACTGGTGCTAGATATGGCAACTTGAGTGAAATCTCTCTGAATACTAATATTGGTCAATTTCCTGTTGTTTTTGGGCAGCAGCAAAGAGGCAATGGAGAGGGTTTCCGGCACAGAGTGCAGAGAGGGCAAGGCTGTTATGAGCAACAATGAGGAGGAGAAAGAATGCCAAATAACCAAAGAAGAGAAGGGACGGAAGAAGGGGAAGAAACATAAGGACAAGGGTCGGGGCGGCAATTCTGAGGGCAAGGATGTTATGAGAAACAAGGAGGAGAAAGACAGCCAAATAACCAAAGAAAAGAAGGAACGGAAGAAGGGAAGAAGCATAAGGACAAGGATCGTGGCAGCAACTGTGATAGCTCAATTCATCCTGGTGACAGGAACCATAGCATTGAGATGGAGCAAGCTGATGTGTCAGCTAAGATGCCTGAAAACCCCTGCTTGGACCATGCAGAGGGTGTTATGAGCAAAAGCTCTGTGAAGAAGCACAGGAAGAAAAAAGAAGAAAGATAAAGAGGTTGAAACTATTGGCCAGAATCAGGTTCCTGGACGCTGATGAAAATGTTGGGTCAGAAGATGCAGAGAGGAACAACGGAGACAGTAAACATGATAGGAAGTTGAAGAAGCGCAAGCGAAAGCATCAGGATGACGACACTGCCTCAAATGGTTCTGGTAATAAAATTGTTTTAAGCGAAAGCACCTTGGACTTGGAAGAGGGCAATAAATCTGACATGTCAAAGATTGAGAAGAAGACAGAGAGCAAGAAAAAGAGGAGAAAGGAGAGAAATAATACTGGTGTTGACCTAAGACAAAATGCACCAGCTGGAGAGGGCAAGAATGGTAAGGGTAACAAAGAGAAAAAAAATGTGTGAGGATGAGAATAATGGTGGTGAAAGGGAAAAAGAAAACATGGCAAAGCGAAAGGACAAGGGTAGGCAGTGAGCTTCACTGATGATGTGGAGGTGTTTAATATAAGTGGCAGTGATGATGTAAAGGGTGATGGGAGTGATGAAACTGAACTGGTGCATGGACGACGGTTTACCTCTGAGGAAGATCGACCCTAATGGAAGCCATGGTGAAAATATGCAGAGGTTTCTTCTCTTGCTTTATAGTTTATATATTGTTGGGTTCTACAAAGTATATGCATTCATTTAGTGCCTTTGCTTGCTAATGTATTGAAGTTTGAGACAATGGTTACTATTATTTGTTACTAAGTGATGTGGATTATTATTCTTTGACTTACAAAGATGGTCCTTGAAAATTCTTTTTCCAATTTTAATGTATGTACTATCCGATCACTGTCAGTTGTCTACTAAAATGTTGAACATATATATGAAATGAACCTGTCATTTGTACTTGTATTTTCATATACTGTTTGTATAAGATACTTCATCTCATTATTATTCAACATTCATGTAATATCTTGTTATACTTTTTATCTCTCAATTTTTGCATTAACTTTAACCGGAGAGATCAGAATGTTGTTTACATAGGCTTAACCTATATTTTAGGTATTCTCATGTCCTATATTTGATTAGTAACCAGTATTACATATATTAATTATTTTTGGAGTTTCAGTGCTATACCGTGGTTCCACTTGTTCTGTTTACCAAATAAATAAATCCGTGGGTGGTGGAGTTTACGTGCTCACCATGGTTCAGACTTCACTTCTTTTAATGTTTTCCTCAATATAGATGAAGCAATTAGGAGAGAAAGGGTTAGAGATGATTGGGGAGTGCAATAAACATCCAGAGATCAAGGGTTGTTGGGCTGAAATTGGTAAGCCATAAACATTTGGAGCTATCTATTTTACATTCCCCTCTTAGACCGGCTTTCCCTTTTGTAATTAGCATATCAGTTACACTTGTAACTTGTAAACACAAATTCAAATCAGTCTTTAGACTCATATGCTGAAAACAATAGTTTGATTGCAAAAATTTATTCTTGCCTAATACTCCCTCTGTACTCGTAAGATGTCATTTTGGACAAGTTTTGGGTCCAACATTGGGAATATAAATCATTAATAAGTTTTACGTTGAGTTTGCAAATGTAAAAACTATATGAATAGATTTGTATTGAAATATACTTTAATAAAAGTATACATATATCACTTTTCCATAAATATTTTTATAATAACAAGGTCAAAGTTGTGTTTTGGAGACCGTGTCGCTGTTCTAAACGACATGTTTTATGAGTACGGAGAGAGTATGCACTTTGCTGATAATTTAGGAATTTGGCTTGTGAATAGTGTAAAGGTCTATGTTTTCCTGATCTAGTTAGCAGATGACTTACTAAGTATTTGTTGCAGCAAAATCATTACCTCATAGACCCGCCAAAAAAGCCGTATACAAACGTGCACGGATCTTACTTCAAAGGAGTGCTGATCGTAAATGGACTGAAAGGAGTGCGAGATAGTTCGACGGTATCATAAAATCCTCCTACTGAGAATTTTGAACTTTAGTTTAGTTTTCCATTATATGTACTAAGCTTATTTTACATTTTCTACATTTTAGTTTTAGTTGTAGAGCTCAACTAAAAGTTGGATTACATGGAACACTAGTCCTTAATTCTGTTTTGATCCTGTGTAGTATTTTAATAAATGTGCTAAGAGATGACGAGATAGCTATCATCGCTGCATTACCGAAGTTAGATTAATTACTCCCTCTGTTCCAAATTGTAAGTCGTTTTAGCTTTTCTAGGTACATAGCTTTTCCAGTGCATCTAGTTTAGACTATGTCTGGATACATAGTAATACATAGTAATAACTATGAATCTAGAAAAGGCAAAACGACTTGCAATTTTGGATGGAGGAGGGAGTACGATAGCATATTAACTGTAATGTGCTAATTGTTCTGATGCTCTCTGCCTTCCCCATTTTGCCTTAAAGACATTATTCACAAACTTAGCGAAAAATGCAATATTTAATTTGGTACTGTGTTTAAGAATAGTAATTTTCTTTGTAACTGATGGTTTTTCTTGGATATGATATCCTATCTCTTGGCGTCACTGTATATCAATATCATGTACTTGCTACGTAATATATAGCCTAGTTGTTGTATATCATTCACATTGCAGCATACTTTCTTGGCATTTATTGTGAGAAGAAGTAATGTTAGGATCTTATTTTATGATGATGATGACTGGCTTCAGGTTATTAAGATTTCCATGCATGACACAGGTTTGTTGAAAAGAATGGCAAAAATTGGAGGGTATTAGCAAAAGAACTTGGAAAGAATGAAATTCATGTAAAAGATACTTGGAGACGAATCAAGCCCAAAAATAAGAAAACAGGTGTCTTCCACTCTATAGCCTTTAAGTTTATCACAAGTTAGCTAATTCATTAGCCAATATGCATCATCATTACAACTGTACCTCCTTTTTCATTGTTGTGTTTGTGGTATACACCCTATCAGAATGTTTTTCTTGCATTAGTTTTCGTGGCACTCATTTGATTTAATAAAAAAGCAAGATTATGGGGATATAAAATAGTGTATTTTAGTTTTGTTCCATAAATTATGTTATATTCCAGAGATATTTGAACAGCATGTGTTCATGCTTTGTCATATATCTAATTTGAAACCCGGTATGGGACATACAAGGTTCACAATAGTTACACCTGCATCTTTGGAATAGGTACCCCTTATTTGGGGTGCATATGGTTAATTTTAGCACACTGTTAAAAAGTTGAGACATGGAAAATGGCAGCAACCATGAATTTCATTTGCTTTGTGTCAGCTTTGAATGACAGGCACCTGTTTGGAGAAAATATCAAAGCATTGGTACTTCTGTATAACATGGCTGGACTGCATGTGTATTTGTTTCTTCAGTTACAATATGTTTGAGTCAGTTAAACAGGTTATAGTTTCAAAGGATGTACAAATTAGATTTTTGTGAAAGGCCATAAGTTTCAAAGGATTTACTTATTAGATTTTGATGTAAACAGGGTTTCATAATGCAAAGGATGTGTCCTAAGATTTTCTACCCTGAATTGAAGTTTCATTATGTAATATAGAAAGATAATACTTTGGTGTGCTAACTTGTTCATTGTGTTGCCCCCCTCTAATTGGTGAAATGTTCAGGGCCTTGGACTCAGGATGAGTACCAAAATTTGTTTGATTTGGTAAACTTGGACTTGCGTGTGAAAGCCCATCAAAACTTCAATCATGGTCACCGTAATGTGTGTAATTCTTTATCCGTGCATATTTTATATCAGTTTCATATTTACCATCTTCCATTAGTGCTCTTTCATATTGCTGTATCCTTTATTCCACATAATCAAGTGTACTCATTTGTGACAGATAAGAAATAACATTTCTTGGGAGGCTATCAGTGAAAAATTAACCACTCGGAGTAACCACGTCTGCTGCTTGAAGTGGTTAGTGTTGCCAACCATTTAATGCATAACATAATTTCCTCCTTGAATATGGGCCTGTAGATTTCAAGTTTTTCTGCATTTTTCTTTTTACGTTGGTCTGCCTTGTTGTCCTCAAACTGATTGGGTATCAGGTCTGTTTCTAGAAGTGCAGTGTGTGGTACCTCTTTGGCATATTTATTGTTAAGACATTTTTCTAGTGAGGCTGGTGCTGATACCTGGCATTCGTACAGACAGACTCTATTGCAATGTGAATTATTTTTCACATTGTCACTAACATGGTTTGGTTGTGTTGAAACTCCTGTAAAATGATTAATAGCTTCAAGATGTTTGAGATTTTATGATAGTGTTGGTTTGGCGTCCTTTGAATACTGAAACCAGATCCTTCGTGTTGCTAATTTTGGTTGATACCATCTTCAGACATATATTGTCATTAAATGAAGTTTGTTTATACGTAACAGGTACCAGCAATTAGCATCACCACTGGTTAAAAAAGGAGTCTGGGAAGATTCAGATGATTATATGTTAGTGGAAGCGTAAGTTTCTATGGGTTACCTTTTCAAATATTTGTCATAAAATGTCATCTGCTTGTTGTTGGGATTATGATTGTGATATAGCCTGAAAGTTCCTCTGAACTTTGTGGTATAAACTATAAAGCTACATTTTCAGTAAGGAAAACCTGTATATTTGATCCCTCTGCTTTTGTGTTAATGCAACTTGCCCCTTGTGCTATTAAAAAGCTGGCAAATTATCCTTTCTACTTCTATACCAATTCAAAATAGGTCTAACCAGACATGGAATGTAATTACCCTTCCTATTTATTTACTGTTTTCATGCACAAAATCTGAACAAATAGAATGAAATGCAAGTTCTTTTAGATGAAGGTGTGTACCTGAACAATATTTACCATGTTCACCATGATTCTGATAATGTGTGGCTGATGTGTTCGAATTGTAGACAATATGCTCCTGTTAGTGTTGCCTGGAGCATTATCTTCTTGTTTCTTGGTAGCATTTTTTCTTTTCTGTCTGTTATCATGATACGTTTTTTTGTTGCCTGCACTAAATATTCTTAACAATAAACCAGGCTTCAAAATGTTGATGCTGTAAATGTTGAAGATGTTGACTGGGAGAACCTTCTTGAGGATAGGTGAGTGTTGATTGCTTATTTCTGACTTAGCTTCGATCTTTAAACATAGCTTGTTGCTAGAATTTAGTAGTTTTAGTATATGGCTCCCATTTTCATTGTTTTTTAACATAAATTTAATTGAATTGATCCAGTCCTCTGATTTCAGTGAACTACAAGTCTTATGGTGCTATGCCATCTGATCTGATGAATGTTAGATTGCCTCTTTCTGAGGGGAATAAAACATTTGTTCTGAAAGAGCATTAGCATTACAATTTACAACACTTAACAGAGAACTTTTGTGCTCTTGGGACCATAGAATGACTGGCTGACTGCCCAGTTCATATGCCACCAGCCCATGAATTCTTTCATGCTGAGATCCTTGCTTGTGTTGCCTTGCCTTCTCCTGTGCTTGAAATTTGAAAACCTTGCATATGGCCTAGGTCTCCTTTTAGTAAAGATCCACTATTATGGAGATTGTTTTTTCCAACCAAGACTACTCTGTAGCAAATCGCCTGTTCAGCCAAAACTTGTGATATTCTGTTTAATAGATATTAATAAAATTAGTATGAAGCTGCACCCATTAAGTGATGTTTTTCAAATAGAATGGAACACTCTCCATATATCAAATCTAAGTGTTATCGAACCACTTCGGTTAGTGGTTACAGTAACAGGTTGTTTTCTGGTACTCAGGTCTGGGGAGCTTTGCCGTCAAAGATGGAACCAGATGGTCCGCCTGATCGGTGGCCACAGAGATAAGCCTTTCATTGAGCAAGTGGAAGTGCTTGCAAGGCGGTACTGCCCAGAAATGCTTGCGTACAGGAAACCAGAATCTGCTGAATTATCGGCGGGCGACGAACTTGCTGGAGGCTCTGACTTGTAATGGCTAGCATAACCTCTCAGCGTGTGCTGTTATAGAATTGTTTAGCTTTTGTAATATATGGTGATATAAGAAATGTTAGCAGCATATGGTTCTAAAGCTTCAGTGCACACTGCCAAGATGTCAGTCAGACTGTGACCTCAACAAACCCTGGTACTGTTGACGGCTTATGGTATCTGGTGAATTAGAATTGCTCCACTGAGTTTAGTTCTTAATGCTGGATGTTTATTCGTCCAACTAACTAACCACGACTAGTGGCTAATTGGTCCCCTGACCTTTGATTAAGCACTACGACTCGGATTTTCTCCTACTCATTTACAGATTGTCCTCTCTCACAGAACACTACTAAAAGAACCAAAAACACTACTAAAACAACCAAAATCATACGGCTTATTGATCAACAAACCCTGGCTAGAAACCAGGACGTTCAATTAGAAGTGATTGTCTGATTATGTGGCAATGAGGCGAGACAACAATCTCAAGAAACCGCGTCATCCCAATGGCTAGCATGGTGTATGAACAGGATTCTCTCGGTGCAGCAGCCAGCAGTCGGGTGGTTCCACTTTGCAGCCACGACGACCCACGCACGGACGGCCGGATGTGAGTGGATTGTTGGAGAAGGAACTGCATCGATCGGCACGACGCACGCACACACGCCCATTTCAAAATTCAAAAATTCGAATCACCTTTCACAACGGCCGTGCGGCCACCACCCACGATCCTATTTCCTCCCATATATAAACAGTTCCCCAATCCTTCCTCTGCCGCCGCGTTCCAATCTAATCCATTCCTATCCCCTTCAATCCCAACGCCACCACCACCAGCTCTGCTCTGCAGGAGAGAGATCACCCGCCGGAGCCATGACGAGAGGCAGCGGAGGCGACATGAAGTCCTTCTTCCGGCAGCAAAAGGCGCACGCCGGCGCCACCAAGCCCACCGGCGGCGTCTCCAAGAAGGCGGCGGCAGCGGCGGCGGCAAACCAGCACCAGAAGGCCGCCTCCCCACCCTCCAGGTTCACCCGGCTCCAGGTACTGATCATCCCGGTCCCGAATCCCCCAATCGCTTTTCGTTTCCGCGGCACCACACACAGGCAGATTCGATTTGATTCCTCTCTCGTCACCGCAGATCACGGGCGCCAGCAGCAGCAGCAGGAGGAGCACGCGGAGGAGCGGGAGAGGGCGGCCCGGGACTTCGACATGGACATGCGCTACGGTCCCTGCCTCGGCGTCACCCGCGCCCAGCGCTGGCGCCGTGCCGCCGCGCTCGGCCTCGCACCGCCGCCGGCGCTCCTCGCCCTCTGCACCGATGACCAGCCCTGCCTCTGGGAGGGCCGCGTCTAGGCTACGGACGGACGGGCCCCTCCCTCCCCCCGCGCTTCGCCGCCATGCTGGCTCCATCAGCATCAGTAGCTCCGGTCTGCTCCCGTCGTCTACCGCACCTCGTGGTAGCACCAGTAATACCATTACCATCTGCAGTCTGCACTAATCGAGTGTTTCTGTGGTGCCAGCCATGTGTTGTGTTGCCTCTAGTTTGAAACCCTTCGTGTCTGGTGTGTTATTGTGATCAGAGCAGAAATCAGAAATGGTGTGTTATTTTGTGACTCGTGTTTTATTGTGATCACTGATCAGAGCAGAAATGGTGTGTTATTATTCTGTTTCTGGACTGTTATTGTGATCATCAGAGCAGAAATGGTATTGTTATTCTGATCAGAGCAGAAATGGCATCTCTTCCTAGTTCTCTAGTGTTTTAATTTCATTTCTTCTTCCATGTGTTCTATTGCAGCATCAATGTCAAAACAATACTACTATATAATTGTTTACTAATTCAAAGTTTAATCCTAATTCAAGCTAACATAATTTTGACTGATTTTATTAAAGATTGGATCAACATCAATCATCTAGCACATCAAAGTTAACATGGATCGTCTTTAAATCAAATTTGATATGCATTGACTTCTGTAAATCTTAACAATGGAAGAAATTTTGACTCATAGTAGTCAAAATTGAAGAAGTTTGACTTTGAACAAAACTAAAATGGTTTACAATTTAGTCGGAAGGAGTTCTTGGAAATAAGCTGACAAAATGATTTGGTAACATAACCAGGAGGAAACAAACACCACATACATTACTCCAACACAGCTTTCTTGTGTTTTTCTTTCTGCGTACATCATCATCACCGTTCTATAGCTGATACAGGCACACTTACATGGCCAATACATGATCAGGAAGAAACACACTGGTACACGCACATATAGCATTAGCAATGTCACATGTAATTTTATGTCTAATAACTGGAACAAGAAGCTCTATGCTATGAGCCAGTGAAGCACTGTCGAAAATGGACTAAACTTCACAGCCATCAGCATTGAGAGCTCTGTATCCATGTTTAGTACAGTGTATTCTCAGTAAGGAACGATGATGGATTCGATGAGCTCCTGGAGTGGAGCCAGCTCCTTTTGTCAATCAGGCCAAACTCCTGCAGCAGACACCAAAGATCATTAACTGCTACCATTTTCTTTTTTCCTGGCCAAGAATGTACATTAATCGTGTTGTATAAAAAGAAATTGCCATGAATGATGGGGACCTACATTTGTAAACAGAATGAAGTGCTTGAAACAGGTGTTGAGATGGGCCTCCTCTTTAAGGCTAACAATCTTCTGGAAATGAGAGTGGTAGATGTGGGCATACACACGAAACAAGCGCTTGAATATTGTCTTTACTACTTCCTTGAAGTTTGGTGGGAATGGTGTACCTTGACAAAGGGGAAACAAATCCAAATCAGATAACATGCTCGATTGCATCTGATGTCAGGTGTTCACAAGAAACTGAAGAAAGTTCCACAAATCCACAATAAAAGCAACATACCGAGTTTTTGAGGAAATATGGATTCATCATCAAGCTGGCCTTCAATCCAATCCATCAGATACTCCACATATTTTGGTGCTGATACCTCTATGGGTTTCTTTATCTGCACACCATCAGCCCATCTGTACTCATACCTGCATAAACCTCATGTTTCTTTTGTCATGACATGATCTAAATATTAAACTAATTTCAGAGAATAAACATCACAACTCATAAGATTATGGGCACCAATTTATAACAGATGGGAGTTACATGATAAAATACTAACTCGTTAAATGCTTAGCACCACAACAGGCATGGCCACAAAGTCCTTGAAAAATTTTTTTCTCTCAAAAAGAGGCATAACCTTGACTATCCATTATCAAGATTCAAAAGACACTACACTAGAGCAGCATGTGAAAATAAGCACGGCTTTGCAGGGAAATGCAAGCACAAATAAGAAAACGTAACCATGAGGCACACATTTTTTAGGTACACTAATATTGAACTTTTGAGCTTGTACATCATCATATTCCTAGACTTTGACACCCTAACATTTCGTAGTTCTAAGTTATGTATGGCTTCTACAGAAAGAGACTGATTGGTTTTAGAAGACTGTTGATATCATGTCACTATGAAGCCAGAAAAATGAGTCGCCAGTTAAATATAATAGCCTCTAAGAGTCACCATTCAATAGCAGCCTTGGTGAAATAGTTCACCGTACGAAGTATTACAATTATGCAAATAAACTAGTCACTGACAAGCTTTTTGGATAAGTTTTCACCATTTTGTATTTTTATACAATCCAGAAAAATAGAATGTATGTAAACTTGTAAAGGCTTACTTTGGGCCAGCTGTCATTGTTGGGCAGCTCTCAGGCGTGCAGAATTCTGTGAGTGTGCCATACAGCAGATTAACTTGGTTAAAGAAATCCACAGCTGCAAAGCAAAACAAACATGTTAGCTTCAATGGAATAACCGAGTTAGGTGAAAACAGAAGGGAAGAACATTACTATTCACAGCAAGCCATTCATTGATATCCTCTCCAGGAGGCAATCTCACAGCTTCCCTGAGGTTTCCACTGCCTAGAGTGGCATCTATGTGCTTCCGGAGCTGTGCTCCCTGCAGACAAAAAGAAAAGGTCAAGTTATGCATCACACAATGTAATTTATGGCTCAATGCCTGTGTTTATTTCAAGTGGCAAATAGAACATGCACCGAAGAGTTTGCTCATCACAGGTGACTTAAGAGCCATGGCATGTACTGAAGATTGAATGTGCTAGAAATAACTGCTGCAAGTCTTTATTTAACACCATTCAATGTAAATAAGCATCTTGCATAGTTTCACAAAGGATTCACTGGCTATACGAATACCACCGCCATAGATGTGGAAGTGGAACAACAACATTTGTTAGACCTTTTACTGAAAGTATTTATGTAATGTATTGATTGATACATGATAAAGGGAATCTCGCTAGCAGTGTTTCAAAATGTTTAGCACAGTTTCTTGGAATGGCTGGAAGAAATGCTGCTGTGTCACTTATGCTAACATATGTTCTGTGATAAACAGAGCTCTTGGTAACAACCAACAAGAATGTCAATGGAGTAAGATATATTTTTTTTTTTCGAAAGATCCGTTACCGGCTTTCATTGATAAGAAGAGAGCAAACATATGTACAAGGCAGTCATCGTGGCAAGAGATCACCACGAAGACGAAGCCTACCCACGCAACACGACAAAAGCAAACGAGGACCAAACTAAGAAAAGAGACCGGAGCTCCCGGCAAAAGCCAACGCCCGGTCATCGTTGCCCAGCTTCGAGCATAACGCAAGAGCAGCTCCGACTTCCGACCTCACGCCCTGACACGAGTAAGATATATTCAGTTCTGGACATAGCCGGAACAGAAAGACTAAAGCCGAAACAGATGACTTAACGCTTGTCTACTTCCTGAACACTCTGATAAGATCCATCACCAAATCATACTCCTGAAGTTAACCCAAAGTTCTAACCAGACTAACTGCACTAACTGTATCGCATACTTTCCAGTGACAAGAATAGCCTGCATCTGCATGCCACCTAAAAGTTGATGACAGCTGATTAAAATCCTGGATGTAGTGTAGCATGGCCAAAGAATCCCTAGAGATTGCAACAAATTGACACCTAGATACATTGCTCGCGTATTCAGTCATGATCCTACCATTTGCAGCAAAAGTGCTTAGCCAGGCTATGGTGCATGATCACCCGGACACATCAAATTTCGATCGATGTCCCAGAGCAGCAAGGCAACGGCCACCACAGATGGAACGCACTTTGCATGCTGTGCAGCACACCAAACAATGGGCACAAGTACAGGCAGCTGTTGCTAGTACATTGTAATAACTAGTAGTACTTAAAGAGGGAACTGGGAAGCCGGAATTCTTACCTTGCTGCCTGATGGAGCGCTCTTCTTGGGGCGGAATGTCTTCTGATTCCTGCCAGAAGAATTAAAAAAAAAAAACACTGATCAGGACGATTGCTGCATCAGATCAGAAGCTAAAACCAGCAGAATTCCTCAATAACGCGGGGCATGTTGGGTTGCAAGGGAGCTATTTAATTCCCCAAGTGAAACCAATCCAGAGAGGGATTGAGCCCATGGGTAGGGTAAATGTAGAGTAAAATCGCAGACAATCTTACATACAGGGGAATGCAGATCAGGAAGCCTCCCATGCATGCCATCTTGTAGATTTTCAGGCAGGATTGGGTTGGTTCCACGACTCACTCTAGAGAAGTGGGTTGATTCCAGGCGTCTCGCGGTGAGGGGGTTTCGCACGCAGGGAACTGGTCTTGTAACTGAACTCGAATTTTAGGGAGGAACAAATCAAAGGTGAAAAAACAGGGGTGGGTTCAGCAGAGCGGAGTACTAGGACTGATTCCTCGCAGCGGCACTACACTAGCCATGGTGGTCGGAGCAGCCACGCAGAATATCCCCTACTAATTAGGGCCGATCCTCCCCATCCGGCCATTCCCAGCTAGACCAGCGAGCGAATCAAGCGGGGGAGTTCCCTGATCCCGCAAACCCCGCGCGCGCGAGAGAGATCTCAATTCTAGCAGTAACGAGCTGGATCCCGCCGTCCCGAACCCGCCGCGCGCGCCAAGCAAGCCAGGGACCAGGGACGAGGGGTAGAAAAAGCAAGGGAGCAGCAGAGCGAGGAAGTATGTGTGTACACACGATCGAGGTCGAGATCGCGCGAGCGCTCACCGTCCAAGCCCGAAGAGACTCATCCCTCCTCCTCCGCCTGTGCCCTCCCGCTTCGATCCGGCGCGCGGCGGCGGAGCAGTGGTGGTGGAGAGTGGAGACGGAGCTCGCTGGAGAGGGACCTGCCCGCTGCTGCTGCTGCTGCTGCTGCTTTTGGCGCACGACTGCGAGGTGCCAGGCGAGAGGACGACGAGGTGGGGTGCTGCTGCTGCCGTGCTCTGCCTCTGCGACCGACCTGCGAGATGATTGGGTCAGAGGCGGGGCGGCGTGGGCCGGCGCAGCGAAGCGTGGCGGGAGGGCCGTCGGATGGAGGCGATGGACGGCGGATGGAGGCGGCCTGGCTGGCATCCATCATCCCCGGGTCAGATCACGATCTACTCCGATCTACTCGCAGCTGCGTCGTGTCGCAAC
This sequence comes from Hyparrhenia diplandra, assembly GCA_015847255.1. Lineage (NCBI taxonomy): Eukaryota > Viridiplantae > Streptophyta > Magnoliopsida > Poales > Poaceae > Hyparrhenia > Hyparrhenia diplandra. Next base: position 74,098 of record JADLZK010010068.1, read on the forward strand.
TCGCCACCGCGCGGGTCGCCCTGCCATGTGCTGCTCTACGCTCCAGTCTCCCTCCCACTGTAGCGTAGCACACTCGTGCACGGGTGGGGTGCACCGTCCACATGGAATGGACCATGCATCACCTTTTTCCCCTTCGGCGCCACCTATCGCTCTCTGAGGTCTGATGCCTCAATCTTCACGCTCACGTATACGAACTTTTGGTAATGTGGTTTCGGTCAAAAAAAAAAACTTTTGGTAATGTAATTGATAGTCAAATATGAATAATCAGTCTTATCTTAATCCACTACTCCCTCCATCCCTAATTTCCGTCGCGGAAGCTACAAGAACATGTCCCCGATTTCTTGACGTTGGCTATCTTTAGTACTAGGCCGTAGGCATGCATGCAACAAGGCGCAGCCAGGCACAGCACGCCCCAATGGCGCCCGGTCCATCAGTCTCATCCCTCCCACTCAACCGCACAAAATTGAGGTCAGTAATGATTGATAGTAGGTGCTGTAGAGTCTTTTGGCACCATAACTGCTCCACTCCTCCCAACGTCAAGAATTTAGGGAAGGAGGGAGTACGTTATAATTCTGGTTATGCATAGGCACTTGTGTTTCCGTTTTGTTAAATGGGAATGGACAAATGGGGGTTCCCTCAGATCAGATCAAAACAAACATTTGTAGATATTTGTAAAGACATCTAGGTATACTCTAAAGATCACTCATGACCATGGTTACAAAGTGTCAAAAAACTTATCAAAACTATTTTAGAGAGTAGCTAAATCAATAAATTTGACTAATCTTTTTTTTTTTTTTTTTTTGACTAATCTCTTGGAGATGTTATAAGTGTTGTGTTTGCTTCAGTAAATGTTATGAAATGTATGTTCTTGAGGATCAAGACAATGAAAAAGTGGTTCTTAGGAGCTCACAAATTCACCACCGATGGTCAATTTGGACTTGTTTTACTTATCTAGAATCCTTTTGAAAGACTATCTTTAGCTTTCAAATTTGAACTTATTTATTTTTTGTCGCAAGTGTTTAGACTTTGGATTGTGTTATTAACCGTATTTGGTATTTCTACTTTTATGTAAATTGTGATTTACTATGATGTATGTTATCCCAAAATCTTGGTCCTTGAGGACGTCTAACAAACCATCAGATTTAAAAATGTAGAAATTACATGTTGTACCTAGGCCTTTTTAACTATTAATGTAAATAGATGGTTTTACGATATTGGGGTAGTAGTAAGTGTTAGTCTCACCTAAAACCTAATGTCCATATAGACAGGAGGTCATCTTAAGGCAACTATTTTGTAGACACAATTTGTTGGTTCCTTGCCTTGCCTGAGCATGGGCAGGTCAGGTCCTTGGAGAGGCGACGTCAGTGTGGAGCACTTTATTTGCTCCAACGCTCGCCTCAGAGGCTATCTCATCCTTTTGTCAGGAAAGAGCATCGCTGTTTCTACAAACATACATGACATCCTGCACGACTACCAGGTGATATGACATGTCTACTGAATATAGACATGGAAGTTGAGCAGTATGCCACGGTGAAGCATAGGTGAAGCCCACAAACACGGGCCACTTGCTGGGTTCAAGGTTCGTACAAGCTCCCCTATAATAGGTGGGGTAATGTTATTTTTATATATTAAAGGACACTCGAAAGAGGGTCTCACAATTGATATATCACAATTCACAAAGAAAACGAAGACCAATATAAGCATAATCATAAGCAAAAGTGCATGCCTCAAATGACTGCTCTTTTGGACAAGAGAGGGGAACGACATGTTCTTGAACTAAGAACAGAAAATCGAGGCACACGCCTCCGAACCCCCCACGGGAACAACGTCCCCCCGCTCGATCCGTGGTTCCTAAACACTCAGGCTGCACCCATGCTCATGCTGATAACATGTTAGAAGCGAATGTAATGAACAAATGATTTGGAACAATCAGTAAAGGACGTGACTGTTTGGGAAAAGCTCCAAAGGACATGTCCCTTTGGTGACAAGCCTAACTGCTAATACAAACTAACTATTAAGCCTTTGATGAGATTGATAGTGAAAGGGTGCATGTACGCCAACAGGCATCGTTTCACGACAAGTTGGTTAGCCATGTGTACCCAAGGGTACAAACCAAAATTTGGCTACTTTGACCAAAATTTAATTACTTCCATTGTTTGATGCCAAAATTTAGCTTGGTAATTTTTTTGCATTTGACCAGCTTCAATCATTTTGGTGGCCTAAGTAGATCAAAACCATAGTATGGTGTCCAAAATTTTGGCTTGACTAGCGCATGGCATATTTAGGTGAAAACTGAAAACCAAACTGCTTGAAACGTCGGACTGTATTTTACAAGGCTGTGAGCCACATATAAGTGTTCCTTGACAAAGTGAATTTCACTAGAAATATAATATATGGAGTGATCTTTAAAATCTAGAAGATTCGAACAATAGAACTTTTCATGGATAATAAAAGCTCGTACATATACAGCGGCAGAAACTCTAAAAGAACTCTAGATACAACTTATCAAGGATGATGTTTAGTAAGTGTTACAAACTAGACGTGCAAGAGATCAAAAGCTTTACTACTCCCTCCATTTCAATCTATAAGTCAGTTTTGTTTTGTTTTTTCTAGGTAAATTTTTTTTTTTTGACAACAAGCAATATATTATATTATGCAGCCATCTTACATAAAAAGTCCTCCAAGAGGACTGAATTACAACTTGGTCCCTTGACCGGATAAGAACAAAGAATCGCTACACTAACACAAACGACGATTTATCTCACGATTGGTGGAAGGTGTAGAAGCTACAGCCGGATGGAAAGCCGTGCAAAGCATCGGTTGTAGTTGGATGATGGAGCCTTGTAGAACGCGCAGGGCGGCCAATCAATGATAGACGGATTGCCGTCGCCGGAGGTAGAAGAGGAGACTCAAGTCGGGATCCGTGGGGAAGACGAGGGCGTCGAGGCACCATCGAAGCGGAGCCGCTTGGTAGAAGCCTTGGTCAACCGGATCCGAGGCCGCAACGTTGGGGTGGAGGGTGGGAGCGCGCGGCGGCGCGACGGCGACGCAGGTGGCGAGCGGATCTCGGGACGCAGGCGGAGGAGCGGCGAGGTGGAGAGGAGACGAGATCCACCGGGCGGAGGAGCGGGGGTAGTTTATTTAAACACACCGGGCGGCGACGGCGCGACGGGCAAGAACCGAGGAGGTACATACCACAAAGGGACACAACCATAAAGGCAAAGGAAGCTAAAAACGATCTACTACTATCTACAGGGAGGCGGGACCCGCCCCGGCGCTCTCCGCGAAGGCCGGAGGCGGACGGGGGGGGGCCGGATGGGAGGCGGCGGGAGGCGGGTCTGGTTTCGCTTCCTTCGGAAGGAAGGGAAGCGTTGTTTCCGTATGTACCTAGACATAGCCTATAGATACATAGTAAAAAGCAATGTATCTAGGACAATTTATGACTTGGAAACGGTGAGAGTTCATGCATCAGTTGGAACAAAAATGCAAACAACTGAATTTTTTTAAAAAGGAAGCAAACAACTGAATCACTACAAAGCTTATTACATACATAAGTTCCACGAAACTATATCCTGGTATCCACTGTAAAATCATAGTGTTTCCCCCTGCTCACGTGCCACAGAAGTAGAAAGGATGGAAAGGCTGTGATTCAAGAAAGTAAGTGCAGACTCGCAGTCAGAAATAATCTTGGTCACAGATGAAGGCTCATTAGAAGCTGACGGTGAACCAGCAGCCATCGCAGTGTACGAATCTCGGAGGCTCCTCAGATTTCCCAGGAACTGCAAAGTCACAGATAAATAACCAGGTCAAAAACATGTTCCATGGATTAGAAACAGGGATCCAAAAGACAGAACACAATGAGCTATCTAATTGGAGAGAGCATGGAATGAAGGATCCTGAGAAGACACCCACTAATGGTAAAGTGATATGGCACTGTCAAGATGGAGCAGAATTACACATGAGGTCATACAATTCCAATACAGGCATTTAAAGAGAGATCGTACTGCAGAGATATGGTACTCAATGCTCACTAACTGCAAAAAAGCTGTAGTTATTCAAAGCAGGTCAAATTAGTTTTCATTTTCCAGCAGAAACACATGTTTTATTCATGTTGGCTACACAGTCCTTGAGATAACCATGTCAGAGGATGCAGGTAGTGATAGTAAAGTACCAAGAAATAAACAACATGACCAATTAGTGAAGTGGACATTCCGAAATTACCTTTAAAAGGGTATTGTATGCCTCCAAGAGGCGGTTGGCAGCTGGACCAAAGCCATGCAATTGTGGCACTTCCATCATGTGGGTCCAAGGATGGATTTCCTATATCATGATAATTCAAATCACCTTTATTATATATACAAACATTCAGCACTTCAAATTAATAAATCACCAACAGAAGATATTATACATATCCAGTGTATATAAACAAGATATGGGGAAAATGGGAATTGCTGCCTAAGATATTCACCTTAGTATATATGGTGTTGAAGGATTTAACCGCTTCCAAAAAAGGATTTCAAGTGTTCCCTCAACTTCAAATCTGTCTCGGCATAGTCTTCATTTGGATTATAATCATACTGTCACAAGCAACTACACAGTTAACTTAAAATAGCATGATACTGACTACTAAGGCAAGAAGAACAAACAACATCATATACACAGAAAAACATCAGAACGTATTGTATCAGAAAGTAATTCATTATAAAAATTAAGCTAAATGGTTGCACGCTCTGAAAGATAACATACAACTCAAAATATCAATAAAAAAAAAAAACTTTAGCATGCAGGTTGGGGGTGTGAAGAAACGAACAAGGGGTCACAATTGGCTCTGCCTTGGACAATTAATGTACAACCATTGTAAAATTCAGAAGGAAGAAAACTGTGAGGCTAGTGCAGAAAATGTTTGTCCAAATTTCCATTCAAACATAAAATAGCATTAATTCCTGAACTTGAAACATGTATAATTGTATATTCTATTATACCTTCGATGCTAATTCCTGAACCATTTGCTGCAGATTGGACATCTTTTTGGTATACTCCGAGAGCTTTAACTCTAATTCAGCGATATCAGGCCTACGAAATGAGAATTGAATTCATATTAGACAATTTGAGGCGATTTGAACAATTTCGTTATTTAAGGATCACAGGGCATCCACAGAGATTCAGACCAATGGAGCAATTCTGCAGGCACATGAAGCATATAGACAGTACATTCGGCAAGGATTTAAATTGGAAGTACTTACAAGGGGTAAATTGATTGTATTTGGACATCTGCAGGGAAAAGTTTGCACTCCTCCGAAAAAATCTGGGCTTGTTTCTCAGCAATCGAATCTACTAGCTGCACATCCTTCTCCAATTGCTTATCAACACTACAACAGTACAAATTGTTCTCAGTACTCTATGTTAGGTACAGTTCTCATATGCAAATTAACATAACCCTTTTCTGTGTAAAACAGATTTCATTTGTCATCACATATTATGATGTTGAAAGAAAGTTTTATCACAAGCTGCCCAGGTTTTATGCATAATATCTCAAGTATAATAATCATAGTAGGTACATTTTATTTCAGATGCAAATAATTGTGTGTAAGCCTGACCTCCACTCTGGATTGTCAGCATAGCAACTAGCTTCCACTAGGTCGACAATAAGATGGAGCAGTTCCACACGTTCCTCATAGCTACCTCGACCCTGCAACAACGACCATTATGAACCCAACTGATGAAATATGACACACCATACATCTGAGTTTGCAATTGGCATTGTGCTGTGCTAGACGTCTTGGCATCTTGCATGGCAATAGCAGCATAAAAATCCAGCAAAATGTAACACATAGCACAAACAGACCAGCCATTTCTCTCACCTGAATCGCCTCGGTGTCCACCGAAGGTGTGATGCCCAGGAAGTTAGCAATCTCCGCCAGGTCTGCAGAACCACAGGCCACCGTGAGATCAGCACCACGCGCGATCCCAGGAACGGAAAGCATTCTAGCCTAATGATGATGAAAACCAAAACCTTACGTTGGATCCTGTTGTTCTCCTCGTCGCGGTCCAGGCTATCCCCCTGCCAGTTCTGCTGCGTGAAGGGCGATCTGTCGCCTAGGAGCCTCCGGAACGCACGCACACACCAAACGAGCAGACCCGTCAGTTCCCAGCCCGAATCCCGAAATCGAAGGCCAAACCCAGCAGAGAGATCACAGCTCCCAGTCCCAGACAGCAGGAGGAGCGGACAGGAAAGGAAATGCGGCGCGGGTGAGCGCGAGCGCGTACCGGAAGAAGAGCCACTCGAGGAGGCGGTAGCGCTCGACGCCGGCGAACAGGAGGGACTGCGCCGGGGCGTTCGCTCGCGGGTACTCCAGCAGGGACAGCTTCCGCTGGATCTCCTCCATCTGCTTCGACGCCATGGCTGCCCTGCTCCGCTCCGCTCCGCCGCGGCGGCCGGCCGTTGGTGGAGATGGTGGGTATTGGGCAGACGGCGACTCACCAACGAGCGAGATGTGTTTGATAATTCCCCAAATTTTATTTTTCCTCTCGATCTCTTTCAAAATTCGATTCGACGAAAGGTCGTCGCAATTTAGTTTCATTGCAGGTCCCACTTGTCAGACACTAATTGGGCTGAAATTAATTATAATGGGCCTTAAAGGCCCAGGTCCGCACTCAGACCCACTATCCATAAATGGGCCTCGAAGCCCCACTAAGGCGCATCCAAACCCTACCCCGGCGCCGCACCTATAAATCACCTCTTCCATCTTGGCCGCCTCCTCAAGCGCCGCCACTCCCTCCCGATCCACTCGCCCAAAACCCTAGCGCTCTTGCCGCCGCCGCCGGAGCGCTCCCCATCTTCCTCCGTCAACCATGGCGACCCAGATCAGCAAGAAGAAGAAGGTACGAGCTCATCCTAACCGTATCCGTATCGATACCGTCCCGTCTCCCCGTTGCGTCGATGGATCTGGGTTTCTGACCGCCGTGCTCGTGTGCGTAGTTCGTCAGCGACGGTGTGTTCTACGCCGAGCTCAACGAGATGCTGACGAGGGAGCTCGCGGAGGACGGCTACTCCGGCGTGGAGGTGCGCGTCACGCCGATGCGCACGGAGATCATCATCCGCGCCACGCGCACGCAGAACGTGCTCGGTGAGAAGGGCCGCAGGATCAGGGAGCTCACCTCCGTCGTCCAGAAGAGGTTCAACTTCCCCGAGAACGGCGTCGAGCTCTACGCCGAGAAGGTCGTGAACCGCGGCCTCTGCGCCATCGCGCAGGCCGAGTCCCTCCGCTACAAGCTCCTCGGAGGCCTTGCCGTCCGGAGGTATAGCTTGATAACAACCCACTCCTTGATACTCGCTAGTTGTGTGATTGGCTGATTTTGCTGTGGTTGCTAGATGCATAATATGTTTTGTTTATGCTTGCGCGTTTAATTTTATTTAGGTGGTACGGAAGCAGTGAAAAATGATTTGTGGTTTGTGGTTAGAGATACCTTGCTTGCAGATCCCAAAATTTAGAACTATTAGGAGATGATAACCCGGAATTAGCTTATAATCTGGTTAGAAGAATTTCGAGTTGATTAAAACTTCTAAGTGAGACATTAGGCAGGGTTGAGAATGCTTTGCACCTGTGATTTATGTTCTGCCTTCAGTCCTTGCTGGTGGGATATTGTATGGGTGCATAAAGGAAATGCTGCTCTTTGAGGCAGCGGCGGCCAGACAACCGTTGAGACAGATCCACAGATAAAGGACCAATATCATGTTTTTGTCTACTAAATCTGTCTCACATTTCTTCAGTCCCATTGACCTAATAGCCTAGCAACTTTATTGGTCTAATTTACAGTAGTTGTGCCCACTGCAATTAATTTCGTGGTTTAATTGTTTTGCTAGATGTACGTACAAAATCTTTTGCATCACTAACATCCACCAGTTATTTGAATGTATCAGATACACTTTTTTCATATTTGCACCAATACTTGTTTTTACCTGCCTTCTTTTATGATGGTTGGACTTGAAATGGTGCATAGATGAAATGCTGCTCTTGTAGTAGTGGCGGCCAGACAACCGTTGAGAGATAGATCCACAGATGAACAATCTTTATGCTGTTTGTCTACTAATTCTGTCTCACATTCTTCACATGAATAGTACTCAGGCTCATAAATTTTCTTCTGCCCACTTTTTTTATCCATTGTATCAATCTGTGCCTTCGCTAATATATTTTTCTTGTTTGTATGATAAAATGTTGTGTAACATGTTGAAGCGTCATTGTTAGTAGGGCATATCTTTAGTTATGTTGTGCAATTTGTTGTCTAGGTTTCTTATTCAGTAATTTATTATAGTTTGTCTAGTTCGCCTTACTAACATGCCTTCATTGGCAGGGCTTGCTATGGTGTTCTTCGCTTTGTTATGGAGAGTGGTGCCAAGGGTTGTGAGGTGAGTGCTGTTATTTACTTCTATGAGGATATTTACATTTTGTGATGATTGGTGAATGCACCTCAACAACATTTTTTAATCTAATGCAGGTTATTGTGAGTGGAAAGCTCAGGGCCCAAAGAGCCAAGTCCATGAAATTCAAGGATGGCTACATGATCTCATCTGGTCAGCCAGTTAACGAGTACATTGACTCAGCTGTGAGACATGTCCTGCTCAGACAGGTTTGTTTTCCTATAACCACTTTGTATAATGTTTGCTTATGTTCTGAGCAGGCACTTTATTTTCCACATGTTACAAATCTAATTTCTCAACAAACTTAAATCTGCTGTGCAGGGTGTTCTGGGTATCAAGGTGAAGATCATGCTCGACTGGGACCCTAAGGGCAAGGTTGGCCCGATCACGCCTCTTCCTGACCTGGTGACCATCCACACCCCCAAGGACGAGGATGAGCTGCGCCCTCCGGTCTTGGCACCTGAGGTCTAAGGTCCCAACACTGTCCTTGAAATGGCAGTTTGATTGGGTCCTAGCTAGGTTTCTATCGTATGATAAGGGCAATGTTATGACAGTTGGTTACCTTAAGCTCTATGGGCAGAAGACGCTATGTATTTGTTCTGAGTTACTTTTGTTTAAGCTAAGTTTTGCCGAGACAAGCAACCTTGATATGTACCGGATGGAATTGTGGTTCCTTATTGTATTCCCTGCTATGTTATTTTTGCTTGTCATTCAACATGCTTTGATAGAATCGACTCAAAAAGGAAAATATGTTTCGATAGAATGTGAAGGCATATTGGCGAGATTTTGCATATTGCATTGTTATGAGTTGATACTTGGCATTGAACGAGATGGGAAGCTATTTGGCATTCCACAAACTGGGTAATCGTCGTTTGTGCATTCAAAGCACCAGTGCCTAGAAAATGATGGTTAGTAAACAGGTATTATTACTATAAGATACATATATCAGTTTTAGCAGTAAAACTCATTTGTAATTGATCTTTCTGGCAGCAGACCACTGCTTCCACGTCTAGTGCTCCAACATATTCGTTGAGTTTAAAAATATTCAAATCTACATATAATCGACTTTATCTTATTGATAGCACCCTACCACTTTATTAGATTGCCATTCGATGAGTGTCTTCTACACATTGTTAGAATATGCAGTCACAGTGACATGACATTACAACGAAGGCTAGCCTGAGCTGGTGCGGCAACCCCAAACGCCGCGGCGAAGGTTTTCTAGTTCTGATATGGTTTCGAGTCAAATAGAACTCCACCAGACATGTAACGATTTAAACTCATAAACACTATTTGAAATTTTTCTAGAAGGAATTGATGCCAGCGATGACTCTAATGGATATGAAACCCATAACCTTTCTACATTCTTTTATCTTTGTTTCATTCATATGGGTTTAAATCTACCCCAACACCCAAACTTGGGGACTAAAAGTATGTTGTTGTTGTTGTTGATGACTCCACATGACATGTAATTAATGATTTAAATTCATAAACATTCTAACGATGAAAATTCGAATTCAAGAATCCAGAAAAGTAACAGATCCCTTTCCGAAATAAGACTCAGCGACTAAGATAGTTTGTGAAAATCAGACTTGAGAAAGCAGAAAAATGACGACCAACTTCAAAGAACAATTGTACCGATGCTCCTTTTATAACACAAAACTGTACATAAAAGATCGAATTACTAAGGTAACCAGGTTGCAGTTTGCAGGTCGAGAGCCTCTGTTGCCTCTTGTCAAAAAGTTCACATTCCCTATTTCAAGGCAAGCCTAGCGTCAAGAATTCCAGTTTCCAGATGAGCAACCTCATGTCGTATCATGGATCTACTGACTACCCTTGTATATAGATGATTTAAACAACAGTTGACAGCAGATGAAGCAAGTAGGGTTACATTTCAGTTTGATGCCATCATGATGTCCAATAGCATGGTAACAACGTAAATTAATGCATCATTATACAAGATGTCTAAGGTTGCCGGCTTTGGAACTCATTCAGGAGATAAAGCCATACAGGTCATGAATTCCAGTGTCACATTCCATCCAAGGATGTCTCGCTCCGGAACACCCCCAGGGCACATCAGTGTAATATTACAACACGAGCGGAATAGCATCATCTTCAGCAGTTTCCTGTGCATCAGGCAAATCAGGCAGGTCTGCACTGATGGAGAACCTTAGCCATCGCTTCTTCTCCACGCACCCCCAGGCACGGCTGCAGCACTAACCCAACGATCATCGCTAGGATGCTCACCGCCATCACCTTGTAGGATGCGAGGGCCATCACCACGATGATCAAGAGAGCTGGTGGGATGACCATCAGGACAGCACCAATGGTGCCCAGAGGTATCTTGTAGGGCCGAGAGGTGTTCGGATGGGTTACCCGAAGCTTGATGAAGGCAATGAACTCCAGGATCATGCCAAAGCAGTAGAGGTAGTTCTCAGCGGCGATGATTTCCTGGAAGCTCATCCAGGACAGTAGGATCACACCGAAGGCGGAGAACAGGATGCCAATAAGCGGGGTTCCATAATGAGATCTCTTGGCAAAAAATTCAGGGAGCATGCCACGCTCAGCCATCCCAAGAAGCTGGTAAGAATCACTGCTCATTTCAGTGAGGAAATTGCCCATGTTGGACAAAGCAGCTGCTACTTGGATCCATGAGTGCAACCAAATGCCACCGAGAATTCTTGCGATGTCTGAAAAATACCCATCTGACCAGTACTCCCGAACAACAGGAACTGCTGCTGTGCAAGTTATCAATGGGTAGAGGTATCCTCCCACAACTAGAACTAGAGCATAAGAAAGCGCTCTTGGTAGGGTTCTCTTTGGATTCTCGACTTCGCCAGCCAATGTACTAATTGAATCCCAATAGTTGAGGTTCCAAAACAGTGTATTCAGATATAATCCCCAATCCACATTCCCTAAGTCCATTTCAAGCCACCTTGAAGGTTCAATCCTTGGAATAGCAATCAATCCCATCACAAAGAACGGGAGGGAGAGAACACACCAAGACAGACTGCCACCCAGCCAACTATAGTCAGACCTCTGTAGTTCATATATGTAAGCGCAACTGTGAGGATAAGCACTGCTATGGTCCTTGGGAGCCCACCTCCAAGAGCCGGAACACTGGACTTGACATAGTCCAGAAAAAGAACTGGATAGAGGGCATTATCTATGACACCGCTGAGCCACTTTGCCCATCCTTGCTGAAAACCCCAGAACGGACCAAGAGCTGAAGAAACCCAGACAACATAACCACCATTCTCTGGGAACATTGTGCCCATCTCAGCAGTGATTAGAGCTTCCGGAATGCTCCATATGAGAGCAAACAGAAGAAAGCCGACAATTGCTAGTAGTGGCCCAGCAGCCTTAACACTGTCCTCAATCCCAAAGGGACCCCCTGAAACTTCATAAAATATGAGGAATATGAGGGGCACCATGGAAACCTTGGGGATGCCATGCCCTCCCTTACGCTCTTCGCCCTCGTTGATGCTGTTGTACTTGACACTAACACGATCCCCCATTGCCATTGGAAGACAGGCTGAATTGGCTCTTGTTATTGCTGTGTTCCTCAGTTTCTGCAGTTGGTAAGCCAAATAGTAAGAAAATACCCAAGCATATGGTTCTTCCTTGTTTCAACATGGAAAATGGATATGAACAACATGAGAGAATGTATTGTATGGGGAAAAAAATCAATGTCTTCAAATTCTCCATTGAGCACACGAGTGGTTTATTGTGTACACATTATATGGTACTCAGAAATAATAGGCTCTGAATGTATGTTCAGGGAGAACAATGGGCACTAGCAATAATGAGAAAACGTGGGAAAATAAGTACGCTTACTCAGTACAACCAACACTGATATTGTGGGAGAAAATCGTCAAATTGATCCATTTCACTTCTGCATGGAACAAGCAGGTGATCTCTTGCTTATATGTATAATAATCCAAAAACTGGGTTCTAACTTATGAATGGTATGTTCACTGGGAATAATGAGGCCCTAGTAATTTCTATGTGTCATGAAGGCTGAAGACCAATTAAACAAAAAGAGTAACAAAAAGAAATAAGGAACAGATTTAAGTAAACCAGCACCCAAACTACAAGGTCAAAGAACTATAGTGTGATTTTGTAAACTGTAGTATGAAAAGGGGCAGCAATAAAAAGGACAACCAAAATGTTTGGACAATGCCAGGAGAACTCAAACAAGAATAATGCTAGGTACCTCGAATGAGATTGTACATTTACGTCGATCAGGATATCCTTGGGTACTTAATTAAGGCACACATGAACATTAAAAAAAGAGAGAGAAAATAATGGGACCAAGAATTTGCACGTCATGGAATACTAGCGACGAAATAATCTCCGCATGGCACAGACAATCTACAATCAGTGACAATGTACTGAAGGTTGTCATAAAAAACCGACAGTCACCCCTCACTCCACCGTGCCAAAGCTTGAGAAACTGAAAAGGCAGCACGGTTGACCATACTACTAGTAGTAGCGTAGAAGGATTAATTACTCTGGTTGGAAGAGAAAACTGTGGAGCTTGCAGATGGCAATGATGGGCGGCGAAGATGATTGGAACTACAAACTAGAGCAGCTTGTTGCAAATTGCAAACTGGAACTAATTTACATCCAGAGTGGCATTGAAGTAAGCAGATGTGCGGGTGATTGGTGAGAAGAAGCAGGTCGACGAGGAAGCAGTGGTGAGGAATCCGACGGAACGGATCCAGGGGGCCGCAGGCGGGACTGGGAGGAGACGGTCGGGTGGAAGTGGAATCCGGTCCCGGCGACGAGGACGCTGGGGGCGGCGGCGTCGAATTGGATTCTGATTCTGACGAGGCGGCTCGATCGGGGTTTGGGCTTAGCGCGGTAGGTAGTTGGAGGGAGGGAGGGAGGGAGCAGCGATCTCTAGTCTCTAGCCGTCACGTCGTAGAGGAAGGAAGGAAGGCAATCCAATCCAAGCGTGAAAGCGAATCAGAGGTGGGGAGAGAAGCCAAGGGTGGTCGTGCTCACCATCTACCGCGCGGCGGCCCGCATGCTCCGGTGGATCTCCCTCCCTCCCTACCTCCGACGGCGCGAGCGCGAGTCCGCGTTCCTCCTCGCCGGAGGCCGAGAAGTCGGAGAGAGGGCGAGTGCGGGTCGGCGAGGCGGAGTCCTGGGTGAAGAAGCAGGAGCAGCCGATGGGGCAGCCTAGTCCCACTGGTCAGAGTCCTCAGTGGGGAGGAGAGGAGAGGAGAGGAGAGATCTGCCGTCAAGGGAATGTGAACTGACTTTTCTATACGTGCTCGGTGCTCCCTCCCCTTAAACAACCCTACAAATTATACTCACTCCGTTTCAAATTATAGTTCGTTTGATTTTTTTATCTTAAGTTTGACCACTCATCTTATTCAAAAAAATTTGTGAAAAAATAGTCAAATTTAAGTCACTATTAAAGAACATTTGATAATAAAGCATGCCACAAAAAAAGAAGTGATATTTTGTATAAAATTTTGAATAAGGAAAGTGGTCAAAGTTAGGATTGAAAAAGTCAAACGACCTACAATTTAGAACAGATTTAGTATAAAACATTCTGAATATCTATATCTTTTAATTATTATTTAAAAATACATTTTATGATTAATTTTAAGACAAGTACCCTCCGTCTCAAATTATAAGTCATTCTAAGAATCTTGTTAAATCCAAACATCTCAAATTTTGTCAAATTTATATGATAATAATATTTTTGAGTCAACTAAGTACTATTGAATTATTCATTAATTATATTATAGTATATTTATTTGATGTGGTCAATCTTTATAGTTTGGTTAAACTTAATATACTCTCCCAAATTTTTGAATGGCTTATAGTTTAAGATGGAAGGAGTATTGTGTATTTGTTATTAGAAAAGAATTGATTGGTTTTTGAAAACAAATTTAAGATAGGAACAGTTGTTTGAATGAAATTAAAAAAAAAAAAAGAAATACGCGGACACGCGATCGCAGCGCCGTCAGACTTGAGACGCCTGGCGACGGGAAGCAGAGAAGAAAGCACACCTGTGCGTCATGCACGCGCCGATCCTTTTTGCTTACTGCCGATTGCCAACTACTCCTGGGAATTGAGAATTTTGACGCATGCCAAGCGCCAAATGCCATCGTTTGTCGAAGCAAAATGAGGCTGGATCGCATCGTAGGTGATGATGGTGGAGCAAAAGTAGCGTAAACACGCGTGGCAGTGGGAGGGAGCGTGCATTTGTCACCAGCCGAACTGCGGGCCGCGTGGGAGCGTGCATGCTCTGCAACAGCCGCGCTAGGTCCACGTCACTCTCTAGCATCTTTGTCATTTTATTGGAGGTTTTCTTTTATCACAGTTTTATTTTATTTTCACTAGAGACAGACTACGTTGTTTTTTTTTTTTGAACATTAAGAATATTAGGCCGCGCCATCTCCGCGGCCTCTTAGAATGTCCACGATAGCTTCATCTCTCAACCCCGTCCACTTACCTGTAATCCTATTAATGGACAAAGCCTCCCGGTTGTACACTTCAGATCCATGCATCCTCTCTTTCTCTTTCACTTTGTCCATTTATAGATGAATGAATGGATTCATGAACACTTCTTGTAACAGCTAGCTACATTCCTGACCACTTACTTGTAACTTGAGAAATCCTACAATGTATGATGAAGAGAATAAGACAAATAGAAAAACATGCATGAACATATTTTTGATACAACAGCGGCATAGTAACATGATGTTCATGAGAGCGACCGATGAATGCAGATGGCAGCAAGCCGGATGCATAGTAGCAGAATGGATTCTGACCACTTACTTGTAATGACTAGCTACATCTCGGGACATGCATAATTGGAGAAACGAGCTCATTCGTTAATGCTGCATGAGCGGTTTGCTAGGAAGAACAGGAAATCATGCAATGTATCTTATGACCCGAGGCTCTTCATCAAGAGAATAAGACAAACGAAAAGCATGCATGAACATATTTTGGATACAGATGCATGGCAGATATCTTGCAGCGGCATGAGAGTGACCGATGAATGCAGATGGCAGCAGTAGCATAACTGTGAAAGCGATATATCAACACTTTCAGAAGAGGAGGAACACCAAAACAAGAACACAATGATCTGAACCATTCAAACCATATTAGATCGGTCTAATACACCAGGCTATCGTGGCCATGCTTTTAATTTCTTTGTATAAGTGATGCATTATAGAATGAAAAAAAAAATGATCAAACGTTCAATTATTATACTTAATATTTTTCGAACATGGATCGTTTTTATTTTCACTTCATGGAATGACACGGGCTAATAAAATTTGAACCCATGGTAACTTTTCTATTTTAATTGGGTACACGTATATGTTGTCGCATTAGAATTCACTGTTGCCTACACTCAACCGAGAACCATAGAAATAATCGTCACAGCAGTCCCTATTAAGCCATGGTGATACTTCACTTTCATTACACAGTAGACAAATGGGATGTTGTGTTTGTCGATGCATGTTCATGAACCGACACAGGGTGCCATTTTTTGCAATGGGGAAGATCTCCTGGACAACCACCCGCTTGTGAGATTGGAGGACGTCATCTGTGAAGTGACTACGGAATCTCACCGCAATCGTGGGATCCGGGGTGGTCGACGGCGCACCCGGCTGGCGGCCCTCCCACTTGTCCAAAAGGACACGGCGCGCCTGGCACTCGGGCTGGGGTCGCGGAAGGCTGACTTCGCGGGCGAGGCAGTCACTACGCCTTGGGATCTAGTCCTCGCTGATCGTGCGCGGACGCCTTGGGCGCGGAGGAGTCTTGATCAGCGGCTGCTCGAGGGGTAGCGTGAGGGACTCGATGAAAGCCGTAACGTCGACCTCAATTGGCAGCCCCGACCTCGCCATTTGATTACATGTGAACATGACAAGCAGAAAATAGCTGGACAAATCACCAGGAAAAATCCAAAAATGAACAAAACTAGTGGTAACCTAAGCTGTTTGAAAACAAAGCTGATGCAGATTTATCTAAACATGCAAGCATGCCACATCATCTCTATTTCGGTTTTTGTTTCAGCTGCAATGCAAATGAATTGAAGAGGCCGCCGTTAGGTGCTCCACTAGAAATTAATGTTGAGTGCTCCACTAGAATTGGAACAGACAATTGCGGTTCTTCAAGGTCATCAGCAGACAGAGCTGGAGTTGTTGTCCCTCGTGCCTATAAAAATGGATTGTTCTCTCCAGCATCCAGCTCCTCCCCGTCGCATCTCACAACTTTACCTTTGGTTGCTTCTTTGCCGTGCACGTACGTGGGCGTGTGTCGTGTTCGTGTGTGCAGTGTGCCGGATGGGGGAGAACGAATTACAATGTCGCGGACGAGAGCAGGAGGTGGCGCAAGCCGATGGCCTGTGGGCGGAGGACGATGACGGCGGAGAAGTGGAGGGACAGAACCAGGTACCCAGCCATGATCGCGTTTGCCACCATGAAGGTACCCAGCCGTGATCGTCGATGGGGATCACGGTCGCGGCGGCTCCGGCCTCGCCGGCCTTTTCGGTCACCACCAGTGCGCGCACGTCATGTCCTATGCTCAGAGAGTCGCCATGGATGGACAAAACAGAGGGACAGCGGTTGCTCAGACTCAGACATGATATGATTGCGTCTCTACCCGATGTCGTTCATAGTTCGCGAGCAGCTCTCCTGCTGGACATCGCTGACGCCCTCCTGTCCTGTCCTGTAGGCTGCCTGTAGCATCCCAACGCAGGCTCCCCGTGTCTTTGACCGCGGGAACAATAAAATTTTTGTTTTTCGGTTTTTACAGATCGGGATGGAAGGGTGTTGCATTCATGAGATTCTCATAGATTTTGCATTGTGCTAATTCATATTCATAGGCACTACTTTATTCTCATACAATTAGTTCATAAATATCATATGATTATTTTTTATTTTTAGAAAAGTAGACAACTCATGAATATAATAAAAGGTAATTATGTATACGGAGGCTTATATGGACTATCTCATGCATAAAACTTTGTACACTGCCGATCAAAATAAGAAAATTGTAATGTCAACTTTACATGATTCCTGTGCTCAAAGACAAGAAAATGTTTTATAGTTCAATTTGTCCCTGGTAGTCCTTTTTATATTATTGCATTTTTTTTTTTCATTCTTTCTCACGAAGTCCATGTTAACCCTTATTTACCCCAACAAATTTTTTTCTCTTCACTAGTATAGTGCCCGTGCTAACGCTACGGCGTAATCTGAAAACACGATTTAGCAAAACAAAAGATATATATGTGTTTGTGTCACACCATCTAACTTGTCTCATTGCTTTTTTGATAAAAAAGGCAATTCCATCTACTTTAAAGGTTTCATTAGCAACAATGCAACAATCTCATCAAACAAATTCTTGGATCAACATCTACTGTAAATTATATACATCTAAGGCTTAGAAGGACATCATGGATCCATCAGGTAGCTGGGCTTCTAAAATATACAAGTTTTGCAATAGAAAAAAAAGACAATACTGTAAACTCAAGTAACAATACTTACAATTATAGAAGTAGTATTAGGAAACCATGTAATTAAAGAACTTTACTTTTAGCTAGAAACCTCGAACTTCCAATACCATGGTTTACAGCTCACAGTTTAGCAATACTAAAGTTTTCTACACTATAAATATTGTTGCATCCAAACATTTCAAGGCACTCCAAAAATCAAATCATTTTAAAAACTATGCTATTTTCTATACAGGAATTCCCATGCATAGCAAAAAGCCTTTTGATATCCTGTCAAAGAGTACATGTAATCAAGCTATAATATGTTGCGATAGAGGGGAAAAAAATTACCCGATAGAGAGGACAATATCGATGTTATCAAAACTCATGAATCTTCTTTCCAAAGAAAAACCAGTGTGAAACTTACAATGGTTGCTGCTATCTTTGTTGGAAGATCACACAGCAGTGATGCTAACCGAGCTCTTGGCCTGATTAATCTGATTCCTTCCAAATGATGACTGAGCGTCTTAAGATTCTGGATATAGGCCTGTCATACCAATCAATCAAAACAAAACTGTCATCATGGGTGATGAGCTGATCTGATCCTTGCATAATCAACTGATCGGCAAGAGCAGACTGAGATTTACTAAATAAGATGAGTTAAGTTGAAAGTAATGGCAAATTAGAGGAAATGATGCACCTGGATTTTTAAATTAAAAAGAAAATCCACTGTAAGAAAATCCACTGTATTATTCTAACTCCATTATTTAATATTGCAGGTCACCATTTAACAAATCAGAGGAAGAAACTAAATGACCATAGGTCTGGAAGCTGAAACTCTAGGTAACTATTAGCTAGCTGATTTAAAATCGGCTTCAGATCATGGATTGAAAGCAACATAGTAGACACCACAAAGAATTCAAGTTAAGACATGTCTGTGTGACTATTTGCTATTTGCTAAAGCATTCTGAAATTTTCCGGTTATCAGTTGCAAATAAAATTCCTGCTCCTGTTTGGATGACCAAATAACCTACAGCCGAAAAATAAAATTCCTGCTCCTAATCGGATGACAGGTCATATAAGCCCATTATGTGCCAATGATATTGGTTCGGTGGAAATTGGAATGGCTTATGGACCAAAATGGATTACTAAATAATGATAACATTACGTCAACCTTAATTCTGCATATAGTTTGAAGCAATGCACGTGATAGTTACAATTAGGCACACAATAGAAATAACTGATCTGAATTCCACAACTGTTTGATTGGTAAGAGGATCAGTATAACTAATCGAAATAACTGTTTGATTGGTAAGAGGATCAGTATAACTGATCTGAATTCCAGGTACACGAACTGAATTCTGAATCGACTACTGCTCATTGGCCAAACGACTGCTCATTCCACAATTCAGTTCAGAGGACACGCTCGTGTACCTGGACCGTCGCTCGTGTACGTGATGCTCGTCAGCGTGCCGCCGCCGCGCTGGATTCGGCTTCGGCGCCGCTTGCCGCACCGCCGCGTCCGTGTGCTCGCCAAGACCGGACCGCCGCTGATCCGTGTGGTCGCCAATACCGCACCGGCGCTGTCCGCGTGGCCGTGTGGCCAAGACCGACGCCACGCAGGTGGCCGCATGGTGGGCGTGACGGTGTCGGGTGGCGCACGCGGCTGGCGATGGAGATCCACGCGCTTCAACGCCTCCACTTGACGATGGAGATCCCGCCGTGGTTCGGCGCCGGCCTGCCCGCGCCGCTCGCCGTGCTGGACCTCATCTCCGCAATGGAATGCGTTGGGATCCATACGAGCAAAGGAAGGAAGGAAGGATAGTAGGAAAGGAAGGATGACTGAAAAGGAAAGGAGCGCGTCCATTAGGGAGGAGGAATTGATCGAAGTTTATTTGACCAGCGTAGGAGCATGGCCCATACACTTAATCCCGGGACGTCGGATGGTGTTTGAGTGATGAGAGAGAAGATTAGAAGTAATCCGGATCGTTTATTTGAATAATTTTGAACGCAATGAAGTTGATGCATTAGTAGGGTAGATAAATTGTATTCCTTCTTCATACCCGCAAAGAACGCCGTGAATCCACCTAGTTCCATTGTAATTAACCGAAGGGCAGAATTAACAATAGGGTTAGGTGCTCAAGATTATTTTTTGACTTAGAGCATATGAACAAACACATAGTACTTTTTTTTTTTCTTGAGAATTACACTATACAACGCAGACTTTCACACAAACTCACCCTATGAACACACATACGTAAACACTAACCCTATGAAAGACTGAGCCGACAGATTCAGATAATCCCAAAGTCACCACAGGTGCCTCATTGTCGACGGAAACTATCCACGGCCGAGCTCGGGAGGGGCGGTGACGCCCGCCGGCGGTGGCAGAGAGAGGGCGGCTGCCCTAGGGCGTAGGCGTGTGTCGACGAGATATCGGCGATAGCCTAGCCGGGTGTACCCAGGCTAGTAGATTATGATCGGTAGAGGTGCGCTAGACGACTAGCAGGATGTTAAGCAAGACGAAAGGGCAAAAACACACGAGAGTTTACCCGTGTTCGGCCGCCGTGGGGCGTAAAACCTACGTCCTGCTTATAGTTTGTATTGCTTGGTGGAATAATGAAGTGAGTTCTAGAGGGGGTCCCTGTCCGCCTTATATATCCGGGGAGCAGGGTTACTGGTCGGATCCAAACCGACAAGATCTATCCCGATCGGTTACGATTGGGAAATTTGTATGGAATACAATAGAGCTATACAAGGTAATAATCTTGACGCCCACGCCTATGCCGTGATCTCGTAATGGCCACCGACTTCGAAGACGCCGAGGGGCTTGATCCTGCGGGCCCGGGTCAGCGCTGGACAGCCCAGCCCAAGGTGGGCCGTGAGGGGATAGGGTTTATCCCCCACAACGCGCGCCGAGGAGGGGAGGGCGGCGGCGGCGCAGGCGAGGGGCTGCAGCGCTAGAGCTGGATAGCAAAGAGCTGGAATATTTTCATTTATTGCTTGCCCCTAAAAGATTATATCTCCCTTGTTTATATAGCCCTCCTATGGGGCTTGTATCTCAAGCAATCTCTAAATGTTTCCTTATATTTCCGGAATACCTTTTACAAGCAATCTCTTATTCTTTTCCTAATAGGAGACTCCCTGCAGGTCATGACTTCAATCGGCAAGCTGGATCGACTGGTATCGTTCCCCAATAGCACCTGGCTCTTCTCAAGCCGCAAGAGCCAACCAGCATGCAACAACGCGTGACATATACTGCCACAGGTATACATTGCTCTCCCGCAGGTATGACGGACAGATTTCTGATTCAATTTCGGGCCTCGGTTCATAGCGCCCGGTGTTACACCGACACTTCCACCATGCCGAACATGCCACTTGTTGTTTAGAGAAAGACAGGGATTGGAGTCTCTTTGATCAGCACAGAGTCTCAGCCACCATTGAGCTTCTTCATAAAGGCGGCATTGCAGGTCACCTCATCAGTACTCAAGGCAGAGAAACTGGCTATGGGATTTGCCAGCACTCTCTCCACCCACTTAGGCCTCTCAAATGTCAACTTCTTCTCTGACAACCTCCAGCTGGTCAACTTCATCAATGGAAATGACCTCTCCAATCCTCCGGATTAGAGACTTAAGCCATATACCCATATGATCAACACATCAATACATGCTTCAACCTCCAGTGTGCGAAGAATTAGAAGAACCGATAACCAGATGGCGGACTCTCTAGCTAGACAGGCCCTTACCACTTTGCACTCAGGGTCTACAGATTTCTCAGGTGTTTGTGCTAATCTAGCACATGTTCATGGGTGCCCGCTTCTAAGCGCAGTCCAGTTTGTAGCCATTGACTCTGTAATGGTTTTAACAGCTTCCTGTTGTTAATCAATGAATATGGTTTCATGTCGAAAAAAAGAGCGATGACAAGGTCCTCACCAAGGTCACCTGAATTTGACAAGGCTCGATACCGAGTGTGTAGCATTTGAATTTGGTGGCATTTTGGCCTTGGTAGGAATTTTCATATCATTGAGGAATTTGAACTCGGCAAAATTTGAAAATAAAATAAATTTCCCAAGTGCATATACACAAGATAAGAGAGAGAGATGCACGTTACCATATCGCATAAATCAATTATTACAGGAATATGTTTCCCCTAATTTGAATTTTGGCCCCATGGCAGGGATATGAACAATATAAAGCATGCATGAGGACCCATGATAAATATTAGGAAAATTATTTTCGGAGAAGATATCAATCATGCCACAAGGAATGAAATTGCCACGTTCAATACCCTTGAACCAGTGGCGGGATACTCTGCTCATTCCTGAAGTAATCGGTTGGATCCACCACTCCCTTCACCGTGGCGAGCCTCTCGAAGTTGCCACCAAAGTACTTCTCACCCCACAGCTTGCCGCTATCGAGCGTGCTGACGTCCTTCACCACCGTGTTCTCGCCGATATCCAGGTCCCGGAAGTTGACGAACGCCTCTCTGGGGCTCTTGCTCACGTACTGCCCCATGAAGTCGTAGAAGCTTCCGAGCCAGTTCCTCGCCGTCGAGCCATCGTCGCCGGCCGCCCAGGAAGTGACGTACTGGATGACATACAACACGCCGCTCCGGTGCGGATACGGCGTCGCCGTGGTGGGGACGGTGCCGATGAACCCGCCGTGGGGCTCCAGCATCACGAACCCGGAGCCGTTGACGAACCGGGAGTCGAAGATCTTCCGCCAGACCTCCTTGTCGATGGCACGCCGGACGTAGTCGGACTTGATCTTGAAGAAGGAATTGAAGCCGATGTTCCGGTCCAGGAGCGCCGTCGTGTTGGTGTTGCCGCGGAAGCCGATGAACGCCATGGATTCAAGCCAGGTCATCTCCTTGCAGTCGGACTTCGTCGCGTTTAGCTCCGGGAGACGGGACGCCATGGTCGGCAGGATCTCGTCGCACCTGCCCAGGTACAGGGCCTGGAACACGGCTTGTCCGCCCTGGAGAACGACCATCATGTTCATCTCCCTGGGCAGCAGGTTTGCCCCGACGTCTTGCCACTTGGCCACGATGTCGACGGCGCCCTGCTCAACCGTCCTGGGGATGCGAAACATGGTCACCGTCGATGGGACCTTGACGAGGCTCACCTTCCATGACAGGACAATGCCGAAGCTCTCCCCACCGCCTCCTCGGATGGCCCAGAACAGATCCTCTCCCATGGTTGCCCTGTCGAGAAGCTCGCCATTGGCGTTGACCAGCTTGGCGTCGACGACATGGTCGACGGCGAGCCCGTACCTGCGCATCATCATGCCGATCCCGCCGCCGCTGAAATGGCCGCCGACACCGAGAGTCGGGCACTCGCCGGCCGGGAAACCGAGCTCCGGGTTGGTCTTGGCAACGGCGTAGTAGAGCTGGCCGACGGTGGCGCCGGAGTCGACCCACGCAGTCGGCCCACCACATTCCTCGTCGTCGTCGGTGGACACGGTGATGGCGTGGAGGTTGGCGAGGTCGACCACCGCGAACACCTCGGCCCGCGCCGACCGGTAGGACAGGCCCTCGTAGTCGTGCCCGCCGCTGCGCGCGCGGAGGCGCACGCCGTTCTGACGCCCGCACACCACGGCGGCCTGCACGTGGGAGGCGTGTGTCACGGTGACGATGCAGATCGGCTTCACCGTGGTGTTGGTTAGGAATCTCGAGTTCTTGCCGGTTGAGACGAGCACGCTGGTGAAGGTACTGGAGCCCGGCGTGATGATCAGCTCACTGCTGGGTATCTTGTGTGTCAGGCACTGGATGAAGCCATCAGAGGTGGCCAAGGATGGAGTAGAGAGAGAACAAATTAGGAGCAGCGCTATTGCCAAGCCTCTCAACGCCATGTTTGCTCCTAATAATTCTACACAGGCTTGCTTATTGTTTGGTCTAAAGGTGCATGCCTGTTATATACTAGGCAGAGGTGGTGCAGGTGGACTTGGTCGCTACCTATTGGACGGCAGGCGGGGTGGTGTCCAAGTGGCATGCGTGGTGCAGGTGCAGGTGAGACAATGAACTAATTTCGTAAACATGCCCCTGGCCTTCTTGGATTATTAATTCTGCTGATGATCGATGTTAGTGCATAAGTTACGACGAAACTGCTTTTCTTTCATTAGTTGGTGTAGTAATAGTATGTATCATATCAGGTGCGGGGGCATGCACAAGTTGAAAAGGTCGTCAAAGGAGTGGTGCAAGCGGGATTCGCCGTTTCGTTGGCCGGCCGGCCACATCCGGGCTGGTTTTGGACGGGCGGCGAATGTTGATCTACAGAAAAATGCGTTGGAGATTAACAAAAAAGTTAATCATGTGTCTTAATGATTCAAATACAATGGTGCTTATTGTTTTTCTACGACGCATTGCACTATTCAGAATGGATAATATAATATGGTTTTGTTTTACCCCGCTGAAACGTTTGGACCAATTAGGTTTCCGTTATCAATGGAATCCATGCCAATCCTTTGAGGGCGACTTCGGGGCGGAAACCGGCGCCAACGCCGCCGTGCTCGCTTCCTCGCCAGCACTCCTCGCCGCCACCCGCGCGCGCCCGCCAAAGAACGCAAGCGGCAGCAAGGAAGGTGGCGGCGGGGTTTTCCCAGCCCGCCCCCTCCCTACCCCTCGCCCTCGCCGGCGACGCGCGGATAGCTGCCTCAACAGCAGCTGACCGGTGGGCGGATTCCGGTGCCTATCCTTCGATCCGCAATCCCTGCCGCCGGATCCTGTTGGTGCTGCAGCCAGGGCTCCCCCTTCCTTCCCGTTGCTCCTCCTCCTCCTACACATCCTCCAAGCGAGCCCGCACACCCCACCCCCTTCCATGGTGGTCGGCGGTCGGAGTGGCGGGGCGACCAAGATCCGCGCTCCCAAGGCGGATCCGGTACTTGCGGCGGTCGGAGTGGACGGGGCGCACGTCGGCCGCCGAGGGGCCCGGTGGCGTGATCGGAGGCGGCGACCCGTCTTGGGACATGCTACTTGTGCGGTGGGCAACGGACGGGCTGGGTCTGGCGTGAAGGTCACCCCTAACTCGCGAGTTCAGCGATCCTCCATCGCGTTCCTGCTGTGGCGCCCCGAGCGGCCGACGGCGGAGGGATTGGCGCTGGTCGTGCTGACTCAGGCCGTCTTCAGCGGCGGGGACCGGGGGTCCTCCGGCGATCTCCTAGCCATGTTGCTGCACCTTCGCTCCCGGTACAAAGTCGCCATTGAGGTCGAGGAGTTGATGTGTCATTGCAGTGCTTCTTCCGGTCGGCGGTGCGCCAGGCGTTCGACGGAATGCCTGACCAACGTTTCTGTTGCCCGGCCTGGCCAATCAGTGTGCGTCCCCAGTCTTCATGACCGACGCACACCTCGCGTCGTCGCGGGTGAGTTGAGAGGCGGGCGCGACGTGTGGCGGTGGACAACGCTGTCGGTGCGCGCCTCCCATCGCTGCGGGTGAGTCGAGAGGATCCGCGGCGTGTGGTGGCGGCGGGCGCTGTCGGTCGGCGCGCTTCCCGTCATCGCGGGCGAAGTACGATCGAGAGAGCCGCGACGTGTGGCGCGGTCGCCACGGGCGAGTCCTAGAGGCTCCACGGTGTGGCGGCGACCGGCAAGTGGTGGCGGCAGACATGGCGACCCTCGCCAGACAAAGCGGCTCGATGTGGCCTCTATACCACAGGTTCTGAGCGAAAGCTTAGCCCGGGTTACTCTAGGACAGTGACGGTAATCCACTTCTTGAAGGCGTCATTGAAGAACTTCCTGTGCCGCTCCTGCTTCGACCACTCCGCTCAACCCCTTAGCACAAAGACTCGCGCGAAAGCCTTGCCAAGCTCTGGTGTTTGCTTGGCTGATGATGGTGGCGCTGTCACGCCATCGCTACTAACTATCACCCCAAATTCAACGCCTAAAAAGGTTGCAAAAGAGCAAAAAATGGTAGCAATAGTATTATTGCTACCTTTTTATTTGGTAGAAAGTCGTTGCACTTGTGACGGTAGCAATAGCATGTTGCCACGGTTTACATTTTTTGTTGCGACACATAATCCCTCTATTGCAACACTTTTGACTCTTTTCGCAACCAAAATTGGGTGTTGGGATAGGATCAATAGCAACCATTATGGGTGTGGCAATAGTAGCAATTGCAACGCTCTAGGTGTTGCTAGTGATGGCTATTGCTACATGATGATCTTGTAGCAACAAAGTGTAATAGCAACACAAGAGTAGTGTTTGCAAGCGTCATTATTGCCACGGTGAAAAACCATAGCAAAGAGAGAAACAGGTTATTGCCACAATTATCCTACATGGTTGCTATAGGTGGGACAAGCTATTGCCACGCTGATTAGGTTGGTTGCTATAGAGAGTTCCTCTATTGTCACATTACCTAGGTTGTTTGCTATAGGTGGAGCAGGCTATTGCCACATTACTTAGGTTGGTTGTTATAGATAGATCCTCTATTGCCACGTTACCTAGGTTGGTTGCTACGGATGGAACAGGGCTATTGCCACATTATTTAGGTTGGTTGCTATAGATAGCTACTCTATTGCCACGTTTCCTAGGTTGGTTGCTATATGTGAAACAGGTTATTGCCACGCTATTTAGTTTGGTTGCTATAGGTATATCCTCTGTTGCCACGTTATGTAAATAAATGGTTGCTATAGGTTGGTCCTCTATTACCACCATCGTATATATTGTTGTTGCAAGAGATAGTTTGTCTATTGCCATGCTAAAACATTAAGTTGCTATAGCTATTGCAACGCAATTTGCTTTTTTTTTTTTATTATATATATATATTGCAACGCCAAATAAATATGATAATTATTCATGTTGCAACACTTTGTTTACAATTTAACACAAAAGTAACATCATTGTAATACATTTCTCATCTCATATAAATTGATTCATTCAACTGATAGCATATTTTCACAAAAATTCTATAGACAAGCACATCATCATCACATCTATTTTCTACAGAGGGAGATGATCATTCTACAAAACCATCTTTAGTCATCCTGGTTGTGGAAGCATGTGCCTTGTGGATACTCAAAGTAGTGACGCCATCTCTGGTAGTCAGTCCATTTCCATTAGCCGGCCCTAAACAAAACAAAAGGAGACTCAGTAAGCTACCAAAAAGTGGAGGGGTACTTGGCACATACACACACAAGTGCAGCACTCAACAGACCTGCTCCTTGCTGCCTGTCTGCAATCAGATTATTGGTAGAACTATAGCATTATTTTTATGTGAAATGTGGAACATATGAGACATTTTACCTAAGATAGTTAAACTGTCTAAACATTGCTACTAGATCACATATTTTAAAAATATCAAGGTTAGGCCAGTCTAACTACACATTGAGTATATACTGAATAACCACATGTATTTTAGAGTACTCTGTATTTTATTTCTATCTACATGCTTTACTCACTACACTGAGAGAAAATTAGGAGTTCAAGTGTAGAATAAAAGCCATGTCATGGCAACATTTTAGGCACCAAAGTCTGACTATCTTTCAAAAAAACAACTGCTAATCTATTGCTTGTATTTGCTACAAATCAACCTCTTCTCATCCCTGCTAATATTTGTAACATATGTAACATATGAACTACCTGAATCTAGTTTTTCCAATACAGGTTAATTCAGTAGTACAATTTTTGGACTAATTCCTGTTTAAACTGTAGAGACATATCAAAAAAAGATTAGAACAAAACTATATATAAACTATTAGTCACGCACTTACCAAAGAAAGGTGTGTATCTTACTTTCAAAGTTACAAGCTCAAGCACCAGACGAGTTATCCCTGGTAGGCCATATAACATAATCAGAATATTTTTTTTGTTCACAAGCAGATTCATAAACTGAAGAAAAGAACATGCGCCAAACAAAGGTATGCTTGGTTTTTTTCACTGGCATCTTGCCGTGCTTGGATGGGCAAAACACCTAGCAAGGCAAAGTTCAGGATGAGCATGGTTACTCGGCGACCTGTTTGGTGGTGTTGCTACAGACTTGCTTTTGCTGACGAGGTATTATTGTCCTGCTTGTTTGGAACTCTTAACCAAATACATGCCATTCAGCACTTTACCGGCATCCATCTACTACTTTACCGCCATCCATCTACTACTACAAGAACACTTAAGCACTTTACTCATTCTAAGGAGATTAATAGTCTGAATCCTAGCCACAATATAATTTGTTTAGGTATGCCAGCAATCATAGTTCATGGAATAAAAACCACAGGATATTAGTGCTCCATCATATATTTCTAAAAAATGTCTGGCTAGTATAGACTTAATATCTTGTACTTATTTCTTGTAACACAAACTGTCAGATTGAGTTATGACAGGTGCCACAGCTGCTTCTGATTACTAATAACATCTATTAAATACATAAATAGATTAAGCATACAAAACATGCAAGATTGGTGAGCATATGGACTCGATAACATTTTCATTTGAACCAAAGCTCACACTCACCTTCTTCACAGATCAATATTAAATCTGTATATGGAGTCATAAGAGTTACTACTATAGATCTGAACCACAGATTGGTGAACACATTCAGATTAGTAAAATAAATTATATCAATTCAAAGTTTTACGAGTTTAGAGCTAGTAAAAAAAAAAATGCACACTTAACTAAACTACTCTGCTACTGCAGTACTGCACTTATCGTTGAACACTTGCTACTAGAGAAACATTGAAACCAGCTCTGAAGAAACCGATACAGCTTAACTGAAAAAGCTGTAGAGAGACACTAAGCTACTCTGTTAGAACCAAGAAGCAAATGTGGCTTAGCTGCTATCAAATAAAACCAATGAAGCTAAACGACAGAAGCTATTGAACAAAGACACAGATCAGAGAGGAAGATGAAAATAATAATCATGGTTCAAACAATAAATGTACAGAATAGTAAAGGACAGTCTACAAAGTCTCGTTCTCAATCAGGTCCTTAACAAAGAGACCATACATGCCTATGCTAGAGTATCTGAAATTAAAATGTACTAAAAATCACTGTGACGATCCCTAACAAGTTGTAATATGTTTGTTTCAGAATATCTAGAAACCATTCTTTTGGTGAGAATACTTTCTACATGCCTCAGATCAAGATATGAAAACCTGAGAATCTTTCTTTGGTGAGAATCTCAATTATATTGCAAACTGGATTGTCAAGCTGACCTTCCATTGGAGTTGCTGATCCAAAGTTAAGGCATCGTTGAAGAGTTCATGTGTTACGGGCGTTGTAATTTCTTTATGTCTTTCACTCTTTCTTGTGTTTTTGTGTGGTGTCTCGTATGGTTTTAGTCCGATTTTTCAGGATTAACCGGACGACCCAGGGTTTCTTCCCGTTCCCTAAAAACGAGGACTTTTTTAAATGAAAGTAGGTGGGGAAGCTCCCCCAATGGTTTTTTTAAAAAAATTAGGTTTCCGTTTTTCTATATGTTGATTGACAAAAACGTTGGATGTTTTTATGTCATGTTCACAAAACTTCATTTTTCCCTTATCAAAACAATTATAATGTAATAAATATATCATGTTTTGCTATAGGCCCAATAATATTATTAGCGTAACCCACGAAACAAATAGGGCGCTCCCCAATTGAGACGCCACAACACTATTGTCAATTTCCTTTCCATGCTATTAGCGCTATTGCGCCGCTAAAAGCGCGTTATTTCCACTCTATTGCGCCGCTAAAGCGCTATTTATTGGCGCTATAGCATGCTATTTTCACGCTATTGGGCTATAGCGGCAAAGAAGAAGTCGGGCGCTATCAAGATAGCCGCCGCTATAGCGGCGAATAAGCGCTTTAAATGCCCGACGCATTTCTCGTAGCCCGTGATAAAAAACATGGAGCATAACACATATATGCTTTATTCTTGGCAAGGAGTGATGCTATCTATTAGTTACTCATTATAAAAGGTGAGAAGTGAAGTAGGCTACTTTTGGTATTTGATAAGCCTACAGAAATATTTATAATAATCAAAGTTTAACGGATCTTGGTGAGCATTTCACCCGGGGAGAGGGTTTTAATATCGAATCCACGGGGAGAATGGTGTGAGGATAACCGAGGCATATAACTAATCTCGGAAAAAGCAATCAAGGAGGCTGGGGAGGATAAAGAGGTAAGGAGATTTCTGAGCTTGTCTAATTCTTACCCTTGTAAGCTATATTCATATTGTCTTAAAGGGACGTACTCAAAGGAAAACATGGACTTAAAACATGCAATCCTCCAGCAATATGGTCCCGCTTGTCCTATCCAACGGGATGTGGAATCCAAAGGAATCAATGGTACTTGTCACTACCACGGTACCACGCTCCCAGGAAGGTAGGGTGCATTCATAAGCAACCTCGGTCTAAGCACCACGCCTACACCTAAGCTAACTCCTCTAATCTATAGGGTCCTACAGATTAAAGTACTCAAACAAGAGTTATGAACAATAAGAGCAAATAGAACATTTACTTACTTAAATAAGGAGTTGATCCACCATAGAAGTCTCGGGATCAAGTATCAGTGCTAACGAGACTTGATCCCGATGGTACAAGATGTAGAGGAGTCACCGGCAGCATCGGTGCTTCCTCGCCAGCCTCTTCCCATCACCAACACTTTAACTCTAGGAACAAGATTAGATCTAGTCTCTCTCATGGGAACTATGACTCTAATCTCTCTTGATATTTGCTCTCAACTCACTCTATGGCTTCTAGTTCTTCATGATCTTCTAATCTAGATTAGAACTAGAGAGGAGAGGTTGTCCTCACATTGGGACACCTCTGACCAAAAGGTCAAGAGATAATGAGTAGAATGAGTTAGGGTTTAACCCGGGGGTCAGGGGGTCTTCTTATATAGGCCTTGGCGATGAACGATGACCATTGGATCAAACCGACCTTCAATAACAGTATAGATACAACCTCAAAGTCGGTTACAAACCGACCTAGGAAGATGAGCCTGATTGGCTGACTTAGCCTGGCGGCCGCCAGGCAAGTTTAGGCCGGCCGCCAGGCCCCTGTGGCCTAATTATGTCACCTTCCTTCTGGTGTCTTCTAGAGTGTTTTAGTCCACATTTTGGGTCGAGTTACTTTACGGTTAAGTCTTGTCATCGTATGGGATGTAAACTCTTCCGATTCTCACCGTTCTTATCTGCTTTTATTTGTTTACTCCCTGAAAAGATATAAATCACCAAAGCTCGTGGAATTATGTTAGTAAAGCCCCTAGACTTATGTTGATATTCATTTTAAGCCCTTATTCATGTTTAGTTGACTAGTAATATTATGCTATAACAGGTGTCAACAACTACTACGAATACCAATAGGTTGAGAACTTGCTTAAACGTTTTTTTTCAGGGACCTTGTATTGCCTCGAGGCGTTCGGATGGGTCACCCGAAGCTTGATGAAGACAACGAACTCCAGATTGGGCGTTCCATATGTGTTTCTTGATCGCCTTGACGAGAGGAATGCAATAGTGCAATCTGTTTCCTATTTTGATGACTTCGCAAAAATAGCCGATTCTTCCCGTCCCTCCGAAAAACTAGCCGATTCCTCTCCTTAAGAAATTAGCCGATTCTTCTCCGAATCGACATTTTGCCAAAGCATGCGACTTGACCTCCATCATGCCCAATCGAGAGGTCACAAAACCATGCAAAGAGGTTGGCAAACCATATCGAGTATCCAGCGCGTGAGCAAGGTCACGGAGATATCAAAGTGGTCGGTGAGCCCCATGGAGTGGTTGACAAGCCGTATTAAGTGGTCGATGAGCGCGGAGATGTCGGCGCCCTATCCCCGCTTTCAGAGTGGTCGGGCAAGCTGCTGGAGAGGTCGCCTAGCTGTCATCATAGCCTGCCCGTGGACATTTTTGAGTGTCAACAGATGGCATACTCACCTTGCGTGTATTCTTTGAGGAAAAATCCGGGTCACGCGCCTTTGATCAAGTTGTGCAAGGATGAATTGTTTTCTATGGCTCCTTGGACAACAAATTCTTTTCTCCTTGATTGGGCATGGCTATGTGGCGGTATCTTCTTTGGAGCCGGATCTCTCTATTTGATAACCGGTTGATCTAGCTTCTTTTTTCAACCGGTTGAAAATTTGGACCAAATCAACCGGCTAGTCATATCACAGGAAACTAGGTTGATCTAGACCCAATAATCAACCGGTTGAGAAAACAAGCCAAATAAACCGAATTTTCAAAAATAGATAGACAAGGTTGATTTTGCCTCTGCGATCATATAATTAGGCCCCCCAAAAAAAAATACGGGACTCCAAAAAGCTGGAAAACTGATGAACTTTACACAATGAAACCAGAGATAAATTCTAGTTTACATAGCTGAAAATCTACTTTATACATATACTACAACAACACATCCATTGCCTCTAGTGAACATGCATCAACATAGATGACTCGATTTTTTTTTTAAAAAAAAAGCAATGTGATAAATACAGAGAAACCACAGGCTATTAACTATCATCTAATCTAACCAGCAAACATTATGATCCATATTAAAAGGGGAGTGATACAAAATCGTGTCGGGCTCAATACCCACTGGGTTGGTGGCACCAAAAATGATATTCTGACAAAATTGAGACAACACTCTAGCCTTGACATGCCAAGGCCACCACAGGGCTAGAAATAACTCACCATTTCGGGAGAAAAAAATGTAGACACAAACAAAGCCCAATCTTCAGGATCAGTCAACAACATGAACCTCTACATTCCTCTGCTTTGTTTGTGCAGTCAGCCTGTACCCAGAAAAGTACATCACATGACTGATCGCAAAAAATGCAGCACATAAAATAAAATCAAAGTATATATAAACCATAGGCTATAAACTTAGGACTAACATCTGACCTGCCAAAAAAGATATGGTTCCTGTTTAAAAAAAGCCAGTGGGTTGGAGGTGTAAAAAAACTCATTGCCTAGTAGGGGGCATGCTTTTAAAAAAAAAATAGAATTACCCAAAACATTTTGCCTTCTAGGGGCATGATTTTTAAAAAAAAAAGGCCCAAAAACAAACAAATACTAGAAAGGCATGCTTTTATTTTGAAAAGACAAAAAGCCCAAAAACCTATTGCTGCATATGCTATTTTTTTCAAAATTAAAATTGCCCCAAAACCCATTGCCTAGTAGGGGGCATGCTTTTAATTTTGAAAAGACAAAAAAGTCCCAAAACCCATTGCCTAGTAGGGGGCATGCTTTTTTTTTTTAAAAAAAGCCCCAAAACAAATTGCCTTCCAGGGGCATGTTTTTTTTTTAAAAAAGACCAAAACCAAACAAATGCTAGGAAGGCATGCTTTTATTTTCAAAAGACAAAAACCCCAAAACCAATTGCCTAATAGGAGGCATGCTATTTTTTTTTCCAAAATAGAATTTTTTCAAAACCCATTGCCTAGTAGGGGGCATGCTTTTAATTTTCAAAAAAAAAAAAAAAAGAAAAACCCAAAAACCATTGCCTAGTAGGGGGCATGCTTTTGAAAAAAAAAAAAAAGAATTGCCTCCAAAACAAATTGACTTCTAGGAAGGGCATGCTTTTATAAACAGCCAATTATTCAAATTCCCTATACTCCCCAAACTCCCCAAAAATTCATTGCCTAGTAGGGGCATGCTTTTTAAAAAAAATTTGTCCCAAACAAATTGCCTTCTAGGGGGCATGCTTTTAAAAAAAAAAAAGGACCAAAACCAAACAAATACTAGGAAGGCATGCTTTTATTTTCAAAAGACAAAAAGCCCCAAAACCTATTGCCTAGAAGGGGCATGCTATTTTTTTCCAAAAGAGAATTTTCCCCAAACCCATTGCCTAGTAGGGGGCATGCTTTTTTTTTATTAAAAAAATAGAATTGCCCCAAAAACAAATTGACTTGTTATAGCCCAATTCAACCCCACTCTTAGGTATCTTGATCCTTTCAGTCTACTATAGGCGAAAAATCTAGCTCCTTTTCTTAGTTTTTTGTGCGATAGTTGATAGAACCACACATAGGCACAAGTGGGTGAATTCGGGCTATTAGGTTTATTATTTGCAAGAAAATTTTAGATTAGCCCAATTCAACCCCACTCTTAGGTATCTTGATCCTTTCAGTCTGCTATAGGCTAAAAAATCTAGCTCCTTTTCTTAGTTTTTGTGTCCTGGAACTTACACTGTATTTCCGTTTCATCAGAACGGAAATGGGGCCCATCGTCTTCTGGAAAAATCATTACATGTCTGGCGGAGTTCTCTTTGGCATGAAGCCTCTTTTATATCAGAATTGTTTAAAACACATAAATGTTCATGTAGAGATAAAATCTGTGAAAAGGGAAAACGCTGGATGACTATTATTGAGTAAAATGCACAGGCCATAGTTTAACTTGTTATAGGTGTCATTCAAATCTTGGTGCTCCCAAAATACATTTTTCATGTCCCCAAACTTGTCACACACAGGCTGACAATATTTATAATTTTGGGAATAAAATTATTATTAAGTATGTATGTGAACGAGCCTGCAGTAAGAAACAAAGAGAGATCATATATCAGTTGTCTCGTTATATGACACTAGGATTAATTTTGAGTTAGCAATTTGCCACCAAAAGTCTTGATAGAAGACATTGTGTCTATTCAGAGCTTATATGGTGCGTGGCAACTACATCTTCTGATTCTTATTAGGGTCTGTTTAGGACTGCTCTACTTCAACTTTTATAGCTTCGCTCCCAAACTACTCGGCCAAACAAGATCATCTTCAAAAACTCCCCTCCAAGGTTAAGGTTGACTTGACGACATCACAGTCTTGAGGGCAGATTTGATGAACCTCAAAGAAGTCGAGCAATGAGACTGGTCCATAGCGTAGGAATGGTATATTGGTAATTTGGTATGTTATCAGGTCTATGTTTTTTTTAGAAAAGGAAATAAATTAATATCCCAGCTTCTGCATTATCAGGTCTATGTTGACGCAAAATTCTACAAAGCACAACCTGAGAAGTTTCCTCCATTGTCTAATCAGCAGCCATGACCATGACATGTCTAGTCATAAGATTCCACAAGATAAAGACGTTGTATATTGACAATAATACATCCTCTGGTATGTGCTAAATTTCTTCAACTTGATTCCACTACACCAGCAACATGAATG
Source organism: Hyparrhenia diplandra (assembly GCA_015847255.1). Taxonomy (NCBI): domain Eukaryota; kingdom Viridiplantae; phylum Streptophyta; class Magnoliopsida; order Poales; family Poaceae; genus Hyparrhenia; species Hyparrhenia diplandra. The sequence goes on from JADLZK010010068.1 coordinate 109,023, forward strand.
GAACGTCATATAAAGTAGAAGTACCTAGAGTCATAGAGCAAAGCAAAAGCTCTTAGGCCTTCCGCAGTGTTCACCTGAAGTGGTGTCTGAAACTGAATAGGTGAATTTGGGCATCGCTTTCAACATTGCAGCAAGCGGTGCTATCTACCAGTGATGCTTTAAAAATTGGAAGCGGTGCATATACAAGCACCGATGCCTATATAATAAACTAGCATTATTTCACTGTAGGTCAGGGTGAAAGACAAGATAAGATCGGTACTTTTTTATTCTCCACAGCCCTCAGCATGCAAGATAGTAGCTAAGTATGCTTGTGTTTTCGCCCACTGCAGTTGTGGGACCTGTTTTATTTGGGCATCACTTGCACACCGCAGAGGGCCTTAGATTCAAGGATATAGCCTCTATACTATTTTCACTTCTACATTTGAATACAAAAAGCGAAAACAAAAGCGGTAAAGGCAGACACGAAAACGAAGGAGCCAACGACACTTGGTCCTACAAGCCTCTAAACCGTTTTTTCATTTGAGGTCTGCATATAATCAAGGATGTCCAACAACAGTTGTTTGAATTAGTTATTTTTTTTTTATGTCCAACCATAATATAGAGCACGTTATGTTTGATGTCCAACAACAATGGCCCTGTTTAGATCCATGAGTTAGAGTTAGTTTGAGCTAGTTGGAGCCCAACTAGTCCTAAAGGATCCAAACAGAAGGGTTAGATTGGGGTTAGTTGCATCTAACCCACCCAAAAAAACTAGCTCATCCAAGAGGTTCTAATTAGAGTTAGTTTAGGTTGGGTCCACTAAAAAGTGTGTTTTCTTTCTCCCTCCATCCACACCAAATGATTGGACAAGTATATTTAATGTTAATCTAACCCTTCTATCCAAACACCTCTAGGGCTAGAGTTAGTTTAGGGCTTGAGTTAAAGTTAGAAACTAACTCTAACTCTAACTAAGTTAGAGTATCCAAACAGGGCCAATAATAATCTATAGCATGTTCAGGTCAGATTCCGCCAGATTGGGCCGGAATTGACACGTGTTCGTCGACCTTGAAGCTTCCGAGATGGCGTGACGGGGCTGCAGCTTCGCCGCGGCGACGCAGCAGCAGCACGAGCAACAGGTGGAGAGGAGGAGCCGTGGGAGGGGCGGCGGTGGCCGGCGGCAGCGGCGCCGGGCCAAGGCGGGGCTGGCGCGGCGCGCGAGGGCAGGGGAGGTGGGAGCCAAGAGCTGAAGGCGAAAGATATTTTTTATTTGCTTGCTTATCCCCTAGAGATTACGTGCCTCTTGCTTATATAGCCCGACTAGTGGGACTTGTAATCTAAGCAATCTCTATAAGGTTTCCTTATACGACCGAATACCTTTACAAGCAATTCATATTTTATTATTTTCTAATAAGGGTCTCCCCTTATAGATGAGATAACCCCTTGCACACCAAAAATTACCTAAGATAATCTTAACTTGAAAGCGAAGCAAACTCGAGTCGTGACGGGGAGTGGGGAAGGCGGCGGCGGCAGGCCCCCGCGCTGGCCTCTCCCCTGGGCCGGCGGTCGTCGCGTTTGGCCCAATTAGCCACTCTCGGGGGTGGCCCAATTCTGGTTCATGACATTATGTTTGATGTCCAACCACAACAATAATAATAATAATAATATAGAGCACGTGCTAGCTATTAATGTACTCCGTTTGAAATCTTTATGTCATCTATCTATCTATTTTAGGATGTACTCCGTAGTATATATATATTATTATTTTCGCTTGCCGGTCGGCCTCGGTGGAGCGAGGAAGTGGAAAACTGGCGCTGATGGCCGGCGTATGACGTAATTCTATCTCAGTGCGATCTGATAATGTCCGGGGGCTGACCTGACCGGGGGAACGTCGTGTGGCGCCAGTGGTGTGTGTGCGTGTCCACCACTAGTCGACCATGCGTCACCTATGACCTATATAACCAGCCAGGGCGGGTGCGTCCACCAGTAGTCGAGCATTGCATGACATGACCATGCATAATCCAGGTCCGGTCGCGATGGAGGTGGTAGCAACCATCTCAACTCGGCTCTTCTGTCTCTCGGTTGAGCTGAGAACCAAGAACAACTCCTCCTCGTCGTCCATTCCAGCGTCGGCGTGGTGGGTGGCGCCGCCGCTGCTCCCGGCGCTGCTGGCCTTTCTGCTCCACACCACGGTGATCCGGCCGCTGGCCGTCGCCGTGCGTCGTCATTGCCTCAACCTCAAGCTCGACGACACCTGCTCAACATGGCTCCGACGAGTGCTGAGTAAGTTGGCGAGCCAGGTGCTCCGCATCTCGTGTCAGAGCAGACGTCGTTGTGGCTGCTGTACCTGGTGGCGCCGCACCTGTTCGGCATCAACGTCAAGCTCAAGGTGGAGGTCGGGACGATCCGGGCGATGCTACACCTGCTGCTCAAGAGCACGGTGCAGCTCCTTCTCCGGCTTCTTCGTGTCAGCGCTGTTGATGCTGATGCTGATGCCGCCGTCGCCACCGCCGCCGTTGATGGGCGGCAGCCTCGTGTAAGAGAAGATGGGCCGCGAAGGTCGGCCAGGCATCGACGACCCAGCGTCAGGGTGGCGGGCCCTGAATGGGACAAGCGGCTTCGTGGGTAGTTTGGCCACGTGTACGTGCTTGGGGCGAACTAGTATTTTTTTTTCTTTTAAAATTACTGTAAAAAAATTACTACTCAATCCTTTCGAATTATAAGTCATTTGATTTTTTCAAATCTATTTTGTTATGTATCTAAATACATAACTAAATGGATGAATAAAAAGAAGTCAAAAGCGACTTTTAATTTACTCCCTCCGTCCCAAAAATAGTATCGCTTTTAGGTTTTTTAAATATTGTGTTTGACCGTTCGCCTTATGAATGATAAAACATGTCATAACAAAATAAATAATATTTATATAAAAAAAAATTAAAGAAGACGGATGGTCAAACGTGATCGTTTTACAAAACCTAGAACAATACTCTTTTTGGGACGGAGGGAGTAGAATGGAGGGAGTAAAAACTCAACCAACGGTGATGCTGCTTTCCAAAGGATACTATTTTACTAGTAAGGCAGAAAAAACTCAAGTTTGTTGGTCGACAAAATTTTGGAACCCCGACTTTACCGGCAAGGTTGCTGATTGATGCCGCCATCCCTACAAAGCTACGAACACAACAGCTCACAGCTTAATGGATTATAATTTACTCTCTTCAATTATAAGTCATTTAAAGAATCTTGGGGAGTCAAAACATCTTAAGTTTGACCAAATTTATATGATAAACTAATAACATTTAGGATGTCAACTAAGTATCATTGGATTCTTCATTGACATGTTAATTCACTGGGTAGGGGATCCATCCTCGACTGGTGGGAGCGGTGGAGACGGAGGTGGCACGGAGAGGAGGAAGGGCGCATACACCTTTTTTGCCCTGGTGGCATGGGAGCTTTAGAAAAAGAGAAATGCGAGATTCTTCCGAACGAAGCTGCCACTAGCATGCAATTCCTCACCAAAATTAAGTAGATCCCGACCTGTAGATAGAGGGGGCGCCTCTTCTTTTTTTAAATACAAAGATGTGTAAATGTTTTGCGTGATTCGAGAAAAAAATTTTAATTCACTTTATGTTGTCATGCATTTGCTAGATTGGCAAAATATGCGTCTTTTGGAAGGAAATAACAAAGGGAGAGATAGATGTCTAATCGTAGACATGATCACATGGATCATATGTTTGTTTTGGTGCTGACACATAGATAATTCACTTCATATTTTTAGTCGTGGAGAGAAGAGACCAAGAAGAGAAGGGAAAACAAGAGTATTGGAGAGTTGCTGTGGACACTCGTCACCATTTTTTGATGGCATTTCGTCAGTTTTTCCATGGCTTGGTTGTCCTTGTTGCAAGATGCTGCGCAACAGCAATATGCTGATGTAGATTGGCAGTATAGTAGTACTCGTAGCTGGAGCTGACAGTAGACGCGTTCATGATGCACACGTACTTGCTCTGCTTCCCTCGTCAGCATCCCAAGTCAAGTCAGACGGCGACGGCGCGGTGCCTTTGTACGATTATGAATAACCACGCGGCAAGCGTGGAGAGCAATAAAAAATATGGAAGTCGTTTTCTTCCACAATTCACGGGTTCTCATGACGGCAGCGGCAGCTACCACTGGCAGCCGATCGAGCTCTTGTCCTCTCTCCACTCCTGCTCCTGCAGAGTGCTGCTTCTTCAGGACGACTCCTCCGCCTCGCCGCCCATTTCTCGGTGTCCGGCGAGGAGGGAGGACGCGGTCTCACGATCACGACGTCGGCGGGAGGGAGAGTCACCCGAGCATGCAGGCCGCCGCGCAGTAGACGGTAAGCACTGACTCTAGGCCACTTGTCCAGTTCGTTCCTCCCGAGTCCGCGCGTTGTGACCAATCCTCCATTGCCCGGCCGTCTCCTGCTACTGCTAATCGATCTGCTATACACCCAGCCTGCTCTAAGCATGGTCAACCTCGCTTTGCTGCTGCTTCGCGTCCTTTCAGTTTCACAAGCTTTGTCACGGCGGAGAGTAGTCATTGTCGGTTCTTCACGGCAACCTCGATCAGCTTTGTCACTTCTGTAGGTCGTCATATTCATCTTCTATGTTGAAACTTTTTTTTTCCAACCGGGTACCCATTTCCATTACTTTGAACGGAAATACAAAGAGTTTATGGAAGAGTATTCCAGAAAAGTGAAACTAGACTCCAACAGAAGAGATCAAGAAAAACAACACCGCCCTGATGGGACATATCCATCCATCTCGGAGGGCACAAGCAAGCATCACAGAACACTAACTCTTCCAACCTTACATCTACTAACTTGCAACAGAACAGGTAGTCTAGGTAAGAACGCGCCTGCAAACAGAATACAAAAAAACTGAGCAACTCCCAACAAGCAGGATAAAGACTTCTCAAACGTCTTGCCAGCTTCTCCACCAGTTGCCATACCATTTGTCAGACAAAGAACTTCTTTTGTTGTGTGTCAATCCTGTTCTTCCTCTTGATCAGCAGGATCATCACCTTGTAGCAGCAGGAGGTTCACCTGGCGCGCCGTCTGTGCTGCCAGTACCTCTTTAGCGATCTTCAACATAGTGTCGGCGCTCTCTTTCATCACTGCCTTGTCAGCTGCCAGGTACAGTCCTGACCAGTATGTCATGAATGAATGAGCATAACAAAAGATCATAATTGGGCTCTCAATCAGTTTTTTTTTTTTTTTATCAAAGACTGCGCCCTGTTTCTGCATTTCCAAATGGACCAAACAGATTGACGCAATGCCCCATGTATGAAAATTATGATTATCTGGCAACCAAACTTCACACCAATGCCAACATTGCAACAGGGAACTGAAAAAATAAATGTGATACAGTTTGTACACAATCAAAAAAAACATGCACTTTGGATCACCTTTCCAGCATCTTTTCACCAAGTTTTCTTAAACTAAAATTGCATCATTATCAATCAACCACATAAAATATTTGATTTTCTCAGGAACCTTACTTTTCCATATTTTCTTATTGTACACTCCACAGCTAGTTTCAATTGAGGCTTCATATACAGACTTAATAGTGAACCTTTTCTTACTACTAAGAGATCAAAAAAATTGTATCAGGTGTAGTTTAAACTGAAAAATATTCAAATCATTCTTTATTTTGTCCCATTCATATCTTAAATTGCCCATTAGCCATCTTCTGAAGGTTACTTGTGTTCTATGTTGAAACTTGAAACAAGGAACAACCATATGCAGGGCTATTGCTGATCATTTGGTTTTCCAACTGCAGAAACTGAGGAAAAACGAGCAAATTCAGCCAGTCTTCTTCCAATAATGGGCTAACCGTATTGGTGTCAACTACAGCAGCGTCAGTGAGGGCAAAGAGTGCAAGGGAGGACATGGCGGCCTCCCCAAGCTGTCCATGGTGCCCCTCGTCTTCCTCATATTCTACTTAAGTTTCAGGGGCTCCCTTTGGGATTGAGGGCGGTGTCGAGCCAGCGGGCCACTACCGCAATCGCAGGCTTCCTTCGCCGTGCACTACAATATGACATTACTATGCATAACTGTACCTATGATGATCTGTTTTTTGCTACCGCTTATGTCAAGGGCCTCAAGGAGGAGATCAGATCTGCTGTTGAGCCACATATTCCCACAACTGTGGAAAGAGCTGTTGTTATAGCCAGAGTTCAGCAAAGAACCCCGGAAAGGAACAAGGTCAAGCATCATAGACTACTTCTTTGGTAAACCTCCAACCTATAAAGGTGACACCAACCAGCAGCAACAGCCTGGTAACTTCCAACGTCTCAGGCAATTGAGAGATTATCGCATGGCAAACAATTTGTGATTTTCTTGTGGTGAAAAATATGAGCCTGGACATAATGAGGTCTGTCCTAAGAAGCAGAAACCACAGGTGCATGCTCTTGAGATCACTGAATTGGAAAAATGATACACAAAAAATTACAGAAGAACAACTGAATCACATGGCCATTGAGGATACTCTGCAGGAGGACATGGGCCATCTATCTGTCCATGCTATGTCCAGCCAGGATTTTGAAAATTCCCTCAAACTCAAGACAAAAGTGAAGGACAAAACAATGCTGATTTTGATTGATTCTGGCAGCTCTCACAGTTTTGTCCGTGCCAATTTTGTTAGATTGGTTGGGTTACCAACTGTACCAACTACTCCAAGAAGAGTGAAATTGGCTGACAATCATTGGTTAACCACAGAATCTAAAGTGGTGGGACTGCAATGGTACATCCAGGGCCATACACTAACTACAGATATGATAGTGCTAGATATGGCACCTTATGATGCAATTTTGGGCTATGATTGGATCAAGAAACATAACCCTATGGTCTTTGATTGGACAGCTAAAACCATTCAATTTGAGCATCTGGGAAAACAAATCAAGCTCCAGGGGTTAGTACCATCACCACTCCAGGCTACTCAAATATCTGCCACCAAGTTGTATAAAGCAGCCAAGGGCAATGAGGCATGGGCCTATGCAGTTCTTACTGCAGCAGAGTCTGTACACACTCAGGAGGCAGTGACATCACCAATAATGCCAGATTGCATCTCTGTCATTCTGGGGCAATACAAAGATGTTTTTCAGGATCCAAAGACACTGCCACCCACCAGGGTGTATGATCATGCCATACCACTCTTACCTGGATCAATACCTGTCAATGCCAGACCCTACCACTACTCTCCACATTTGAAAACAGAAATAGAAGATCAGGTCAGACAACTCCTTCAATCTGGTTTCATTACACACAGTCATAGCCCCTTTGCGGCCACTGTTATCTTGGTCAAAAGAAGGATGGCGGTTGGAGATTCCCGTGTAGACTATAGGAAATTGAATGATCGACTATCAAAAATAGGTTTCCCTTACCTATAATTGATGAGATTTTGGATGAGTTATGCGCCTCGTAGTACTTCACCAAATTGGACATGAAATCTTGTTACCATCAAATCAGGATGCTAGGCGAGGATGAGTATAAGACAACATTCAAGACACATGAAGGGCACTATCAGTTCAAGGTGATGCTATTTGGCTTAACCAATGCTCCAGCTACATTTCAGTGCCTCATGAACCAAATTTTGCAACCCTATCTAAGGAAGTTTGCTCTGGTATTTCTAGATGACATCTTAATCTATAGTAACTCTCTGAAAGCACATTGTGAGCACCTGCAGTTGGTCTTGAAGAAATTGTAAGAACATCGGCTATATCCGAAGCTATCTAAGTGTTCCTTTGGTCAGAAGCAGCTGGAATATTTAGGTCACATAATATCGACAAAGGAGTTGCCCGACCGCCAAGATCCTTTGCAATGCGGGCGGCCTCAACCTACTCCCTTCGAATTAAGGGCATTCCTGGGCCTTATAGGTTATTACAGGAAGTTTGTCAAAGGATATGGAATATTAGCCAAACCTCTCACTAACATTTTGAAGCTGAAGCAGTTTTAGTGGTCTGACAAGGCTGAACAAGCATTTACCAGCCTCAAAACTGCTATGACATCCACCCCCGTATTGGCATTACTAGACTTTGAGGCACCACCACGGAAGGCCGATGCTTGTGGGGATGGCATAGGTGCGGTTCTTATGCGATCACAGTTAACCAATTGCCTTCTTGAGCAAAGCTTTGGGAGAAAGACATAAGCCACTCTCCATATATGAAAAAGAGTTCTTAGCCTTGATTATGGCAGTTGAAAGATGGAAGCCATATTTACAAAGACAAGAATTTCTTATTGTCACTGATCACCAGTCCTTGGCTTACCTTACAGAGCAAACTCTACACTCTGACATGTAGAAGAAAGCCATGGCTAGATTAATGGGTCTCAAATTCAAGATAATCTATAGAAAAGGTAAAGACAACAAAGTTGCGATGCATTATCAAGGGTGCCCCATGTCCATAGCCTCCAAGCTGTGTCAGTGGTAAAGCATGATTGGATCCAGGAGGTCCTAACAAATACACTACTGACTCCAGAGCCCAAACTTTGCTGAAACAGTTGGCTTTACTCAGTCCCAATGAAGCTGGCTATAGCCTAGGCAAAGGACTCATCTACTACAAATCTAAACTACGGATTGCCAACAACTCGGCCATTCGGACTAAGCTATTTATGCGCATTCCATGCCAACCCAATGGGGACACTCCGGTGTCGGGGCTACTTATCGAGGAGGTTGAAAAACCACTTTCACCGGGCGGTATGAAACATTCAGTCGATGAGTTTGTCAAGCAATGTACAATTTGCCAGCAGGCCAAGCATATCAACTCAGCACCAGCAGGGCTTCTCCAACCCTTGCCTATACCAGAGGCAGTATGGAGTGATATCTCCATGGACTTCGTTGAGGGACTTCCTAAATCTCATGGCTACAGTGTGATAATGGTTGTGGTGTGTGTTGGTATTTGATAAGCCTACAGAAATATTTATAATAATCCGCAAGCGAACGGATACTAGTGAGCATTTCATCCGGGAGAGGATTTTAATATCGAATCCACAGGGAGAATGGTGTGAGGATAACTGAGTAATATAACTAATCCCTGAGTAGCAATTAAGGAACGGGAGAGGATAAAGAGGTAAGAAGATTCCTATGGTTGTCTAGTTCTTCTCCTTGTAAGTTATGTTGATATTGTCTTATAGGGGACGTACTCAAAGGAAAGTAAGGTCAAAACTTACTATTCCTCCGGCAACATTGTCCTACTAGTCCTATCCAACGGAAGATGGAATACAAAGGAATCAATGGTATCTTGTCACTACCACGAACTACCACACTCAGGAAGGTAGGGTGCATTCACAAGCAACTTCGATCTAGGCACCACGCCTACACCTAAGCATACCCCTCTAATCTATAGATTCCCATGGATTAAAGTACTCAAAGAGTTATGAACAATAAGAACAATACTAACACTTAAGATAACACGATTACTTACTTAAACAAGAAGTTGATCCGCCATAGAAGTCTCAGGGTGAAGTGCCACAAGGCCCTTGATCCCGGAGGTACAAGCTTAGAGGAGTCACCGATATGTCCGATGCTTCCCCTTCTTCTCCTCCACTCACTCTTTAGCTCTCAAGACTAGATCTAGTCACTTTCATGAAGGACTTGGATCTAATCTATCAACTTAATATGCTTTTGCTCTCAACTCACTCTAATCCTTCTAGTTCTACATGATCTTCTAATATAGATTAGAACTAGAGAGGAGAGGTTGTCCTCACACTACTACTGAGAATTGTCCATTACTGCGGGCTCCAACCCCCTTCCGCGAAAAAGCGAACCGGCGAGAACCATAGCGGTAGTGATGTGGGGTTTGAAACACTACAGGGTCAAAACACTGGCGGTGAAGCGAGTAGAGACTGCCGGTTTGATATCGAACCGGCAATAAGACTGTCACCGATTTCTTGTCGGGTGTTCCACGACCTGGCGGCATTTTGATCCAAGCAATGCAGGTTCGAAAGTCAGCCGTGAGAGTTGATATTGGGAGCTTTGTCGGGCTTTAACGAACCGACAGGCGTAGGGGATAACACTATCGGGTTAGGCTGAGCCGGCGTGTATCGAAAAGAGCTAACAATGGCGGCTTACTTTGAACCCGCCGATGAACTTTACGTGAACACGTCGGCTGATTTCAACCCGACGGCGTTATTAGAGTGAAGACTATCGGTTGGTTAGTGCGGCCCGGCCGGCGGTGATTTCGTCATCGATGGCGGTTTGAAATTCAAACCGATAGTGTTTGGTGTAGTTACACTACCGGTTTGTATGTCATTCAGCTGTCGGGCCCATGCCACCCGGCGTTTTTGTTTAAAATTTTTATAATTTATGAATTTTTTTCACGAAAATCAGCATAAAAGCATCATAGATACATTACATGGTTCAAAGGTTACATACAACTAACTCCACCTAATGTTCTCTGAAATTGAGCCTAGGACATCAACTTCCAAATAAGGAAAACAATGACAATAGCCATGAAATCAAAACATCTTTCATAGGCCAAGTCGCAATTCTCCTAATCTTCATATCTATGGAGAGAGGCTTCTCATCGATCTCGGGCTGGTTGATAGTGAAAGTTTTCACCATAGTAGGCCCCTGAAAGCTTCAACTTTTAGTCTTGTATTTTTGTAACAATTACCGGGGTAGCGGAGACTTGAGCGAGCAATCTTCCCAGTTCGATAGATCCCTAGCACTTGACCAACATGCACTACATACCACGCCATGGTTTGCCTATACATGCAACCAAAATAGGATGTTAATGCTATGTCATTGAAATGTTGTACAGCAAGATTTTGAACACCACGAAACTCATGAATTTCAATATCTATATCATTTCAATCACAATTCGAGCATTAGAATGTCTTCAATCATTGCTGTAAATGACCACAATGTTTAAATCTAATTTGTTCACCATAGACCAATTAAAAATACTTTTGGCACTATATAAGGATCCTGGAACTGTTTGAAAGCAAAATCTAAATAGAAAAAGGAAATAGCAGTTGGATTTATCAACACGGGCATTTCAACGAACAACTCAAAGGTAAAGGACCGAGCACGACTCACCGAAGCTTCGCGGGCGGTCCGCTGGCCTGCCTTGTCTCGGCGGTGCGAGATGCGGTGTCCTAGAAGGAAGCAGAGGGCGCGCGGACGGGCGTTCTTCCGGCGGAATCGAGGCTCGAGGTCGCGGCAGTACGGTGTCGGGCGAGACGGGGACGACGGGAGGTCAGAGACGGCGGTGCGGTGTAGCGGCAAATCCCCCGTCGACGACTTAAGAACAACGGGCGGGCGCAGGCGAGAACAACGGCGAATTAGATCTCATTCGATAGGCAAAATCTTGAGGAACTAAATGGCTAATTAGTTCTCACCGTGGAAGGGCGATGACACCAGCCGCGATGTTGGGGACATCGGAGAAGAAGAGAATGGAGGGCATTTGTAGGGGGCGACGGACGACTGCGGCGTGTGTGGTGGTGGTGCTCCGTCGCGACGCGGTGGGGAAACGATTGGGGCGCGGGGTTGAAATGACACAGGAAAATTTCAGCTCGCGCGCCCGACTATTATATATCGTGTCGAGGCCGAAGCGAATGGCGCGGGGTTCAAATGACTCGTGAAATTTTCACCTCGTAGCGCCCATTTCTATTGTTAATCACTGCGGTTTAACAAAGAGGCGGCGTGTTAAATTATAGGTTCACCGCCGGGGTAAACGTCGGTCGACCGGACGGTGATCGGTTTCTTGTTGCCACCGCCACACGGTACCACCGCTTACGGTGATAAGATCTGTATTTGCCACCTACCACCGCTCACGGTGATAAGATCACACCGTTGCCACCTACCACGCTCCATTCCCACCTACCACGGCCTATAAAAACAGCCCCAGCGAGCAGAGAGCCATGTATGGCGAACCGTCGCGGCCGGCTGACCTCTCTTCGTTATTTGTCAATTCTCCTATCCACATATATGGCCTCTATTTGGGAGAAAGCCCTCCACATAAACATTTTATCATGGGTAGGCGGTGTATACAACAGGTACTAGAAGAGTGTTTTTGAAGATTAAGCTACAACGTTGCTTACGAAATTTGGGTGTGATGCTCGTGCAACGCCATTGTTGCATGGACTGTAGGAAGACGGAAAGCGGGGAGCCAAGTAGCGTGCATTCTTGTGCCGTCCACGGGGAGATGAGAGCCCGTCTCTGTCGGGCCTTTGCCGCACACGGAGAGACATTGGTTCTTCACAGAGGTCCCATCCGCCTTACTTAGATCAATAAGCATAAAGTGTAGCATTGTAACCACCTCGGGCATAGGTGCTAGAAGGGTGTTTTTGAGGTGGTTATTTCTTAATGTGTTTGTACACTTTGATTATTATCTTTGTGTCAATTGTAATCAATTAATTGTAATGCTTTTGTGAAGTATGTATAATCCCAGTTCAACCTGTAATTACTCGGGGTCGTCATTATAGAAACTAGATGGATTCCCATGGCGTTGCCTTGGAATTTATTAAAATGGTCTCTTGTAAAAGATGTGAAAATGCATGTTGTGAAAAATAATTTCATCCATTTGAGAATGATAGTTGATCACATATATAGACCATGAGATAAATATAAACTGAAACAAATATAATTAAAGATTCAATTAAACTCTTTTGTATGGTATGACCATAAATTAAATGGAATCCATAAAAAGGAATAAGTCGTATTTCATACAAATCCGCCATTGGATGAACATGGTAGAAGTACTAATGGGATTTCTTATTGTAAATATAACCTATATTTCTAATTTTAGATAATATTATGCATGCAGAGGTAGCACGCATTGTTGACCATATCCTGCATGTGATTTGGCAAAACAAAAACAACATAATTAGAAAGCAACATAGGCGACATGATGCTTAGCTATTAAATCGAGAAAGCAGCATATAGACAACATGATACTTAGCAAATAACCATATGACATGTATATACTTCACATGGCGGCGAAGACACCATGCGGGATGAGCGTAAAAATGTCGTTACTTTTTCCCATGGTGCCGACGCATTGAAGCGGGTGAGGCGGATCATGCAGCTCGTGAATATATCGTGAATTAAAAGTCGGAGACACACATAAACATTACATTACATGTTTGCATACTCACCGCTTCCATCCTATAATAAAAAGAGAAAAATACTTAAAATCAACATAATTTTTTGGGTTGTACAGGGATGAGAAACCATATCTTTTCATCTCTACACTTTTTCATTTTGCTTCAAAACACATAACAACAATCATATGCCTAGTAATAACAAATATACTCATATGAGTCCGACTACTAATGAAGCAACAAAGCGAGTCTATATCTACAGAGATTTCAATTTCCCCACCGGTGACTTGTTCATCGGCTTCTTCAAGACGGCATCATCGATCCTCTAGCTAGAAAGTCCGTCCGAGAGATCACAAAATAGCGAGCGTGAGATGGTCACGTTGGTCAGGGCCGGCCAGACGCGGCTCCACCGCGGGCGGCGACCGCTTTTGCGCTTCTCCATGAACCGCCGCAACGACGCCTTCCTCGCCCACGAGGCGAGGTCGTTGGCGACGATCGAGCGAGCCGGGACGCTCCGCGCGATGCCTCCCGCGCCGCCTTGTTCGCCCGTGGCGCCGTCGCGTACATGATGATGGTGCGCGCATTTGTCGTTCCGGCTCCTCCTAGTCGTCGGCGTCGGCGCCGGCATGAGGGGAGGGCGCACCACCATCGCCGCCCCGCGCTGGCGTCCTCCGCCTCGGCCGCCTTCACGCATCGCTCCACGCGGCCGCACGCTCCCGCCAACCGGCTGGTCGCCGCCGACAGCCGGAGCTGTGTTGTTGTTCCGTGTGCCTCCGCTGAAGGTACCGCTGCTGCCGAAAGGGTTGAGGTGCTTTTTATACACACACGATGGACATTGCATGGACATTGCGATCTCATGCACTTCGTAAACCGATCGGCACTAAAAATAGAAGATGGTGGCCGTAGCGCCACGGCAGTTATCGAGGAAGGATTAATTACGCATGCGGCCGGGTTAACTAAACGTTCGCAAGCGAACCGTTGCATGCGCCCCAAAGCAAATACGCTAGACCAAGTATTGACGTTTCACACACGGGTCTATGCAATGGGCCTTGGCGGCACGGGTCGGCGATGCGAGGCAAGTTATATTTCGTTACTACTCACGAACCAATCGGGGAGGCCGAGAATTCCCAAAGAACTCCCTAGTGGAAGATAGCCTTATTGGAGTTTTAGATTCAATTTAATTGAAAAAATACCAAACCATGTCGAAAAATCTCAAACATCATGCTTCCTTCACACGTGGCATGTGCACGTCTAAAAAAAAGTTTGAGGCGAGACCACACCGGAGCGAAGATGACCCAAGATAGCTTATGGATGTAATTGTCGGTCATGCTTTCGATGAAAGGGGTCATGTACCTTTGTGAAGCATGTCTACTCCCACAATGTAGAAATGTCTTGAATTTTTTACAACCTTGTACACCCAAATTATGCCACCACACGGGATCTTAGGTCTTTTCGATCCATATTTTTTTTATTAGATTTTCCTACGTGATAAACGCGATAGAAGGCTGATCACTATCGTTTTTCGTATTTGCAAACCGGTAGTGTTGTCTCTTTTACTTGCGGGGCTCTTTTAAAACCCGGCAGTGATATATTTCAAAACCGACGAGTTATCTTTCATTTGCCGTGAGATTACTTGGACCTTTCTTTTTTCATCGAGTTGTGCGTTTCAATGATGTTTACCAACTTCTCGGTTAGTACATAGAGCATTTATATATTTATGTTCGTCCATGAAAGATAAGAAGGGCGTCGAAAAAATAAGAACTGCGCCCGTATTATGATATATAAATGCAAACATCCATTGAAAAGGAACACACGATTACATACATATATATATATATATATATATATATATATATATATATATATATATATATATATATATATAGAGGAGCAAACCGATTACAATATCCGATTACATATATGATAACAAAGACCTTGGAAAAAAGTTACATATATGATAACAAAGACCTTTCCACGAATAGATCAATGTTCTCATCAAAGTGTACAAACACATTTAAAATAAAAACGCCGAAGGTAGTGTGATTCTTGCCGATGAAATTCCGATGGGATTTTGAAAGCCCATCGGTGCTCTGTGGAGGTTTCTTGTGCTCGATCTTACAAAGGAGGGCATAACTCGGATTTACATTGAATCACGGCAAGGATGCCTTACGAGATAATTATCTTTGCAATGGCAAAAGCCGTGGTTGCGTCCAATGACAAAGCATGCATAGGCATTCGCAAGAGAAGATCATGTTAATTTATGAAAATCTGCTTTGATCACCAAAGGAGATTTTCATTGAAGCAGATTTTCATAAATCGATATGATCTTATCAGGAGAATGCCATGTCTCTTATATGGACATGTAAATCCGGTGTCCGGCCTCTCAAGCAATACGTAACGGATGGCTCCGTGAATCTCACGGTTGTTCTAACCTTCTATTTGCTCAATTTTGATAAGACTCTTGTAGCACCTCTTGTGTGTGAACCATTTTTTGTGGCCTAAGATGCATAAGAGCGATATCTCATGCGTGGAGGGCTTTCTCCCATAGAGAGGCCATAGATATGTATGTGGAGAGTAGCAAAGAAGATCGAGGAAGAAGAACAGGCAACTGAATCTAGAGTATCAAGAAAGAGGGACGAGGAAAACTGAATTGCAAACCTAAGGGCCGCACTAGCCGTTTTTATAGGCGGATGCCATGGTACGGATCGATCTTTGCCGGTTTCAACCCTAAACCCGGCGGTGATATGGAAGTTCACCGCCGGATAATTGGCACCGGCATAAACCAAGCACCGCGGGCCGTGGTATGGAGAACGAGGCAACGGTGCTCCTTCCTCGCAATGGTGCGGTGGTCGGGCCGTCGTATGCGCATCGTTGCGCCCGTTGACAATGCAAAATACTACGGTTCTTAGTTTTAACCCGCGGTGATACTCCATAACACCGCCGCGTAGTGGTATTCGGCGGTGATATATGTGATCTTGCCGGTGTTGAAAGTGCACCGCAAGTGTTATTATTGCGACATTGATATAACCCGCCGACGCAGCGGCGTGGTGCTCGGCCTTTTCTCATGGGAAGCGTAGACACCGCCGGTTTAATTAAAAGCGGAACCGGTAGTGAAGACTAGAGCAACACGATTCTCAAGGTTGCGGCCGTGGCGTATCACAAGGCCATGACCTACTCGGCGGACCTATATACGCACTACTAAAATGAAAATTTATAATACGGAGTGTATGCGTTGGCGTCGCGGGGTTAGTGGAAATCTCAATGCATTAACGCTGAGATAAAATTAATGATTTCAATAAATCAATTTTTTACAGATATAACTATTTGTTTCACCGATTTGTTAATCCTTTGCCGGTTCATGTGTGGGCCCGACAAAGGATCAATGAAGGTGGAGACTCGTTGTCGCCCCGCCATTGGAAACGCAGCCCGTGGAATTCGGCGCAAAACCGCGGCCGCTGGAAACGCCGACCAGCCAGAGAGATCGTATAATTCCAACCGGCGATCGTGGGAATTCC
This sequence comes from Hyparrhenia diplandra, assembly GCA_015847255.1. Classification (NCBI taxonomy): domain Eukaryota; kingdom Viridiplantae; phylum Streptophyta; class Magnoliopsida; order Poales; family Poaceae; genus Hyparrhenia; species Hyparrhenia diplandra. Next base: position 125,571 of record JADLZK010010068.1, read on the forward strand.
AAGCGGTTGCTTTGACGCCCGGCTCGATCGTGGGGAAGTGGAGCCGGGGCTAACTCTCTAATTTAAGCACACCCTCCGATCATGGCGTTCATCCATTCCGGTTCTCGATCATCCACCACATTCTCTTTGCATTCTTTTCGCCATGGCTGCCTCGGGCTCGGGATCCAACAAACGCACCGGGGAGGAGATGGAGGCGCGGAGGACAAGGGCAAGGAACCGATTGGTGGAGGCGCCCGGCGGCCGACGCCCCCGGCCCGACTCGACCCGACCAATACGTCCCGCCTCTCCTAAGCGGGACCGCCGCATGGACCTTCGGCCACCCGGCTAGAGAGGCGGCGGCCGATGACCTTGCTGGTCGCCACCGCATGCGAGGGAGGTGATCGAGAGGGATTTCACCCTCGCGTCTCCTCCGCCCCGGGATCTTTGAAGAAGGAGGCGGGACGGCCATGGTCTTCTTCCAAGGGTGGATCCACCGAAGAGAAGATGAACCACTACGCCCCAAGGTGGAGCGGTGGCCGGGATCGTCCTCAAGGCCTTAGCCAAGAAGGACGACCCGGTGTGAGGAGGAGGAGTGAGAGGAGGAGGGCGAGGACTAGGCGGCGGCCCTCCTTTTTTTTTATCATTTTTATTATATGTTCTGTTTTTTTTTTTTTTTGTTTTTATATATTAATAAAATAAAAATTATATATATTATTGCCGTGTGTTGCTCCCTCGTCCCTCGAATACATTTTCGTTTTGTAGTTCAAAGAGCGATTAAAATTAAAATTTGATTTGAATCTTAACTTGTTCTTTGGAAAATAATTAAGCGTCGGTTGTGCTTTGGAAAATACGATGCGGGCGTTGCCAGCGCGCGATCGCCGATTACGTTTTTCGAGGAACCGCTTTTGGAAACGCCACATTTATACCCGTCCCGGCGCCCCCCTCCCGTTATCCAACACTAACTTCTCTTTCGTGCCCCTCTCACGGGGAAAGCGGACTCGCCGCCCACGATCGTCGACATGGCCGCCACCGGGAGGGAGATGAAGTTATTTGTGGACCTCCTCCCGCGCCCGCCCTCACCAAGCTGAATGGCCCGGGCGACGACGTTGGCCCGCCAAAGGTGAATCTGCCCCTCGAGGAGAGGGCCAACTTCTACGCCCTCGGATCGACTCTCGGCCGATACCCCCGAGGGGATTCCGGCCAAACCGGGAGGAGGAGGCCGGGGAAGGCGGCCGCCGGGGAAGCGGCCAGCCAAGCGACCAAGAAGGCCAAGAAGGCGGCCTAGGTTCTCTTCTCTTATTTGTTTATGTTAATTTTTGTTGTGCGATGCGTGTGGATGTGTAAGATACAATGATGCGTGTGGTTAATTTGCTAATGATTCGGTTGTTGGTTAATATGTTGCATGGCAATCTCTTTATCTTTCGTTAATTTGGGTTCTACTTGTTTCCTTGAATCGGTTTATTATTTATTATGATGCGTGTCAATCTTAATTTTCTATCATTTGTGTTCAATTGTTCCCTCGTGAAACCGCGGGGCCGAGTCCTATTTATATGTACATAACCCCTCGTCTCCGGTCCGCTCTCCAACACTCCGCTCTCCAAACACACTCCCCTCTCTACCCGTTTTCCGCGAAGTCGGCCGGATTCGGTGACGCCGCCGACGATCGACATGGCTGCCGGCCACGGGCGGAGAAGTCCATCCCGCACGCCTCGCCGCCCCGTAACAAGCTCAACGGCACGGCCGACCAACTTGGCCCCGCCAGCGGTGAATCACCACTTGGAGGAGAAGTCCATCATCGCCCTCCGGATCGAGTACTTGGCCGATAACCTCGCCGAGGGGATACCGCGGCCAAACCTGGAGGAGATGGCGGCCAAGAAGGCGGTGGCGGCCGGGAAGGCCAAGAAGAAGGCCAAGAAGGCGGCTTAATTAGGCCACCGCTTTCTTTTTTATGTTAATTTATTGTATCGGTTGTTTCTATGATGGTTTAATTTGGTTTATGTCGTTTGTTAATGGATCGGTCGTTTGTTAATCGATGCATGTTAATCTTGATTTCGATTTTTGTTTCTTGTTCCTTTGCTTCCCCTCTCAAATCGCTATCGGTTCCAATCAACCCGGTTGTGTCAATCGTCGAATCGCTATCGGTTCTAATTCAAACCCGCCCGGTGATTTCGTGTCCATCAAGACCACCGCCTTGGGGGAATGATTCAAACCGGTAGAGATATAAATCTTCACCGCCGGTATTGGTCGAAGTCCGTGGAGATTACGGTTTGTCAGCGCTGGACGGTTCATCAACGCTTGGCGCGGTTCATCGCTTAGGTGGACTAAATTTGGCGGTGATACCGTGGTAGTGATGAGCTTAATGTGTAGTAGTGTCACATTGGGACACCTCGACCAAAAGGTCAAGAGATAATGAGATAGAATGAGTTAGGGTTTAACCACGGGGTCGTGGGGTCTTCTTATATAGGCCTTGGCGATGAGCGATGACCATTGGATCAAACCGACCTTCAATAACGGTGTAGATACAACCTCAAGGTCGGTTACAAACCGACCTAGAAAGGAGAGGTCGACATGTGGGACCCACCGGCGGCGGCCTAAAGTGGCTCGGTGGCCGCCCGTGGTCCGTAAGATTCCGGGTCTTCTGTTTCTTCCGGTGTCCTCCGGGTACCTTCTAGAGTGTTTTAGTCCACATTTTGGGTTGAGTTACTTCACGGTCAAGTCTTGTCATCATATGTGATGTATATTCGAAACTTTCTCCATTCTTCTACGCATTTATCCATTAAGTCCCTAAAAATATATAAATCACCAAAGCCCGTGGAATTATGTTAGTAAAGCCCCTAGACTTATGTTGATATTCATTTTATGCCCTTATTTTATGTTAGTTAACTAGTAATATTATGCTATAACAGGTGTCAACAAGCTCCCCCAAGCTTACCCTTTGCTAGTCCCTAGCAAAGCCAAACTTAGCAATGGATCAGGAGTTGCTATAACGCTTTCACACCTCAAAAGTACACATGCTTTCAAACAAAAGTTCTCATCCGGATAAGAATAAACTTGCTCAAATTTCAACTTACCCATATTACCTTTAACCATGGAGCTTATAGCCTTTTCTTTGATCTTAGGCAATTGAAAGATAGAACAATCAAGTCAAGCATCATATCTCAAACTCTTTGTTCAACTGTCATTCTTGGAGTGTTTGCAAGTTTTCAAAATAAAACTCAAAGTTCTGGTATGACTTTCTCAAGTCTCTCATTTGTGGTATTTATAGATCCTCACTAAGGCAACAAGGTTGTTTTGCCTTTCTCTCATAATAGTATTTTTGGACTAAGGCAGTAGGACACTATGCCTTCTTCTCTCTCACCCTATATCTAAGGCTTATATCTGGAGCTCTAGGTAGGAGAAAACTAATTTTACTTACTAAACATATATTGTAAGTTCAAGCAATGGATCCAAAGTCACGAGTTACACTGATCAAGTGGTGCATGTGTATGGTGGATAGAATATAGATGGTAGGGATTATAGTAAGGTGTATAGGATAAATGAGGGAAAATCTTACTTTTGCTCCTTGAGGAATCTTCTCTCTTTTGGAATTTGAAAACTTTATAAGAGAACCTGGGTCGTACCTCTTTCTTTCTTTATTTTTCTTTTATGGAGAGGCGAGTATCTAAGTATCCATTGTTTTTTGGACGGTTGTCCATTTTTTTAACTCTTCTTTATTCTTTCTTTTTCTTAGGGAGGTAGGCTCTACTGCCTCGTAGGACACTTGTCCATTTTTCATCTCCCCTTTTTTTTTAATCTACAACCCAAATCTCTTTTGTAATAACTTTTGAGAGATATACAAATGTAATGGAGCTTCTGTAAGATATTGGCTAGCAATGAATGAGTGGATGGGTATAGGAAATATTTTTGGTTGCTCTCTCCTAGGATAGGAGTAAAACATTTTTGGTGGCTAGAGTGAAATGTATATGATGGGTTTATATGGTGGTGTAGTGGTGGATGCGTACTTCCAGGATGGAAATAGCATATGAATGAGTGGAATTGAGTGGAGTGGAATGAGGTGGAGTGAAGTGGAGTGTATATGATCAGCATGACAAGTTTCTAAGGGTCGACAAAGATTGAACAAACTCAATGCAAAGCAAGCGACCTATATATATGTCAAAAGGTTTTCCTAATCTAGGGAGCATGTATATATGGCTGTGGGTAGGAGGTTTCAACACTCTGTCACACAGAGGAACTTATCATGTGCACTTTAAATTTTCAAAATAAATCTCCAAAATCTAGCATCACTAGGAGTAAAATCAATAGCAGCTCAGGACTCTCATATATCATATTCATCAATTACCTAGACTTGAGCAAGCAATTTGCAACCCCACAAGGTTTTGAGGTTGAGCAAATCTCAAGTCAAAGCGGTTTTGCATTTAAGGCTCAAGAGAAATTAAGCTTCAAAGCTAGGCACTAAAAAGGAATTACGTAGGAGCAACTATTTATCATTTCCATGCATGAGATTTAGCTTGAGAGATCATTTTATGTTGGAGGAAAGGAAAACTATGGTACACTCCTATTTATTTATTTATTTATTCACACTCTAAAGATCACATTCTACTAAGACTCTTTAAACGACTAGATTCTATAGAACTAAACTTATTAACAAACTCTAATAGCAAACCAAATATTTAACTAATAATATATATATAGATAGTAATAGAGATACTTATCGGGATAAGCTGGGGTGCTCTCCCCAATTTGGATTGAAGTGTCATGTTTGTTAATGTGGAAGTTGAGGTAGATAGTGACGATGAAGTCGACCTATCATGTCTCTCTCCCTTCAAATTCTCGCTAAACTCAAATAGACAACAAAGCTAGTGGAACTTGATTAAGCGTTAGTGATCGGCCACATAAACCTCATGTGTCTAAAGATTTTTAAGATGGATCGTGATTATTCCAGGATAGATCTTCGCAAGATTTCTCTTCTCTAAATATTTTTTAGAGTTTTATATTTTTATATGCATGCAAAGAACTATAATGCAAATGTAACTAGATAAATGCATATTTATTTTTATGCCACCACAAAGTAGTATCCTTATGGGTTGTTACACGCCACAAGATTATCCACATGGGGCTTTTGGAATTTTTCAATGCAATGGTAATGCAAAAATTTAAAAATGCTAAAGGAAAATGGTTATGTAATGCAAGGAAATAAATATGCTAATGCAAGATGCAAAAAAGATAAATATGATATGCAATTGGAGATGCAATGCTAATACTTAAATATGGATAACTACCGAGTTACCTTCGGGCGAGGGTTCAATATTTTAAGTCCTTTGAACAAGACTTCTTACCTTACTCACTCCTCAAGTGTATTATCTCGATCTTGGTGGCTGCGTCTCCCGAGATAATGATCTCTCGAGGATGACATTACCCATGTTGCTTGCTTGTCTCATGGTTTGAAGTGAAACTTTTGACAGTAGAAGCATGCAACATCTTGTTTAGTGTGCGTGCCTTGTGGGTCAGGACATTTCCTTGTAAAATTTTTGGAGAGTGACATACTCCTCCATATTGTGCTCGGTATGTCCCGCTTGTAAAGACAAGGTAGAGATCAAGTGCATGGGCCCCTGTTGGTGGGAAAACACCAACAGAACCAAAACTTTATTTATTCTATTCTAACCTTAGGCACATTAAACAAGGCAGAACTAATGTTTATCAGTTTCATTTATTTATGATGAGGGTGATAAGATCACAAGATAGAGCATCAACGTTTTAATGATTATGACTATCTTGCAAAGCGGGGATGAGCAACATTTTAGCTCACATGAATGGGAGTTATGAGATCGGGGAGAGTGGTTTTTAGGAACAAAGAACTAAACATGCGAAGCTAAGCAAGTATGGATAAGGTTCGGTTTTGACTCCAACATGTTTGATTCTTTATTTATGAGCATGACATAATTAGGGAAAAGCTTAGTTGATGAGAGCTTACCTCAAGATGTTACCTTTTATTAGAGTGTGACAAAGACCGTAACACCTTATGGTAATTATTTCCTTTTGCTTAGAGCTTTCCTTATTTGGATTTTTGTATATCTTGCCCCTAACTTATCTCCTTTATTGCATCATCCTTTCTTTCTTCGAATTGTGCTAGGACCTTTTTGCTCCTCTCATGGTTTTATTCTCGCATCATTGGCGAACAACACATACCCGAAGGAATATACAAGTAGTAACGAGGATAGTATTGTTACGGGGGCGAAAGGTCACTTTTTATGCTCTGAAAAGTTGGGTTGAAAATTTTAGCATAGATCATTTATCACATGTTTCTATACTCACCTTGCTTTCCTAAAGGAATGATTTTATTAAACCTTAAGTTTGATTTTCATGTATCGAAATCATTCGAACTTGTAGAAAAGAGTAATAGTGAATAGAGAGGTTGCAAACCAACGTGTGGAGTGATGGGGGCATGTGAGGAGGAAGAGCACGATTGGATTATCCTTGGTGGAGTTGGTCTTTCCTCTTCCATGTACCGATCACTCTTGAGTTCATTCTTGAGCAAGTGCTTTTGTTTGTAGACTTTATTTGTGGCACTCCTCTTCTTTCTCTCGTGCTTCATCTCTAGTATGGTGGTTTGGTTTGCAGGTTCATTTCATTCTATGAATAGACTTAGCATAATCCTTTCCTGCAAAATGTCAATGGACACATACCTGAGGGAATACAACATGGTTGAAGAAGGGGTTGTTGCCCAAGGTTCATATGATCCAATCTATGCCAATGAAAAGGTGGTTCTTTGATTACCTTAGCACAGATTTTATTTATTCATGTCTTATACATATTTTAATTATGGTTGCACTCTAGCATGTGGATCAAGGCAAAGGTAACTTGTAGCAAAGGACGAGTAAATGATTTGATACTTACAATTCTTCCATCAATGATAAATGAGCGCGTGTCCTTTACACAATGTTGGAATTCATCATATGCCTTGCTTCATCTCTAATATGAGTTCTTCTCTTGACTTACCCCAATTGTATTTGAGAGTTCTCTGCATGGGTTAGTCTAACAAAATATACTAATAATGTCTTCATAAGTAATATTTAGTTCAATAACCAAACTAGACTCCATGTCTAATTTAATTAAGGAAGGTATTTTAACCTAAGCACCATGCTTAATTTAAAAACCTTTGGAAACACACTATTCAGGGATATAGCAGTATTCCAAACCAAGGCATACTATGGTAAACAAAGGGTAGCATGAAGGCACTATAGAGATTTACTCAAGTGGAGATGAAAAAGTGTAGCTACTTGAGCTTGTCTTAAAGATAGAGACAACCAACATAAGATAGCAACATGGCAAGAATTATATGAGTGATTCAATGTTGCTCAATAATTGGTTGGACATACCTTTACATTGTCATCCTTCATTCTTTTTGCTCTTGATCCTGAAATGGTTAGTGACAAAAATACCCGAAGGAATATTCTCATAATTATATCTCTATGCTCACTACACAAGGGGGTGTTATAGCAAAAGATCTATACTTATATTACTTCCCTAGAATGCTTGTTTTAGGACAAAAGCTCGTCCTTGGGAAACCTTCAAATATGATTTAAGATGATGAAGAGGTTTTCCCTTAGATCACCAATCTCAACTTTCAAGCCAATAAGATCAACAACCACCCTTTCTAAATCCTTATGAACAATTATCTCAAGGGGGTTTAAGATCTTGTAGGTGGCAAGATTAGAGATGGTAATTAATTCAGGAGTTTGCTCACATGGGCAAGTGTTGACGTTTCTTAACGTATGCAGAAGAATCCGCAAGCGCACGGAATTGTCGTTATAGCATTTCACCCGAAGTATTGAGGTATCGTATTTCCACGAGGAACGGTTGTGTGACTTCTCTCTAAATAGAGTCACCCTAGGATAACTATGGGTGGTGAGGTATCTTTATGGGCTCAAACTCTCTAGCTGGGATCACTTGGCTGTTATGTCCTCACTTCGGGCACCGCAACGCCCAAACCGGGATGGAGACCGGCATTTAGCACTCGCGCCACACCCGAACGTGGGGGGATTACAAGGGACGGACAAGGCTATCACAACCCGGCCGCCTACCCCTCAACCGTGGGATGCGCCACAAAAGATAGAAAACCCTTAGTCTAGACACCACGTCTACACTAGTGGTTATTACTCAGCGTGTTAACAAGGCTTACCCGCCCCGGGGTCCTTCTACCAGAGCACCGCCCCGAAGGAACGACTATCAATCCCGCAAGTCTATAACAGCAAGATAATATGCTTAAGAGTAATAAGCGAAAGAGGGACACAACCATTCTTACCCAAAGTGATTAGAAGGTTGCAGAGGTACAAGCGTGGCGGGTGCCGACAAGTCCGCACTCCGGCCACACGAGATCCGCAATGCACCGGGAGGCACACCGGGACTCCATGGAGAAGAGGCCAAGCCCTCTTCTAGCCTTCCCTCTCTCACTCTCCATTAGAACTAAGAAGGAGGAAGAAGAAGAATAAGAGTGGAGTGGGAGCTTCTTCCTCTCTTCTACATTGTGGCTCTTCCTTGTGTTGTGTATGGAATTGGTGTGTTGTGGAAGAGGGAGAGGGCCTCCTTTTATAGGTAGAGGAGAGGGGGCTCGTTGGAAAATGTCCCTCCCCATATGGAAGGAGCCAAACCGACCTTGGTACACCTGCCTAATTTGCTAAACCGACCAACCAACGTCGGCAACGCCCTCCATGGAAGGTAATGCACCGCCTCGCCAAACCCGGGCGAAACCGCCTCGGGGGAGGTGCGGCCGCACTGGGAGCGCGCGCGCACCCCTCGGGTTCGGCAAAATTCGGGCCGGCGGGGGTGGCGTTGTTGGGCCCGAAAAGTCTGGCTGGTGGTGTTTGCTCGGCCCAACTCTGGCGTTTTGGTCCATTTCCACCCTGGGCTTGAAGTATTCTGAAATGCGCTTTCCAGGGTTGCGTACTTTGGTCGTCTTTCCACCTGTTTTTATTATAAATACTACAAAATACATTTCGGACACTACAAGTGGAAATATATTAGTAATAAATGTATATGAGTATAAAAAGGTATAGTTTCACTCCCTTTATGGTAGTAAGTTGACGGGAAAAATATGTCGTTAGTGACCGTCAACAAACTCCCCCAAGCTTACCCTTTGTGCGTCCTCGAGCAAAAGATAGGTACTTGGTTGTTGATCAGGAGTTGCTACTATGCCGATTACATTTCACAAGTGCCAGGTTTATAATAAGATTTTCTACTATAGTTTGAATAAAATGGCATACCTTTGCTCACCCTTTATTACCTTTCATCGTAGCGGGGCTTTTTAGCTGTCTCAAAGCCTTGGGCGGTTGCCAGATAGAACGGTTATAATAAAAATACTTTTCATTCATCCTTTTGATCAACTTTTTATCCGGGATTTATTTATTTAGATTATATTTGTTTTTTTTCGAGAAAAGTATGGGCTTTATTGCTATATACATATTTTTTGGAGAGGTGGGCTCTACTCGCCCTAGACTTTTGTCTTTTATTTCCTCTCTTTCTTTCTTTTTTTTTGGAGATGTGGGCTCTACTCGCCCTCGGACACATGTCCATTTTTCATCACGTTTTTTTCTTTCTTTTTTTTTTTAGCATAGCCCATATCTTTTCTCTTTTCTTTTAAATTAGATTCCCGGATATCAAGTTTTCTTTTTTGGACGAAATCATAGTAAATCTATTTGTACCATATCATACTTGGCAACAACTTAGACTAGATAGAGCTTATGCAACCCACATGAATCAGATTTTTTAGGATGAGTTTTTTTAGACTTAGCCACTGAACCCAAACTTTAGAGAAATTCGAATTATAAACTAGGCACAGGCAAAACATAAGACAGAGCAACTATTCATCATTTCAACAAGGAACTAAGACTAAACATTTTCATTAGCTCATATGTATAGGAATAAATTTTTTTTTTAGCATAACTCATCATTTCATAAGATAGAAAATATAATCAAAATTTGAGATGCACGTTACCTTTCTTGGAGTCCTCCCCCAAGCTAGCTCTTTACTTACCTTTCATGGTTGTGCTAGCTTGTGCGCGTAATGATTTGAGTTGTGATTGGTCGCGTGGTTGGAGGCTCCCCCAAGCTTGTCTTTTGATGTCATCATAAAAACGGGACAAGGAACTTGGGGTTGAAAGGTTTATCTCCTCTTCTCTCATCTCTCCTCCTTCTCTTCTCTCCTTTTTTTTATTATTATTGTGAGATGTGAGAGTGAGAGTTTTTGCACAAACCACCGTTTGAAGAGGAAGGAGTTAATGGTAGTCGTTCGTCTCGCCCCTCCTCCATCGTGAATTGCTTGGTGTTTGTGTATTTGTGTTGGGGAGATCTCGGATGGTGTAATTGAATGCTTGAGAGGTCTCCCCACACTTATTCTTGTACTGTTTTTATTCAAACAAAACAAAAGAAAAAAGAAAACACACACATGGTTCTACCGGCTTAAACACCGTGGAGCCTTTATTATGAGAAAACTTTATTTTATTTTTATTTTATTTTATTTTTATTTGTTCACCTCATCATGACTCAAGCAAGGCTCATAAAAGAGGCAGTGTAAGCATAGCCTTGATTCATCTCCAACATAAAATACTTTCATTGATCAGGACAACAAAGCTCTAAGTTCATTAACCTAGCTCCAACACCATGTCAAAGCTTGATTAAAGGAGATCTCTTAAACCTAAGCACCACGCTTAATTTTTAAAAGATCTATGGATAAACCACATGAGTACTCATGGGAGAATATCCAAAACCAGAGCAAATGTCATAAACAAGAGAAGCATGAATTTAAAGAGCCTTATGGAGACAATTATGAGTATGAGGGTTGGTGAACGTTACCTTTGCATACCCGAGTATAAGTGCCGGCAAAGATAAGTGGATGGAGCATTGAAGTTGTTGCTGCGGGTTTGCATGATGGTCCCGCCAGGTGCATCTCAAGGCTAGGCCATGCACACACACTTAGTGTGTACAGACCATGGGCCTTGATGGTAGCCACAAAGGATAGGAGACAAGCCCTTCTTGCTTGTTGAAGCAATGAAGGGTGGAGTCAGACGACACATTATCTTGACCGTGTGAGGCCGACCTGCTCCTCTCCTCTAATTTTTTTTTGGTCTATAATTAATTTTTTTTAACAACATTTTTTTTTTTTTTTTTTTTCAACATTAATTTTCTTTTTTTCTCTCTCTTTTTTTTTTTTTTTTTTTTTTTTTTCTCACTTTCTCTCTTCTTCTCTCTCTCTCTTTTTTTAATCTTTTCTCTCCATCTCTTTTTTTTCAATTCTTTTTTTTTTTTAAGCAAGGCAGGGCTGACATCATCTTTTATTTACCCTCATTTTTTTTGTATGATCCCTTGGTGGATGGAACTTGGGATTGTCACCATCTTCCCCCACACTTAGACTTTTGTGTAAAAGTCAAGTGTGCAAGGTCGGGTCTCCTCTTGAGCATGTTCCATCACCCATGAACATCATAATATATATATATTTTTTTTTTTGGTGATGTAGCCCTCATGTTCTCGGCGCCGCATGCCTCTTTGTTCTTCTTAATCGATCTCCACATGAAATGGTTAGCGACAAGAATACCCCAAGGTGCATACTAACTTGATAACATGTTCTTGCTTTTATTAATAAGAAGAGAGAAAGACTTTTTGTGCTTTTTTTATGATAGTCCAGGGTATCTCCCGCAAAGTGCTTTCTTTATGGTCGTAAGCTTGACCGTAGGGGAAAACATCCCGCACCGATGGTGGTGAAGTTCCCGCCGCCACTAAAATTTTAGCATTACGCTCAAGCCGCAAGGTTAGCGTCATCATGCTACTACGAGACTTGCTACCATTCTCTTAAAAAGGTTTACAAAGAGAACCAAGAGATGGTTGTGGTCTTCGTGGAAGCACTCGGCTAGAAGCAAAACAAACTCAACAAGACCCAAAGGTGAGCATGTAAGAAGTCTCAAGTGACAACTTGTTATGCTCAAAAACAAATTTCCGCTTGGTCTCAAGAGTTGTCGCTTCATGCATGTCCATGGCACATGAGGTTTTCTCCTCAAAAGATGTGACATGAAGGATGAACATTGAATCTTGACCATTGTCAAGAACAATGTTTTATCGGCCAGAGGGACATGACTTTTGTTCGTGTGAGGGGGGACGGGTGTTTTCGTTTTCACTAAGTTGCGGAAGCAACTTGGGTGAAGCGAATAGAGTTATGAACTTCGCCTCCTCGAGCGGGTTTTGGTTGGGAAGATGCTTTGCCTTTGGGATGTCTAGGTGTGAGAGGCGGAAGCAATCTTTTTCCCAACTTCTCATTATGACTTCCCTCTATAGGTTTTTTTTTTTTTTTTTGAAAAAGCTTTTTGAGAGGGTAGCCTATGAGAGGATCGAAGTCAAGGATGGGGTAGATATGGAAGTCTAAGCGCACCTTGGTTTATGAGGTTCTCGTCATCATCCTTGAATTCAATCATGAACTCCGAAGGACAAAGAATTCCTTCCTTCGGTGTTCGTGGTTGGGAGAGGGCTCAATAGTCGGATCCAATGGCGGTACGGGGGATGGCTCGACTGATGAGGGCTCCTCAACGCTTGACATGCCCTTAATGTGGAGGGGAATAGGTTCTACAACGGGAGAAGCAAGCTTCTCTAGGATGTGTTCAAGGGTTTTCCTATGTTCCGTTGTAGGTTTACGTGCAAACGACCCTCCAACGGTCATGTCAAGGCATAGGGCAGCATCTATGTCAAGACCCGAACAAAAGATATGCAAAAGCACACTATCGGGTAATGACAAGTCTAGGCCAACATGTATAAACATAATAAACCTGGCCTAGGCTGCACCTATGGACTCCTTCTCATCCTACTTGAGATCGAGGATTGTCCTTGGTAGGCATTGATGGGGAAGAATGCTAGACAAAAAATTGTCTTTGAGTTCTTCTCAATCCCCATTCAAACTTCCTACGACAATAGTGTACTATTGTTTTGCTTTCCCGAAGAGGGAGAGCAGAAACAAATTCTACATGTGAATTTGAATCATGCCAGGAATGCTGAGGCAAGATTATAACTCCTCAAAATCTCATAGGTGGTTACACAGGTTTTCAAAATGGTCACCAAAGAAGGAGTGTACCCGAACCAAAGGTTTTTTTTTCTCTAAATTTGGGTGGAGTTCTTGGCCGATTGAAAATTTTGATTTTGAAAAAGATTTTGGCCCTGTGAACTCCCCTATTGGAGAAAAAAAAAGATTTTTGAATTGGAATAGTTGGCATCATTTTGAAAAAAAAAAATAAATAACTATTTTTTTTGGATTCAACACACGGGTGCTCTAGGCTTAGAGAGAATTACGACTACCGCTCCCCCAAGAACGGCGCTTTAAATGCTTGTTGACGTTTCTTAACGTATGCGTAAGAAGAATCATAGCACGGAATTGTCGTTATAGCATTTCACCGGGAAGTATTCAGGGTATCGTATTTCCACGAGGAACGGTTGTGTGACTTCTCTCTCGAATAGAGTCACCCTAGGATAACTATGGGTGGTGAGGTATCTTTATGGGCTCAAACTCTCTATTTGGGATCACTTGGTCGTTATGTCCTCACTTCGGCACAGGCAATCGCCCAAACCGGGATGGAGACCGGCATTTAGCACCTCGCGCCACACCCGAACGTGGGGGATTACAAAGGACGGACAAAGGTCGTCACAACCCGGCCGCCTACCCCTCAACCGTGGGATGCGCCACAAAAGATAGAAAACCCTTAGTCTAGACACCACGTCTACACTAGTGGTTATTACTCTAGCGTGTTAACAAGGCTTACCCGTCCCGGGGTCCTTCTACCGCAGCACACCGCCCGAAGGAACGACTATCAATCCCGCAAGTCTATAACAAAGACAAAGATAATATGCTTAAGAGTAATAAGCGAAGAGGGACACAACCATTCTTACCCAAAGTGATTAGAAGGTTGTAGAGGTACAAGCATGGCGGGTGCCGACAAGTCCGGCAACTTCGGCCACCCGAGATCCGCAATGCAACGGGAGGCACACGGGACTCCATGGAGAAGAGGCCAAGCCCTCTTCTAGCCTTCCCTCTCTCACTCTCCATTAGAACTAAGAAGGAGGAAGAAGAAGAATAAGAGTGGAGTGGGAGCTTCTTCCTCTCTTCTACATTGTGGCTCTTCCTTGTGTTGTGTATGGAATTGGTGTGTTGTGGAAGAGGGAGAGGGCCTCCTTTTATAGGTAGAGGAGAGGGGGCTCGTTGGAAAATGTCCCTCCCCATATGGAAGGAGCCAAACCGACCTTGGTACACCTGCCTAATTTGCTAAACCGACCAACCAACGTCGGCAACGCCCTCCATGGAAGGTAATGCACCGCCAAAACACGGGCCGAAACCGCCTCGGGGAGGGTGCGGCCGCACCAAGGGTGCGCGCGCGCACCCCCTGGGTTAAGCATCATTCCAAGTTAGAGAAAGCTCATTCCTCTCTACTTGATGAGCACAAGTTGTGTCTAGTTGAGGATAAGGTTGATACATGCAATGCTAGCATCATGTGTGACATTCTTGTTGATGAATCAACCCCCAAGTGTGAGACCTCCACTAGCTCTATCACTAGCATATCCATCTCTAGTGAAGATAATGACAACCCTATGCTTATTCATGAGAATGCTTGCTTAAAGAGGGAAGTAAAAGAGCTCAATCACATCTTGGCTAAGGCTTATGGTGGTGAGGACCGCTTGCTTATGTGCTTGGGTAGCCAAAGGGCATCCTTATACAAGGAGGGCTTAGGCTATATCCCCAAGAAATGCAAGGCCGCCTATGTGACTCACAAGACTCGTTTTGTGAAGAGCAATGGTAGCTATTGCAAAGCTTGCAAGTAAGTTGGTCATTTAGAGCCAAAGTGCATGAACAAAAAAACCAATATTTCTTCTATCAAGCTTGATCACTCTTATATGCTTGTGAAGAAGGAAAATGGTGTTCGTGCTAGGTTCATTGGTACACCATGGATGGGCTCAAAGAAGAAAGCCATTTGGGTACCAAAGGCGTTGGTGACTAACCTTGAAGGACGCAACATTGGTACCTAAGAAGAATTGATCTTATTTTGTAGGTCAATTACCGTGTCGGAGGAGAGCATTGGATAATGGATAGTGGGTGCACTCAACACATGACCGGGGATTCTCATATGTTCAAGTCTATTAGCATCAAGGGCATTGATGAATATGAGTCAATCATATTTGACAATGATAAGAAAGGCAATGTGTTGGGGCTAGGCAAGATTGCTATCACTCAAGAGAAAAGCTTGTCAAAGGTGTTGCTAGTTGATCATCTTGATTACAACCTATTGTCGGTCTCTCAACTTTGTGATCATGGTTACAAATGCATATTCACAAGCCAAGAAGTTGAAGTGGTTAGTGGTGATGGTGCAAACATGATCTTCAAGGGATTTAGATATGGTGATCTCTACCTTATTGATTTCAAGTCAAAAGAAGCCAAGTTGACAACATGTTTACTCACAAAGGCTAGCAAAGGGTGGTTGTGGCATAGAAGGATTGGTCATGTTGGAATGAAGCAATTGAACAAGTTGATGAAGCATGACTTGGTTAGAGGCTTGAATGATGTGAAGTTTGAGAAGGACAAACCTTGTGGAGCATGTCAAGCCGGCAAGCAACATGGCAATGCACATCCAACCAAGAGCACAATGAGCACTAGCAAGGCATTTGAGTTGCTACACATGGACTTGTTTGGGCCAACATCATACTCTAGCATTGGTGGCAACAAGTATGGTTTTGTCATAGTTGATGACTACACTAGATACACATGGGTGTTCTTTTTACATGACAAGAATGATGTGTTTGAGCTTTTCAAGACATTTGTCAAGAGGGTTCAAAATGAATTTAAGACATCCATCAAGAAGATTAGAAGTGACAATGGGAGTGAATTCAAGAATACAAGAATTGAAGAGTTGTGTGATGAGCTTGGAATTGGACATCAATTCTCACCAACCTACACTCCTCAATCCAATGGTGTAGTTGAGAGAAAAAATAGAACCTTGATTGAAATGGCAAGATCAATGCTTAGTGAGTACAATGTTAGCCATTCCTTTTGGGCCGAAGCAATCAACACGGCTTGCATTGGATACTTTTGGGTCTTTGGATGCAAATGCTACATTCTCAAGAAAGACACAAGATTGGGCAAGTTTGACAAGAAATGTGATGAAGGTTTCCTAGTTGGATATTCAACCACAAGCAAAGCATATAGAGTTTGGAACTTGGGTAGTGGCAAACTTGAAGAAGTTCATGATGTTGAATTTGATGAAACCCAAGGCTCTCAAAATGAAGTTAAAAATCATGATGATGTGAGTGGTTCCAACTTGGAGAATGCAATGAGGAACATGGATGTTGGTGACATTCGGCCAAGGCAAGTTGATTATGATGATGACACTCCTTTGCCTACCACTACAATTGAGATTAATGCAAATGAAGCAAGCACTAGTGGTACTCAAGATGAAGATCAAGAGCAACAAGCTAGTCCATCCACTCATCCTAGTCATCAAGTGCAAGTAATGCAACCATCCAACATAGCAAGAAATCATCCAATTGATCAAATTGTCGGTGACATCAATAGTGGAGTTGTTACTAGAAGAAGATTGGCATCCTTTTGTGCTCATCATGCCTTTGTAGCACAAGAAGAACCAGAGAACATTGAAAAGGCACTAAAGAAGGAAGATTGGGTTAATGCAATGCATGAAGAGCTCAACAACTTTAAGAGGAATGATGTGTGGGAATTGGTGGAAAGGCCAAAGGACTATAATGTGATTGGAACCAAGTGGGTCTTCAAGAACAAGCAAGATCAAGATGGAATTATAGTTAGAAACAAGGCAAGGCTAGTAGCTCAAGGGTACACTCAAGTAGAAGGTCTTGACTTTGGAGAGACCTATGCACCGGTTGCTAGACTTGAAGCAATTAGAATCTTGCTTGCTTATGCATGTGCTCATGACATCAAGCTCTATCAAATGGATGTGAAGAGTGCATTCTTGAATGGCTTCATCAATGAGTTGGTGTATGTGGAACAACCCCCGGGCTTTGAAGATGACAAGTATCCCAGCCATGTCTACAAGTTGAAGAAGGCTTTGTATGGATTGAAACAAGCACCAAGAGCATGGTATGAGAGGTTGAGAGATTTTCTCCTCTCTAAAGGGTTCAAGATGGGCAAGGTGGACACCACTCTCTTCACCAAGAAAATTGGCAAGGACTTATTTGTGTTGCAAATCTATGTTGATGATATTATCTTTGGGTCAACCAATCAAGAGTTTTGTGAAGAGTTTGCTAAGATGATGGCCAATGAGTTTGAGATGTCAATGCTTGAGAGCTCACATTCTTTCTTGGTCTTCAAATCAAGCAATTGAAGAATGGCACATTTATTAGTCAAGGCAAGTGCATCAAGGATATGATCAAGAAGTTTGATCTTCAAGATGCCAAGTCAATGTCCACACCTATGGCAACCAATGAAAGCTTAGACCCCGACCCTAGTGGCAACATGGTTGAACAAAAGAAATATCGGTTCATGATTGGTAGTTTGCTCTATGCAACCGCATCAAGACCAGGACATTGCATTTAGTGTGGGCATGTGTGCTAGATATCAATCCGATCCTAGAGAGAGTCACCTCAAGGCAACAAAAAGAATTGTAAGGTACTTGAAGGGCACACAAGATGTTAGACTATGGTATCCAAAGGGATCCAAGTTTGATTTGATTGGATATTCGATTCCGATTATGGAGGGTGCAAGATCAATAGAATGAGCACAAGTGGCACATGTCAATTCCTTGGAAGGTCACTAGTATCATGGTCTTCAAAGAAGCAAAATAGTGTTGCTCTTTCAACCGCCGGCCGAATACATTAGTGCGGGAAGTTGTTGCACTCAATTGCTTTGGATGAGGTCAACCTTGAAGGATTTTGGTTTCAAATTTGACAAGGTTCCATTGTATTGTGACAATGAAAGTGCTAGAAAGATGACTCAAAATCCCGTTCAACATCCAAGAACAAAGCACATTGATATAAGACACCACTTCATAAGAGATCATCAACAAAAGGGTGACATTTGTATCATGGGCATTGGCACCGAAGATCAACTAGCCGACATATTCACCAAGCCACTTGATGAGAAGAGATTTTGCATGCTAAAGGGAGAATTGAACATTATTGACTTCTCCAACTTGAGTTGATGCACCCCACTTATATGACATGCCTCTCCTTCGACAAACCCCAAGGTAAAAGTTGGTTGTCATGGCATTCATATATAGCTAAGGACTTGTTAGTGCATCTAGACATCATGCATGTTTATTAGGCTCATTCATGGAAAATAAAATGCTTTCAATGTATGTGTGGCACCACTATTGCTTTGAATGGTTCTATGAACTAGTGGTGGCATATGACATGTTTATGTGCTTGCAATCCTAGTGTCAACTCTAGAAAATGCGCTATTGATGTGTATTCTAACATGGTGCAAGATAACCCTTATGTATATGAAGTGTGAAAAAGCTTGTCCTTGGTTCAAACTTGAATACATGGAAAGGCAAGTGATCTAGATGAGACCACATGTGATACTTTGATTGACTTGATTTCTCTCATTTACACCTTTTTGGTGATTGTTGACAAAGGGGGAGAAATAAGTCACAAAGATGTTGGAAAGGATCACACAAATAGGGGGAGCAAGCTCATAGACTATTTGTTCATTTGTATGTGCATGATCATAATGTGATGTTGCATTGGCAATCTAAATTCAATATACATGATTGCTTGGTGTATGCTAGTTTTTGAAAATTGATTGGTGATTGACCAACTAGCATGCATAGGATGTATCTAGACAAAGCTCACATTTTAGCCTATAATGTTGATCTCATGGGGTATGTTGAGTTTTGATGATTGTCTAGTTACATTGATGCTAAGGACTCCGATGGTTTCACGCTTCAAAGGTCCAAATTCTAGAACCTTAGGATCTCTTTTGGTATTAGTATCTCTCCCCAAGATTTCTATCCATACATATGTGCCAACTTGATCCAAACACATGGAAGCACATATGTAGGGGAGCTACTATCTTGCCAAAACCGAACCTTGAAATGTTTGTCCAATCCTTGATTCATGATCAAAATGCTATGGGCAAGCAATTCAAGTTTAATTGAATTTTATTTCAAATCTTTATGTTTTTTGGTTGTCATCAATTACCAAAAAGGAGGAGATTGAAATCTCATGTTTGGTTTTGGAAATTGATGACACACTTGTGGACTAATCCTTTGCTCTAAGTGATGACTTGAGATAGGATTAGGTGGATGACAATGAGCATGATGATCATGAACATGGACAATGTCGGTGGACTTGATGGATCGTCAAGCTCGGTGATCGCTTGAGAGGAACCCGGGAGATCAAGGCAAAGGTATCTTGATAGGGTTTTTCCTTTTTAGTGATCAAGACACGATAGAGCGTGTGATCACATTATAGGATAGATAGCCGACTATCAAGAGGGAATGCCGCGACAATCCTTTGGTGAAGTGCTTCTAGGTCCAATTGACTTGCATTTGCATTTAGGACAATGAGAGCACTAACTTCGATCTTGCCTAACTTATCGACGTGCTAACATTGGTGATAACGTGGTCATCTTGACGTGTTGGCAACCCTTGGCAAGAGGGAAGCAAGGTTGAAGTAAAGAGCAAAGAAAAAGATGAAGAAGCAAACCGTCCGTAGGCGACCGGACGCACGAGGTGGTGACCGGACGCGACCGACCGGTGGCTCCGGCGCAGGCGTCGCGAGAGCTCGCGCGCGAAAAAGACCGACGCGCTTCGACCGGAAAGTTGGACCGATGCTTCCGGTGCCCGACCGAAGTCGCGACCGGACACGCGGAGGAGGGCGCCACCTGTGGGGCCCGACCCTTGTCGGTAGCGGCCGAAGCAAAGGACGGACCCGCGACGGACTCGGCCGGTGAGTCCGGTCGGTGAGTCCCGATCACCCCCAGAGCAGCAAAATTTTTAGAGCAACGGCTCTATTTCGAGGGGAGCTCTATATATACTTGGATGGCCGGTTCATTGAGCTCTCTCTTGCACATTTGAAGCTTCCAACTTGCTATTGAGCTTGTGAGACTCCTCTCCACTCATCTCCTCATCACTAACTCGGATTCTTGGTGAGATTGAGAGTGATAGAAGTGCATTGCTTGCATCGGTTGCATTTAGAGGCACTTCATCCTTGGAGAAGCCGCGGGATTCTTATTTTCTTGAGAATTTGCCCGGTTCCCTAGCGGCTTGGAGCAAGAGGCGGTGTTGAGCTCGAGTGGAGCTTGTTCGAGGCCACACCGGTGGTGATTGTGAGGGGTCGTTCCTTACCCCGCGGAGATTCGCGAAAGGAGCACTAGTGGATTGCTCGTGGCTTGTTGGACCCCCTCTCTTGTGTTCGTTTGCTTGAGCTCCCATAGGGATTTGGCACCGGCCATTAAGCTTAGCATACGTCAAGTGAGTGTGTCGCCACAACGGGGACTTAGCGTGCCGGCAAGCACGTGAACCTCGGTGAAAAATCATCGTGTCACTTGTTCTTGCTCGTTGGAGATTTCTTGGTGATCACGGTGATTGGCTACAACCTCGACACTACACCGGTGGTATTGTATTCTAGCACCTCTTGCATTACTTTGGTAGTATATCTTGTTAGGGTGCTTAGTGTGAATAGCTTGTTTAGTTAGCTTAGCCTTGTTAGCTCCTAGTGGTAGAATTAGTTAGTGTATCTTGTCCACCTAGGAGTAACTTAGCAACCTAGTCTTTGAGTATGATTAGAGATCATAGAATTGCTAGAATTGCTAGGAGGCTTGCATAGCTAGCTTGAAGCATTTGCTTAATTGCTACGCCGTCTTATTTACTAACCGTCTTGCTTAGTGTTGTTCGTAGAATTTTTAATATGCTATTCACCCCCCCTTCTAGCCATTAGGACCTTTCACAAAGATCTGGAAGCCCCCGAAGCAACATCTATCTCGGGCTCACAAATGTAATCAAGGTTACGGCAGGATAAACATCGCAGGAATGTGGAGTTTCAGGTGGGAGACAGGGTTCTCCTAAAACTACAGCCCTATACATAGTCATCCGTGGCCAATCGACCATACCCGAAGCTGTCATACAAGTTTTTCGGACCATATACAGTACTCAATAGAGTGGGAAAGGTAGCCTACAAACTGGAACTTCCAACTGACAGCAAGATTCACAATGTCTTTCATGTGTCCCAGTTAAAGGCTTATGTTCCGGATCACACACCTGTCTTCTCCGAATTGCCACAAGTTTCAGATCTCGGCTGCTCAAATAGTGCCTGAAAGTATCCTCGATCATCGCCTGGTGAAGCGTGGGAACAAGGAAATTCCACATGTGCTCATCAAATGGGATCGCCCTGCCGAGTTCTTCAGCTACTTGGGAAGACTATGATGTCCTACGCATGCGCTTTCTGGTGCACCTGCTTGGGGTCAAGCAGCATCTCCGGCGGGGGGAGTTGTCACGACCCGGGAAGAGAAGGTGTGAAGAAGGCGTCATCGATCGTTTACGTTATCGTTTCTTTATAGCGTATTTGCTGTAACCGCTTTTTGATTTAGCTTATGACATGTGGGGCCGATGGGCCGGACTCGTTTATATGTTGTTGTAAGCCGCAAGGCAAAGACATGTTGAATTTGAATTGAAATCGAATCGGGTTCTCGAGGAATAGAGATTCCTCTGCTCGTTCGTCGTTCTCGGTATCCATCTTGCGCGCCCTCACGCCTCGGCGACGATCGCCGGCGCCAAGGGGTCTGTCAGTGTCTCCCTCAGTCCGCCATGCTTCGCCGTCTACCCACATCTCCGATCGCTGCCGCCCTTATCTGGAACACGGTTGTAGCGAGAAGACAGACGGCGCTGCGTCCAAGCATGGGTGTTGTGGGCTCGAGGCCTGCCTGCCGATGGCAACAGCGTGCTCTCCACCATGCTTGCAGCGCTTGGCCACCTCGCCCGCCAGGCGCCAACCCACTGCGTTGTCCGCACCATCTCCAACCTTCCTCAGTACCCCCGCTCGCAAGGACATAGCAGCACTGCCGCACGAGGAGTGGCGTGGGGCTGGGGGCGATCCTGCATTGAAGTAGTTTGACAGAGCAGCTGCTGAGGGACTCCCCAATGGTGTTAGATGAAATGGCCGTCCCGTTCGTCCATTCTCAAAAAAAATAGTGCTTTGCAGGTAGACACATTTATATATGGAGATAATGATCTAAACCAGGCATTCAGAACTTCTAAATTATCAACTAAAATCTTAATTTGAGTAAACAGGTCATGACTGTCTAATTCCGCAGATGTTCAGGTCATTCTTCAGATACTGCTTCTGATGTTGCTTTGCATCAAGGGTTCGAGTGTTTGAGTCAACTTATTCAGATTGTGGTATTCTGGATGATCCCTCTGAATCCCAAAGTGCAGAAGATAAATCACTACCCTCAGCTTATCCTTCATCACCTTTATGTGATAATTCAATTACATGATACCTCTAGCTGTTCAGTGAGGCAAAGAATGTGAACGCATATGGTGAACATGCAAGTTTATTATTCCCATTTTTCAGTCTGTATTAGTTGACTCAGTATTTATCATACGGCTTCTTAATTCTTGTATCTCTTTTGTCCAACGTAGATATACCCATTTTTCAGTCTGTATTAATTGACTCAGTATTCCTCATACGACTTCTTAATTCTTGTATCTCTTTTGTCCACCGCAGATATACCAAGAGAATGTGGCTTATTTTATCATTCAAACAACACCAAATCTTTAAAATCAGTGGCTCAAAAGCTTTTTTTATTACTCCCTTGTCATGACCCAAGAAATAGGGTCTAGAAGGACAGAGCCCGCCAGCCCGAGGGGCACGAGCGCCGCCCCAGTGACAGGCGCGCGCCACCGCCTCCCTCCTCCTCCTCCTTTCCGCGGATTCTTTGGCAATTAATTCGGGAATAAATGAGGAAATTATCTAGGATTATCTTAGGCTTTTTGGTGTGCAAGGGAATATTCCATCTATAAGGAAGACCCTTATTAGGAAAATAAATAGAATATGCTTGTAAAAGGTATTCCAATCTATAAGGAAACCTTTAGAGAGATTGCTTGAGATACAAGTCCCACTAGCCGGGCTATAAAAGTAAGGGGTCTGTAATCTTTCGGGGTAACAAGCAAATAAAGAAATTTATCCCAATCTCTCCCCGCCTCTCCTCCCACGCGCGCCCCGCCCCCGGCCGCCGCCACCACGGCAAGACGCGCCGGCCAAGGCGCGCCTCCACCACAGCCCCGTCGCGCCGCCGCCGAGGGCACGGCCGAAGCCGCCGCCCCACGCCGCCTCCTCCTTCCCCTCCAACGACCGTCAATCGGGTGTCATTTCGGCCCAATCTAGCCGGAGTCCGACACCGGTATCCGGAGACCACTACAATCCACCCACCACCATGGACGCCGAGACGAAGAAGCTCCCGAAGAACTTGGGGGACCGGGCCGCTGGATTCACCACCAGATCGACACGCCGCCGAGAAAGTTGCTATCCTATCGTGCAACGATCCGGGCGGCGATGAAGCGCCAACAACATACCGCAGGAGGCTGATCTAGCCATGAAGACGATGTTGGAGACAACAGCCCGCGACTTCATCAAGAAGAGAACCGATGGCAAGCGTAACATGGATGATCAAGTCACAAAGCGGTGATCCGAGAACTTGATGAAGGGCTACCCGGGCCGGCCCGACCGCCAGGGCGCCGCCGCTGGGCGCATGCGCCGCCCACCCACCCCCGGTGGACACCTTCCCTGTGTCTCACTCCCGCTTCCACAAGCCGTCCTTCCCGACGTATAATGGCAAGGAGGATCCTCTTCCATGGATCAACCGCTGCGAGCAATTCTTCGGGGGACAAGGTACGCCCTAGCATGAGCAAGTTTGGTACGCCTCCTATCATCTCTCACAGAGGAGCATGCCAGAAGTGGTACATGAGGCTATCCCAGAGAAACAAGGGCAGATGGCGAGCGGGATTGGGCGAAGCCGCCCAAGACGTCAACCAGCGCGTCGCCCACCGCATAGTGGAACTGGCCGGGCGGCCGGGCATCCCGAGGAAGACAGCACCGGCCGATGAATACACGGGCGCCTCGGCGCACATTGCGCGCCGCAGACACCTCGACGACAAGCGCCAGCTTGAACATCCACACGGCCGGCCGGCGAGCCGCTCAAGACGGACGCCGAGATGCGGACCCCAAGGACATGGAGACCGCCATGTCTCTCGCCTGGCGTACGAGCCGACGCCCCCGACGATCCTTCTACAACCCCGGCAAGCCAAGATAGCGAAAGGCAAGGCAACGGGCGCCTCTAGCCCCGCTGTCGCCCCTCAAAGCTCCCACCCCGTCGGGCGACCAAAGATCGACTCGGTAGCTCAAGCGGTTGACACCGAAGGAGATGACGAACGACGCAAGGCCGGCCTCTCGCTTCAACCGTGACGGTGAGCCGCTTCACGCGAGGTCACAAGTGCAAGCACCTCTTCGACATCACGATCTTCAACGACTACACCGACGGACATGAGGGCATTCCATTGATCGGACGTCAAAGAGGAGCCCGCCGACCTTAGAGTCCTCTTCGGGACCCCGACTCCCCGGTATGTGGTGCTCATTCTTTATATCTCGTCGGCATCATCTCGTGCACGGGCGCCAACATCGCCGCCGACTCGGGAGCAACGCACAACTACATCGACCCCGCGTGGTGACCACGGCAGCCTCCCGGACTCGCCAATCGCGTGTGCCGATCACCACCGGCACCGGCGCCACTTCGACATGCCGGGCCGCCACCTTCGACGCACCACTACGGCGTTGATGCCGACCTTCGACATCGACGCCTATGTCATGCATGTGGGCAACAACGCCGACGTCATCCTTGGCATGCCTTGGCCGGGCAAGCTTGGGACGGGTGACATGGGACTTCGTGACTCACGAGCTGCGGTACCGCGACGGCCCCCCGAGCACCTTCACGCCGGCTCCACCTCCCCCAGTGGGGGCCCGGCCCCCCGACTTGTTGAGGTCGTATCTTTGCCGGGCGTCCGGACACTCCCCCGGCCGGGAAACGCCCAAGGAATGCGACCGCCTTGGACCCACGACACATCTACCGGAGTCTTCAGACAGCTACGACAAGCGACACGGAGGACCAACACCCGCGCCGGATCGCCCTCGACGTCACCACAGCGACGCCGCCCCGCCGCGTGGACGGTTGAGGACGGCCTCCTCCTCTTTGACGGTCACTTCTACCTCCCGGCTTCCTCTCCACCGCTGCTGGACCTCTTGAGGCCTTGCTTCAGGCGGAGTTCGCCGGATGAACTTCCGCGCCTTGGGAGCCTACAAGACTGCACCTACGTCGCCTTCACCGACCGCCATCTGTTGGGCGGCATGTGGCCTTGGCGCCACCACGTCGGCCCCGGCCAGGGTCATGTTCCTCGACGGCATGGATCGCCTCTTCCTCACCGTTGACAACGCCCACATCGCCTATGACGCAGCAGAAGGGCACACACCAGCCTCTCTCCCCCCCGTTCGACGTCGGCTCCTTCATGTGCGGTACGATGTTGAACTTGGTCGCTACTCCCCCTACTTGTCGCGATATCACCATTTGGCGTCTTCTTCCGCTCTTCGTCCAACGCTCCGCCCAATGAGCGCTTCTTGTTCTCGGAGAGCCCCCGTGACATGGTGCATCGCACCTTGACGTGGCGTTCTAAGGGAGCTCCTCGCGCCGTGGCCCGTCGACGAGACAAAGATCACAAAGAAGGGCGTGCTGTCCACCGTACATCTACCACGGCTACATCGGGGAACCTACACTACCTCTTGGAGTTTGCTCCATAGCGTGCCGGGAGAACATGATCCTCCGGGAACCCGTTTTTGCGGCAAGTTGAAAACCGCAGGTTGAGCTTATCATGCCAGTGCAACTAATCTCCACCTGTGTGTGACCGAATGGACTTTCATCCAGTAGCGAGGACGCACCGGTCGAGACGGGGGGAGATGTCATGACCCAAGAAATAGGGCCCTGAAGGACAGGCCGGCCAGCCCGAGGGGCACGAGTGTCGCCCCTCAGTGACAGCGCCGCGCCACCGCCTCCTCCTCCTCCCTTCCACGAATTCTTCGGCAATTAATTCGGGAATAAAGGAGGAAATTATCTAGGATTATCTTAGGCCCTTATTAGGAAAATAAATAGGATATGCTTGTAAAATGTATTCCAATCTATAAGGAAACCTTTAGAGAGATTGCTTGAGATAAAAGTCCCACTAGCCGGGCTATAAAAGTAAGGTGTCTGTAATCTTTCGGGGTAACAAGCAAATAAAGAAATTTATCCCAATCTCTCCCCGCTCTCTCCTCCCACGCGCTCTCCTACCCCCGGTCGCCGCCACCACCGCCGCGCGCCGCAGGCAAGGCGCCCTCCACCACCGCCCGCCGCCGCCGCCGCCGAGGGCGCGGCCGAAGCCGCCGCCCCACGCCGCCTCCTCCTCGCCTCCCTCCTTCCCTCCAACGGCCCGTCAATCGGGTGTCAATTCCGCCCAATCTAGCCGGATTCTCGACATCCTCCATCCCAAATTGTAAGCCGTTCAAGAATCTTGGAGAGTCAAAACATTTCAAGTTTGACCAAATTTATATGACAGATGATAACAATTATGATGCCAACTAAGTATCAATGAATTTGGGCATTTGGCACAAATCTTTGTAATTTTCTATAATTTGGGCCAAACTTGATATGCTTTGACTCTCAAAGATTTTTGGAACGACTTATAATTCGGTATGGGGGAGTATTATTAATTAGATTTTGGTTAATGCCTAAGCTCCTTAAAAGGTATACATGTTTTTTATATGTATATATTTTGTGCTCCGCGACCTTGGTGGATTCTTCTCATGCTTGTATAGTTTGGTTTACCACTGTAATATTTGCTTCTGAGGATTGTCAGTTGCAGGTGTCTTTACTCTTTTCGTGGAATCCCATGGCAACAACGATACCACTTCCATTGTGCGCCACATGATCGATGTGTGTCACTGTCGCCAATGACCTGTACTTGTGATGGTCTGTCGCTTGACATCCAAATGTTTCTATCAGATGAGTAGATCATCATCATGCGCAACAAACATGGCAAACATCAAAAGTTTTTTTTTCATTTCGATTTCCACCTAAACAGTGTCTTCCACCACATTCTGCAGTGCCCATGCATCTTTTGCTGCGAAGCCATTTGCGTGCTCATACATCATTGGCCAAGTTACTACAAATCAAGAGGTAGCGGCAGTGATCATCACTGTATTTCCACAGCTAAAATTAATGCTTATATTAGATAATTGACCCTAATAAAGGTAAGAAATTTGTTGTTTTCTCATGATTTTATTTGCACACAAAATAAGGGTCATCTATAATATAACAGGCACCTCTGTTTGCCATAAGCGGCAACGCCGCGATCTTTTCTAGTTTGAATACTAAAAGCTTAAAGCAAAAGCGGTAAAGGCAGACATGAAAACGAAGGATGTCCAACAACACTTGGTCCTACAAAGCCTCTAAAGCGTTTTTTCATTTGTGGTATGCATATAATCAAGGATGTCCAACAACAGATGTTTGAATTATTTTTTTTTTGGGTCCAACAATAATATATATAGAGCACGTTCTGTTTGATGTCCAACAACAATAATAATCTATAGCATGTTCTGTTTGATGTCCAACAACAACAATAATAATATAGAGCACGTGCTAGCTATTAATGTGCTCCGTTTGAAATCTTTATGTCATCTCTATCTATCTATTTTAGGATGTACTCCGTGTATATTATTATTTTCGCTTGCCGGTCGGCCTCGGTGGAGCGAGGAAGTGGAAAACTGGCGCTGTGATGGCCGGCGTTGGTGGGTTTTCTTTTTCCAATAGGGAATCGCCTAATGCACCTGTCGTTTTTGTCTTCTGAGGTAAGGTGACAATGGCGTCAGATTACAGTGCAAATCAGATATACTCCTACTCCGTCCGGTCGAGAATCCAGGGCAGGGCAGATGTCGTTTTCGATCTGAGATCGAGAAATAAGATTTTAGTCATAAATTAAAAAGAGAGAAACTAGATTGTCAGTGGCAGGAAAAATATTATGTCGTCATTAACCAATGGTTAAAAGTAAGGAATGAAGCACGTATGACGTACGGGGTATGTCTACAGTATCTCAGTGCGATCTGATAATGTCTGAGGGGACGTCGATCGCGTGGTGGTGTGTGTGCGTGTCCACCACTAGTCGACCATGCGTCACCTATATAACCAGCCAGGGCGGGTGCGTCCACCAGTAGTCCAGCATTGCATGACCATGACCACGCATCCAGCAGGTCCGGTCGCGATGGAGGTGGTAGCAACCATCTCAACCCGGCTCTTCTGCCTCTCGGTTGAGCTGAGAACCAAGAACTCCTCGTCGTCCATTATTCCAGCGTCGGCGTGGTGGATGGCGCCGCCGCTGCTCCCAGCGCTGCTGGCCTTCCTGCTCCACGCCACGGTGATCCGGCCGCTGGCCATCGCCGTGCGTCGTCATTGCCTCAACCTCAAGCTCGACGACGATACCTGCGGCACCTGTTCAACATGGCTCCGACTGCTGAGTAAGTTGACGAGCCAGGTGCTCCGCATTCTGCTCTCTGAGCAGACCTCTCTGTGGCTGCTGTACCTAGTGGCGCCCCGCACCTGTTCGACATCAACGTCAAGCTCAAGGTGCAGGTCGGGACGATCCGGGCGATGCTACACATGCTGCTCAAGAACACGGTGCAGCTCCTTCTCCGGCTTCTCCGTGTCAGCACTGCTGATGCTGATGCTGATGCCGCCGTCGCCGCAGCTGATGGGCGGCAGCCTCGTGTAAGAGAAGATGGGCCGCGAAGGTCTACTAGACATCGAAGGCCCAGCGTCAGGGTGGCGGGCCCTGAATGGGACAAGAGGCTTCGTGGGTTGTTTCGCCACGTGTAAGTGCGGGGAGGCGAACTAGTATTTTTTTTCTTTTTATATTACTGTAAAAAATACTACCAAATTATAAGTCATTTTGATTTTTTTAAATATATTTTGTTTTTTTAGATTAAATATATCTTGTTATGCATCAAGATGCATAACTAAATGGATGAATAAAAAAAGTCAAAAACGACTTTTTAATTTACTCCTTCCGTCCCGTAAAGAGTGTCATTTTAGGTTTTTCAAACATTATATTTTTTTTTGTAAATTAGAGAATTAATAAATCATTATAAAAATATCTCTAGTGATAAGACATGTCATAACAAAATAAATAATATTTATATAAAAAATTTGAATAAGACAGATGGTCAAACGTGATCGTTGGGACTAAGGGTGTAGAATGGAGGGAGTAAAAAACTCGACCAACGGTGATGCTGCTTTCCAAAGGATACTATTTTACTAGTAAGACACAAGAACTCACGTTTGTTGGTCGACAAAATTTTGGAACCCCGAAGTATCATTGGATTCTTCATTGACAAGTTAATTCAATTTATGTTGCCATGCATTTGCTAGATTGGCAAAATATGTCTCTTTTGGAAGGAAAAAACAAAGGGAGAGATAGATGTCTAACCGTAGACATGGTCACATGGATCATTGTCACCATTTTTTAATGGCATTCCGTCAGTTCTTCCAGGGCTTGGTTGTCACTGTTGCAAGATGCTGCGCAACAGCAATATGCTGATGTAGATTGCTATAGTATAAGTAGAGTACTCGTAGCTGGAGGTGACAGTAGACGCGTTCATGATGCACACGTACTACTTGCTCTGCTTCCCTCGTCAGCATCCCAAGTCAGACGGCGGCGGCGACGGCGCGGTGCCTTTGTACGATTATGAATAACTAAATAAATGCTACTATAAAACAAATACTATATGGAAGTCGTTTTCTTCCACAATTCACGGGTTCTCATGACGGCAGCGGCAGCTACCACTAGCAGCCGAGCTCTTGTCCTCTGTCCACTCCTGCTCATGCAGAGTACTGCTTCTTCAGCCCAGCCAGGACGACTCCCTCCGCCTCGCCGCCCATTTCTCGGTGTCCGGCGAGGAGGAGGGACGCGGAGACTCACGATCACGACGTCGGCGGGAGGGAGAGTCACCCAAGCAAGCAGGCCGCCGCGCGGTAGATGGTAATCACTGAATCTAGGCTACTTGTCCAGTTCGTTCCTCCCAAGTCCGCGCGTTGTGACCGACCAATCCTCCATTGCCCGGCCGTCTCCTGCTACTGCTAATCGATCTGCAGCAGAAGCTATTTAGCGGGTGTATAGCAGATCATCTGCTATACACCCAGCCTGATCCGCCCTGGATCGATCGATCATCGGTGCCGGCCGTCTGATTCTTCACCACGGCTTCCTCATCAATCTAATTTGTCTCACCAATCGCAGTAAGCCAGCCAGTATTTGGGATCAGAGTTGGAACTCGCAGCAGCAGCACCTCCAGTTTGCAGTTGCACCCCAATTATTAGAGCTATTAAATTAATCCAGTAAGTAATCCTTCTGCTCTAAGCATGGTCAACCTTGCTTTGCTGCTGCTTCGCGTCCTTTCAGTTTCGCAAGCTTTGTCACAGCGGAGAGTAGCTAGTCAGTGTCGGCTCTTCACGGCAACCTCGATCAGCTTTGTCACTTCTATAGGTGTCATATTCATCTTCTATGTCGAAACTTTTTTTTTTCCCAACCGGGTACCATTTCCATTACTTTGAACGGAAATACAGAGTTTATGGAAGAGTTTTCCAGAAAAGTGAAACTAGACTCCAACAGAAGAGATCAAGAAAAACAACACCGCCCTGATGGGACATATCCATCCATCTCTGAGGTCACAAGCAAGCATCACAGAAAACTAACTCTTTCAACCTTACATCTACTAACTTTCAACAGAAAAGGTAGTCTAGGTAAGAACGCGCCTACAAACAGAATACAAAAAAAAACTGAGCAACTCCCCAACAAGCAGGATAAAGACTTCTCAAACATTTGACAGACAAAGAACTTCTTTTTTGTTGTGTGTCACTCCTGTTCGTCCTCTTGATCAGCAGGATCATCACCTTGTAGCAGCAGGAGGTTCACCTGGCGCGCCGTCTGTGCTGCCAGTACCTCTTTAGCGATCTTCAACATAGTGTTGGCGCGCTCTTTCATCACTGCCTTGTCAGCTGCCAGGTACAGTCCTGATCAGTATGTCATGAATGAATGAGCATAACAAAAGATCATAATTGGGCTCTTAATCAGTTTTTTTATCAAAGACTGCCCTGTTTCTGCATTTCCGAATGGACCAACAGATTGACGCAATGCCCCATGTATGAAAATTATGATTATCTGGCAACCAAACTTCACACCAATGCCAACATTGGTCTACGATTGTGGTATATTATTAGCTCCAAGGCATTTAGCTATTATGAACCATACAACTCTTGAAACAGGGCACTGAAAAAAATAAATGTGATACAGTTTCTACACAATCACAAAACATGCACTTTGATCACCTTTCCAGCATCTTTTCACCAAGTTTTCTTTTCACTAAAATTGCATCATTATCAATCAACCACATAAAATATTTGATTTTCTGAGGAATCTCACTTTTCCATATTTTCTTATTGTACACTCCACAGCTAGTTTCAGTTAAGGCTTCATATACAGACTTAACTTAACAGTGAACCTTTTCTTACTACTAAGAGACCAAAAAAATTGTATCAGGTGTAGATTTAAGTTGAAAAATATTCAAATCATTCTTTATTTTGTCCCATTCATATCTTAAATTGCCCATTAGCCATCTTCTGAAGGTTACTTGTGTTCTATGTTGAAACTTGAAACAAGAAACAACCATATACAGGGCCATTGCTGGTCATTTGGTTTTCCAACTGCAGAAACTGAGGAAAACGAGCAAATTCAACCAGTCTTCTTCCAATAATGAGCGACCGTGTTGGTGTCAACTACAGCAGCATCAGTGAGGGCAAAGAGTGCAAGGGAGGGCATGGCGGCGCCCCCCAAGCTGTCCATGGTCCCCTCGTATTCCTCATATTCTATGAAGTTTCAGGAGCTCCCTTTGGGATCGAGGACAGTGTCAGAGCCGCCGGGCCACTACCGCAATCGCAGGCTTCCTTCTGTTTGCGCCATATGGAGCGCCCGAGGCTCTAATCACTGCTGAGATGGGCACCATGTTCCCAGAGAATGGTGGTTATGTCGCCTGGGTTTCTTCAGCTCTCGGTCCGTTCTGGGGCTTTCAGCAAGGATGGGCAAAGTGGCTCAGTGGCGTCATAGACAATGCCCTCTATCCGGTCCTCGTTCTTGACTATCTCAAGTCCAGTGTTCCAGCTCTTGGAGCTGGGATCCCGAGGACATTAGCGGTGCTTATCTTCACTGTTGCGCTTACATACTTGAACTACAGAGGGCTGACTGTGATTGGCTGGGTGGCAGTGTTTCTTGGGGTGTTCTCCCTCCTACCGTTCTTGGTGATGGGATTGGTTGCCATTCCACGGATTGAGCCGTCAAGGTGGCTCGAAGTTGACTTGGGGAGTGTTGATTGGAGATTGTATCTGAACACACTATTTTGGAACCTCAACTATTGGGATTCAATCAGCACATTGACTGGTGAAGTGGAGAATCCAAAGAGAACCCTACCGAAAGCGCTTTCTTATGCGCTGGTTCTTGTGGTGGGAGGATACCTCTACCCGTTGATCACTTGCACAGCAGCAGTTCCAGTTGTTCGGGAGTATTGGTCAGATGGGTATTTTTCAGACATCGCAAGGATTCTCGGCGGCGTTTGGTTGCAGTCATGGCTGCAAGCAGTTGCTGCTTTATCCAATGTGGGCAATTTCCTCACTGAAATGAGCAGTGACTCTTACCAGCTTCTTGGGATGGCTGAGCGTGGCATGCTCCCTGACTTTTTCGCCAGGAGATCTCGCCATGGAACCCCGCTGATTGGCATCCTGTTCTCTGCCTCCGGTGTGATCCTACTGTCCTGGATGAGCTTCCAGGAGATTGTCGCCACAGAGAACTTCCTCTACTGCTTTGGCATGATCCTGGAGTTTGTTGCCTTCATCAAGCTTCGGGTGAACCATCCGAACGCCTCGAGGCCGTACAAGGTTCCCCTAGGCACCATTGGCATTGTCCTCATGATCATCCCACCAGCTCTCTTGATCGCCGTGGTGATGGCTCTCGCGCCCTATAAGGTGATGGCGGTGAGCATTTTAGCGATGGTCCTTGGGTTCGTGCTGCAGCCTTGCCTGGTGTATGTGGAGAAGAAGCGGTGGCTAAGGTTCTCCATCAGTGCAGACCTGCCTGATTTGCCTGATGCGCAGGAAACTGCTGAAGATGGTGTCCCACTCCTGTTCTAATATTCAGATGTTTCAGGCACATTGCAGCAACCTGGTGCTTCATCTTGTCAAACGCAATGTAAACTCAAGATTAGATTTCGATCACATGTTTATTCAGGCAGCGGCGCAGCGCGATGTATGCGCCACCCTAAGCCTGAAACCTCTGTAACCTTTTTTTCAGACTAAGGCTCAAGAGCCGATCAATGAAAATGAAATGACAGGTGGGGGATTCTCTCCCTCCGTCAACTATTAGAAAAAAAAAAACAGATGTTGTGCTGTGGTGTGGTACTGTTCTCACTCAAGAACATCCTACCATGGAATGTGACACACTATGATTCACGACATGTATGTCTTGAATGGCTTCCAAAGCCGGAGATCTTGGACATCTTGTCTAATGATGCATTATGTATCTAGTTGTTATGTAGATTGGTTGTGTCTTAGTGATATTCGGCCCAGTCAGCTAGGACTAAAATCATGATGATATTAACTTCCCAAAAACATGATCATGTCCAAATCATAGCATCAAATTTGACAGTCAACACAATCAATCAAATACAGACTTCTAAATAGAAAGGGAAAAATAGTAATTGAGGTGAAGCGTCACATATATCTTCATTATTTAAGCAAATGATCATTTGCAGACATCATAGACTATTATCAGCTCTATTTATTAACTAACTGCTGATACAAATCATTGCAAAGCTATTGCTACACTGCAAAAGGTTCGGCAAAGATGAGGTATGAATCTCGGATAGCATGCATCTCCTTGCTTGCATCATGTATCCGTGTTCGCTCTCTAGGTTGTTTCTCTGAGCAGGTTACCCCAAGAGAAATGGCAGAAATCAAACAATTTTCAATTCGACTTCTTTTATTGGTGTCATGGGTGGTTGTGTGCAGACACATTGCCGCGCCAGTTATCTCCCAAATTCTGTCTGGGAGAGCATCCTTGCAAAACTTGTGTAGATCCAATGAACCATTGAACATATCATCAGTTGGGCTCTTTCCAGTGAGCATCTCGAGCAGCAGAATGCCAAGACTATACACATCTCCAAGAGTTGAAACAGGGGAACCTTCACCATACTCTGATTATAAAATAAATTATTTACCAGAATTTGGTGATAATAATTAATAAAACCCAAAATAAAATATTTCCAATTACCTGGAGCAACATAACCAACAGAACCTATTATTCGACGACGCTGTTGGAATTTTGGTTGGTTTTACTTGCACATTCAGCAAGGATTCTTGATATGCCAAAGTCTCCAACTCGGGCACTCATGTCTTCTGCAAGAAGGATATTGCTTGGCTTAATATCGCAATGAATGATTGGTGGATGACAGTGATTATGAAGATAATCCAAAGCATCCACAACATCAACAGCAATATCTAGCCTTTGGGCTAGGTTGAGAGTACTGCTTAGAGCAGGCATGTCAAATTTTGGATGAAGCCAATCATTTAAGCTACCATTGGGCATGAACTCATAAACCAATGCCTTGAAATCTTGACCTTGGTGATTGATGCTTGAGCAACATGTGATGATCTTTATGAGACATCGGTGGCGCACCCTTCTCAGTGCCTCACATTCAGCCATAAAACTTCTAGTAGATCCATGTTGTTCGGGGTTAAAACCTTCACAGCTGCAATAGTTCTTCCGGCTTCAAAAGTGCATTTATAGACTGCCCCAAAGCTCCCTTTACCAAGCAAATTGGCTTCAGAAAAACCATTCGTCCCTTTTGATAATGCATCATACGAAACTCTTCCATACTGTTTCTCAGCTAATGTTGGTCTGCTGCAGCTCTTATGCTTTCTTGCAAACAGAATAAGTGTAATTGCTAAACCTAAGAAGAAGAGAGCACTTGCTACTACCAGGACTATTACAATATACCTCAGCTGCACTTTTCTGCTCTGTTTCACAGAATTATTGTGGCATGGAGCTAAATGAAGCTGAGGTATTCCACCACAGAGTTCATTATTTCCGTGATTGAAGAGTCGCCCAAGCTTCTGAAAATGCCATCTTTTGGTACTTCCCTTGCAGATTGTTGAAGGATAGATCCAATTTGTCTAGTGATGTCTGGTTCTGCAGAGTTATAGGAATGGTTCCGGACAGGCTGTTGTGTGCTATATACAAATATTGCAAGTTGCGGATACTACCAATGCCACTGGGAATAGTACCAGACAACTTATTCATGGACAAATTAAGTGACACCAGACCCTTTATATTGCCTATAGATTGAGGGATAGTTCCCTGAAATGAGTTGCTGTCCAACAATAGTCTTTCTAACACAGTGCAGCTCCCAATACTATTTGGTATCTCACCAGATAATTGGTTTCCAGACAGAGCTAGGACATTAAGGTTCCCCAAGCTACCAACTTCAGAAGGAAGTGATCCCGACAGTAAATTATATGATAAGTTGCAAAAAGAAAGTACTGGTAGTTTGAAAATATCTTTTGGGAATTGAACCGTTTAGGCGGTTCATTGACAGATCAATGCTCATCAAATTTCTCAGCTTCCCTAAGCTTGCTGGAATTGAGCCCTCCAGTTTGGCATTCTCTGCATATAATTCTGACAGCTGCGAGACATTTCCCAAAGATGAAGGTATGAGACCTGACAGTTGAGTATCATACATCTCTAGCTGAACCAAGTTCCGTAGCTTGCCCATGCTTTCAGGAACTACTCCAGATATGGATGTATTCGCCAAGCTGAGGAATTCTAAGTTTACAAGATTTCCAATGTCAGATGGGATGCTCCCCTGATATCCTAAGATAGTTTACCCAAAAATAATTTAGTGTTGTTGAGAGATTTGCTATTGAAGTTGGTAGCTGACCGAAAAGCGTTGCCACCAATATCTAGTATTTGCAGTTGGGTGCAGTTTAACAAGGAAGTGACGAATTCCCACCCCTCTCTGTCATTTGCTTGAAGAATGTTATTGCCCAAGTATAGGAATTGTAGAGCTGGCAACTGCCCCAAAGTGCAAGGCACATGCCCACTTAGGCTATTACCGCCGAGACTAAGTTCTATGAGTGCAGTGAGGTTTGAGAGCTAAACAGGGATGGATCCAAAGTGAACTGATTGTCGAAAAGGAAAGATCCAATATGCCAGGAAAACTGTTGCCGATATCAGCAGGGATGTTTCCATGCAGCATGTTCCCTTCGAGCTGCAACATGATCAGCCAAGATAGGTTATACAAGGAGTAGGGCGGCTCACCGACGAGAGAGTTAAACTCGAGGTTCAGTTCACGAGGCCCCTGGATGCCGCCAAGGCCCGGAGGGATCTCGCCATTGAAATAATTGTACGAGAGATCCAGGGCCCAGAAATTCAGGGATGACAAGTTAGCGAGTGACGCCGGGATGGCCCCTGTGAGGTTGTTCTCCCGCAGGTTGAGCACCTCCAAGAGCATGAGCTTGGCACCGAGATCATGGGGCGGCGACCTCGAGCTGGTTGGAACGGAGATGAATTTCCGTGAGTCCGTGCAGGATGACAAGTTCGCAGGGAGCTCGCCCGGTGAGGGTGTTATTCCGCATGTCGAGGATCCGGGAGGTGGTGCAGCGGCCGAGACTTGCAGGGATGGCCCCGCCGAAAAGCGTTGGAGCTCAGGTTCAGGACCCCGAGGGATGACGGGTTGCCAATCGCCGGCGAGAGGTAGCCGACAAGCCCGCTGGAGTGCAGGCTCAGCGCCACAACTCGCGGTCGCCGGGCGCTTGTTGCCTCGGCATGTCACCCCTCCCACCGAGAACCCACCGGGCGGTGCCGCTGCTGTCGTTCCACGGCAAGCAGGTCCTCGTACCCTCCACTGATTGCAGCAGCCTTAAAGGCCAGCAGTGCGACCTTGTCGCCATCAGCTCCTGCTGCCGCACCGCACCGCCTTCAAGGCAAACTCAGGTGACATGGTGACACGAGGAAGGGTGCCACTACCACCACCAGCAGCAGCGAACTCAAGGAACACATGTACATTGCCATTTCAAGTGCTTTAGTGTGTAGTGGTGATAGCCGAGGGCAGTCGTCGTTGATGGTTTATAGCTAATTCACTTAACTTAATGGTGGAGAGCATGTGAAACGTGTGATTCTTTTTTAAACGGAAACTAAACTGTGGAGCAAAGCTCCCCGGCACTTTATTGAAAAAGTAAATCTGTACAAAGAAACCCTTTACAAAGCAGGATGGTCAGCAGAGAATAAACCAAGAACACTTCATTGGAAATTAGTGTGATTCTTCTTTCTCTACTTTTCCCCGTAGATGACATTGTTTTGAGCTGCACTGGTGCATCAAGTCCACGACTACTACCCCAATGATTCATGGTCTTACAGCCTCGATGCTGCTGATTGTAACCTGTCCAGCTTTCTTGGTAAATGCTGCTAGTATATAATACATTAGGACCAGCGGTGGTTCTTAATTTTGATCTCTGTTGCCTCCCATATACTCTTATTATATTGGTCTACGCGGAAGTGGGTTAGGCTAACTAACATGCCTTTACTTTGCCGTGAGTGGGTAATCTTGACCGTGACCAGAGGAGGTCAGTGTAGTCACCAGAAGTGGCTCAAGTTCAGACTATGATGAAAATATGAAACTATGCTTTCAGCAATACCCAATTCAGCATCTAAGCCTCTAATCTTTCACATGGTTTTTTCTACTATATATAGGGGCAAAATATGATGCAGTCCACATTTTTGTTTTCGTTCCATATTTTCAGTGAATAAAATGTAAGACTCTAAAGCAATGAAGACACTCAAATTAGTAACTAATAATAGAAAAAGGATGCATATATAGTGTAAAAACTTCTCAAATGACAAGAGAGGATGCAATTACTCGGCTGGTTGGAGACACTGGCCGGAGAGTCGAAGATGCATTTCGTCGAACACATGAAAGGCAAGAACTAGGATGGCATACACAGACCATACTGTGCCTGGGAGCTTGGCAATTGGCATCACCAATCACCATAACTATAGCAAGCGAATAGGTGTTGTTCCATGAGTAGCAGACTGGCAGCACTTTATGCTTTATATTTAACCAAACTAATAATTAATCGTGACAATTGCTAAAGCATGCAAATATCTAATTATCACGCACCAGATTAGAACTTGACGGGACGGTGATGCTTGCCTGTCCAGATTCCAGTCTCCGTGCCTCTGCCCTCTCTGCCGTGCAGGCATGCCCGCATGCAGCACTGCCGGAGGCGCCCCTGCTCCCGCGCAGACGCACAGTGCAGCGGCGCGTAGGCCGGCGGCGGCCCCTGCGTCCATGCCACACTGCCGCCGTGCACGCGTGTGCCCGTCCCTTCTCAGCCTATTCAGTCGTTCAGGCGTCTCGCCGCGCCTGCACCTCGCGCTTCGCCTCCGTTGCTCGTCCGCATTTGCTGCTTGAACTCTGCCTCCGGCGCATCTGCCGCCCACCATCGGCGCACCGCGCTCCGTCGCTCGTGGTCGGACAGAGGAGGAGGGAATCGAGGGAATAATAATGGACACTGGGCCACGCAGAAGGCCGAACGTGGATTACTGGGTTAGCGAGTGGGCCTTTTTCTCACTTCACTGAAGCCCATAAGAAAATCCGTCTTCAGTGCTTTTCGCTAGTCAGTAATCACTAGGAAATGTACGGGTGCATTGGTAAAAAAATTTTTTTTTCTCGGACATTTTCTCTAACGGGCAAGATAAATTTTACTATTTACTAGCAAACTATATTTATTTATTGTACGGTTCTCATACCTATATTTTTAACAGATATATTAAATCAGGTTTAATCCAACATTAAATAAATTATAACGCCACTTATTCCAATTTATGCAATACCATATTTTTAAAGACTCGTGTAATACCATATATGTTATTTATTTAATATTTGTATATAGGGAAAAAGCCTATACTATACCCCCCCCACACACACACACAAACAACTATGGAGAGTGAACTACGTAACCCCCAACCTATAAAACGGCCTATATCACCTCCGTGACTTTTCAAAGCCGGTCAAACTACCCCATAAAGCAGTTTTAAAAAATCATAGTAAATTACAGAAAAAATAGAAAATAAAAAATTCAATTGTGTTAGACTTCAAATGAATAGATCTACACAATGAACATATAATATGGTATACTTTAGTACATTGCCACTAGCAATCGTGAAGCGTAACTAGAAGCGCCATGTCGCCGTCTGTCACAAGAAGGAAAACAAAAAGGAACACTATGCATCAAAAAAAAAAAAAAAACGAATTGTGTACATGACCCCGCCACCGCAAGTACTATAACCTTATGGCGTAAAAGATTTATATGGATACTATACATTTCTTTGTTTGACGTGCAATTGTTCTTATTTTTCTTTATATCAAAGGATACATGCCCTTTGAACTATATTGCATAACACCTTACCAATGCTGGCCCTAGGCTCTCATTCACTATTATAGAACACTTCTTGGAGGCTGGCCTTTTTCATTTTTGGACGCATCCGTTGGTGCAGCGATCTCTGCCACGCGTCCCTCGTTCGAACTCAACCGTTGATTCTCCAATGGCTAGCATCTCACCGCGCAAGTCAGATGACCAGCGAACCCATGCACCTGATGTACAGAGCCATGAGTCCGCTGCTCATAACGGTCAAAACATGCTCGGCCACGGAGCACCAGACGCACCAGCGGACGCGCCAACTGCGTCACGCACCAGGCGTCCGGAGACACACCCGAGAGGTCCACGTGGCCTCAAAACACTAGAGGACGCGTTCGCTACTTTCTCTTCTGCCAACGCCAGGCACCGCCTTGGTCAACAGGGTCAAGCACCAGCGGACACTCCAGGGTATCGTCCGCTACAGCGTCCGCTGCTCTGGCAGCGCCCCAACCACTTCCTTCTCTTCTCCAACCTTGCTCCAAAGAGTCCAACTCCTCAAGTTAGCTTTTCACAAACATTTTTGCAAAGTTAGGAGTTAGCTCTCTAGGTCAAGAATGCATGTGCATGATTGTTAAACCTAGAGGCACATGAGGATCGAAGTTTACAACGTTTTCCCTTCTTTATAGTACGACTATCGATCCTAAACAACTCACACCCTCTATGGTGTCTTGAGTGTGAAATCAAAATGACCCTAACATTTTGCCTTGAGCCCATTTTGATCATCTCTTTCTCATTTCCTCACCAAGCAAGCACTTGATCCCCTTTTGGATCACCTCAATCCATCCACCATGATCACCATGCTTCACACTTGGCTAGACCAATCTCCAATCTAAATCAACCACTTAGCATAGAGAGATTAGTCCTAGGATGTCATCAATTAGCCAAAACCAAACTAGAGATCTTCACGCGGGTCTCTCGAGGAGGAGCGCCGCCGCTATCGGCGGAGGGAGGAGGTCGGGAGAAACCCTAAGACTCAGAAAGTCTAGAACCAAGATGGTAGCATCCGTAAAGCTATCACTACTAGGTCTAGCCTTGAACTAAGAGTGATATTATCCTTTCAAAGCGTGGTCAAGAACCTACAAAGTGATAGGCAAGCTCCATCACCGTTGATTGCCCTTTATCTCGATCTAATTTCGTAGTGACATCCTAGGAATGATCCATTGATATGTATTAGTGTATAAAGATACTTCTATACGTACTATATACAACTATATCTAATCACACCGAAATGATTATCGTTAAACTATGCAAAGGTAAAAGAGACCTAGATCTTACTCTAAATATTTAATTGACTCACCACCACGAGACCCAAAACAACCTACATATATGATATAACCACCTTTTAGCCAATCAAGTTATTAATGTAAAACCAAAAACCGTGTGAAAGAGACTTGGACGCGTGGACAGGTTATTTATACTTATATACATGTTGATTGAATTGATTAAGTTTTGCATCTTGTGCAATGCAACATTGATCATTATATTGATAAATTAGTTGTCTAATAAGTTAACCAACAGCCCTAGTAGCTACCTAATCACAAAAAAATGATATAGAAATGGTAGTTTCGATAGTTTTATATATACTACGCAATGTGTTCTTTTCAACTTATTGATCAAGTTGTAGATCGTGATCAAGATGGATAATATATTTGTATATATGAAAAGGCCAGCTCGAGGGTCATGATATGATACATACTACACCAACTAATGAATGAAAAGCAGTTTCGTCGTATACTTTGGTGCACTAACATCGATCACTAGCGGATAAGGCCAGGGGCATGTTTTGGACCCCACACGGAATTAGTTCATTGTCTGGTATCAAATCTTCTAATAAGTACTTTACAGCTGCACCTGCACCACGCATGCCACCAGGGGCGTCCTTGGGCCCCGCGGGCTGTGCGATCGAACAAGGCCCCTAAAAATTATGGGCCTCCAAATTTACTAAGTATCCTAGGTATATATAATAATTTCGGGCTTTGTTTCAATTAGAAAATCACTAAAATGTATCTTCTATGCCCCAAAGCGGCCTGCCTAAAGCAAAGTCACGATTGTGACTTCCTTCCAGACTTTCGTGAGGGCGCCGCCACTCTTCGTCGCCTTCGTTACCTGGAGTCCTCGACGATCGACTTCCAGCTGCCCCGCCTCGCCAATCGCAAGAACTCGCCCCAATCTAGACCCCGATCGAGATTGTCCGTAAATTCCATGCCTAGTCTCCATTTTATCTAGTCATGTCTTCTTCCTA
The DNA here is from genome assembly GCA_015847255.1 of Hyparrhenia diplandra. Lineage (NCBI taxonomy): Eukaryota > Viridiplantae > Streptophyta > Magnoliopsida > Poales > Poaceae > Hyparrhenia > Hyparrhenia diplandra. Next base: position 167,423 of record JADLZK010010068.1, read on the forward strand.
TCGGATTAGAAAAATTTGAATCGGGCCATCGTAAGAAAAAAAGCAAAGAAAATGAGGAATTAACTTGTCTCTAAAAAGAATATCGTTTTTCAAGTGATAGTTGTACAACACGTATAGTTCTTGGTCTATGCTGCTGTATACTTATTATTTTGTAATATAAGTAATACATTGATTGATATTTGTCATTAGTTTTTTTTTCGTTTGGTACTAGATATAGGCCTCCACTTAGTGCTTTGAACAGGGCCTTGTATTTTTCCGGGACGCCGCTGATGCCACTTGGCCCGCGCGCCGTCCAAACGGTAGCGGTCAAGTCCACCAGCTCGATCCTCGATCGATGGCGTCGCGGCTGGCCGGCAGGGCATCGATCAGCACGGCATGGCCCCGCGTGCGCGCCTGCCTGTATTTGCGGCAGCACCGGTCAGTGCCGGCCCATGCGCGCGCGCGTACGTACTCCATGTGCACTGCAGTCTACCTATTGTGTGCACGCTTGGACGCACGACAGGTACGTTGTTGTGCACTGCAGTCTACCTATTGTGTGCACGCTTGGACGCGCGACAGGTTGTTGTGCACTGCAGTCTACCTATTGTGTGCACGCTAGCTTGGACACGCGACAACTTATTTATATAACTATATAAGGTGTACGCTTTAAGCACACGCAGGGTGCATGCGCATCGAATAGGCTCAATGACAAAGTGGATCCATATGTCAAGTGGGACTGTGATTGAAAAAAATATAGTTGTTTTGCCAAGCATTTCTCCAACAAGTGAAGCTGGGGTCGAATAAAAAGATCCTTCACCAAAAAAAAAGATGTAGCTCATGTGGCTGATAATAAACTGGTTGATGTTGATTTCATGTGAGAAAAAAAAAAAATATTATACCATGACTGATAAATTTAAGTGAATAGGAATACACACACCATATAATGTATGTATCTACACTGAATGTTTTATATGGTCATATTTTGTAGTATTTATTAGGTCCGTATCGTGGATCTTGTTAGCTAACAATTCACCAACCAAAAACACATCCTATTACATATGTTACCTAAAAAAAGTATATGTACTCCCTCCGTTCCACAAAACATGTAATTCTAGCACAATACCTTGTTTAAGTCCACCAAATTTAACCAATTATAGATAAAAAAAAACTATAAATAATTACAATACCAAATAAATATCATTAGATTATTTATGAAATATATTTTCAAAATAAATTAATTTGGAGTTATAAATATGAATAGTATTCGCTAGAAACTTGGTCAAACATGAACTACTTTATCCCAAGCACGCAACACATAGTTGCATGTTTTCCGAACGGAGGAAGTATATATAGTGAGTATTGATGTTTTTGGTAAAAAAATAAAAAGAAAGAGATGAAATAGAGAAAAAAACTACCACCATTGTGAAGTCCATGTAGACAATCAAATATGTGAACAGATGGAACCAAAATTTTGAGAAACTCCAAGAGAGAGAGGAGGTAAAAGAAAGGAGACACACACATGCAGTGCTAAGTACGGATTATAGTTAATTAATAGGAGTAGTGACGAGTTATTAATGGCAGCTTGCCGCGTTTCCCAAAGGCCCGATTTGTCCTTGCTCCGGCAAGGCGGCAACTGACCAACTAGCGCGTGCCACGTTTTGGCGGAGCCACGTGGGCTATGTGGCTGTTGACCACTCAGCACAGCAAAAGAAATCTCCAAGCTCCTGTCGCTGTGCTAGCTAGGAGCCGCTGAGATGCCGATCGATCGCCGGTCGATTACACACGCACGCGAGAGATCGATTTCATTGCTGAGAAAGAGTACTCGTGGACTTTAATTGATCGAATAAAAGCGCGTACGTCCCATCAGACTGTTCCTTGTGAAGATTTCATAAGGTTTCGCAAAAAAAATAAAGATGCCAAAAATATTTAAAAATTGTGACATGACAAGAAACATATAAAGAGATATCAGTATAAAAATATGGTGTACTCCCTCTGGAAATAATCTCACGCTCAGTGCAACAACTAAATTACCAAATTAGCCTAACTAGATGCAAAAACTCATCAAGGTACAAAAGTTGACGCATTCTGTTGGTTTCTTCTCACCTGTTCCATACCATCTATCAAGAACGTTATGGAAACTGGGAAAAAGTTCTAGAACCTTATGGCAGAAAGAAACACACCCACACTCCAAAAATCATCTCCAGGGTCAACGAACCCCGGAGCTCTAGGAAAATCCTGTAGATGGCTTCCAAGTCCAGGATTTTTAGGTTTAAATTTCCTGTAGCTGGACACGATTAGCAAAAAAAAAAAAAACTTGGAGCTGAGATGTAGCAAGCACGCCCTTAATATTATAAATCTGGTTTAGAATAAAAATATATTCTATAAAATTACATCTCACTATCTTCATTAGTCATTTCATGAAAACAATAGTCACTTCGTGTACTTTTATTGGGTGCATTTCCAAGCGGCACAGAGACAATTGTAACTGAAGTCACACAAAAAAAAAGACAATTGTAACTGTCTCATTACCTCAAACATCGTCCCTGTCCTTTTTTTCACGTTTTAAAGTTCGTTCCACTGGTTGCACTGTCACACTTTGCTTTCCGTTTGCATATCAGGTCCATAAGACATGCAAACAAAATTTGAGACGAAGAGCCACGTAACAATAACTTATATTATATATATCCAGGTAAACAGCTATACATACTTGTCTGCAAGTATATCTTTTAGTCATTTTGTCAGCCTCAAGCCTCCTTCACCATATTATTAATTGCTAACGCTCAAAAGTCAACAAATGGATCTCATCTTAATCAAGGAGTCAATAAAAAACATAGATCTCATCTCAATCAAGCGAAAAACCATACTTAAACAATGAACCAATCCCACGGCTTAGTTTTGTAACTTACATATTCAGGTCAACAACTATTCATACCATGCCTGCAACAATATCTTTTAGTTATCTACTACACCTACGTAGAGAACCATCACTGGGAGTTCTCTCGACATGCAACCATGCCATCTTAGTAGCTCTACTACTAAGACCATGACATCCAGTGGCAGGCCCCACTATTTAAACTAACTAAAAAAAAATGTTATAACTCACAAACCAAAAAACCAAATTAAATTTCGATTACACCATTGAATTCTTTTTTAATAAATCTTTTCAAAACAAGATCTCATATGGATATATTTCGATAAAACTATAGGTGGACCCCCACTCATAGTTGTTGGTATAGAGTAAAGTAAAAAAAATAAAAAAAGAGTACGAAAAAAGGAAAGAAAGAAAGAAAGAAAAAAGAATAGGAGGTTGATAGTAATATTCTAACTCATAGATTTTTCGTTTATACCCTAACGCAACGCTGGGATATGACACGTGAAGGATGAGGTTAAAGGGATTAAATCATCCACCAAAAATTTCCTCAAATAAATTATTGTATATGTTTTATTACATTACAAAAGTTTCACCCATCCAACGTGTCTAAATATTCCTATTCGATATTGGTTCAGCTTGAAGTTTAAACATAAGATTAAATAATCTTTATGTAATTCAATAGCTAATTGTGATCAAATTTCTTAGTGATTACAATTCAATCCTTTAACAATACCCTTTCTTACCCGCGGCAACGCTGGAGAATCCTTTGTTTTTCAATTTTCAATCCCAATCCTCCTTCGTCATATTATTGTTCACGCTCAACAAGTACTTAATCGAGGTGTCAAAGAAAAAAGAAGCATAGATCTCATCTCAAACAAGAAGCCACGAAAATCCAATACTTAAACCAATCACAAGGCTTTAGTTTCGTTGACTCTCTAGAACCTTTGGGCATAGTTGACCATATATATGGGCTAAACTTTTGCAACTTTTGCTTTTGCTGCTGTGCCTGTGCCTGTGGCCTGCCTGTGCTGTGAGTAGGTGGGTGGTGGCGTGGCGTGCCGTGTGGATCTCGTTTTCGAGCTGCTGCCGTGGATCTCGTTTTCGAGCTGCTGCCGTGTGCCCCGAGTCAACTAACCGAGGGCGAGAGAAAGAGAGAGAGACGACTCCCCGAGCTGCTGCTGCCATGCCGTGTCGCTGTCACCGACACACCGAGGTGGTGGAGCCTACCCAGCACCCATCGGAGCTCCAAAGCCGGAAGAAAACCCAACTCACAGTTGCATACATAACAGGCACCAAACAAGAAGGCAAGCCTTCGTAGAAGGAGCAACCATGGCGTTCAGAGGCTTATTGGCAACAGCGCTGCTCCTAATCAACTTCTCTACTCCATCCTTGGCCACCTCTGATGGCTTCATCCAGTGCCTGACACACAAGATACCCAGTGAGCTGATCATCACGCCGGGCTCCAGCAACTTCACCAGCGTGCTCGTCTCAACCAGCAAGAACTCGAGATTCCTAACCAATACCACGGTGAAGCCGATCTGCATCGTCACCGCGACACACGCCTCCGACGTGCAGTCCGCCGTGGTGTGCGGGCGTCAGAACGGCGTGCGCCTCCGCGCGCGCAGCGGCGGGCACGACTACGAGGGCCTGTCGTACCGGTCGGAGCGGGCCGAGGCGTTCGCGGTGGTCGACCTCGCCAACCTCCACGCCATCACCGTGTCCACCGACGACGACGAATGTGGGCCGACTGCGTGGGTCGACTCCGGCGCCACCGTCGGCCAGCTCTACTACGCCGTTGCCAAGACCAACCCGGAGCTCGGTTTCCCGGCCGGTGAGTGCCCGACTCTCGGTGTCGGTGGCCACTTCAGCGGCGGCGGGATCGGCATGATGATGCGCAGGTACGGGCTCGCCGTCGACCATGTCATCGACGCCAAGCTGGTCAACGCCAATGGCGAGCTTCTCGACAGGGCAACCATGGGAGAGGATCTGTTCTGGGCCATCCGAGGTGGCGGTGGGGAGAGCTTCGGTATTGTCCTGTCGTGGAAGGTGAGCCTCGTCAAGGTCCCATCGACGGTGACCATGTTTCGCATCCCCAGGACGCTTGAGCAGGGCGCCGTCGACATCGTGACCAAGTGGCAAGACGTCGGGCCAACCCTGCTGCCCAGGAAGATCAACATGATGGTCATTCTCCAGGGCGGACAAGCCGTGTTCCAGGCGCTGTACCTGGGCAGGTGCGACAAGATCCTGCCGACCTTGGCGTCCCGTCTCCCGGAGCTAAACGCGACGAAGTCCGACTGCAAGGAGATGACCTGGCTTGAATCCATGGCGTTGATCGGCTCCTTCGGCGGCAACACCAACACGACGGCGCTGCTGGACCGGAACATCGGATTCAATGGCTTCTTCAAGGTCAAGTCCGACTACGTCCGGCGTGCCATCGACAAGGAGGTCTGGCGGAAGATCTTCGACTGGTTCTCAGTGAACGGCTCCGGGTTGGTGTATCTGGAGCCCCACGGCGGCTTCATCGGCACCGTCCCCACCACGGCGACGCCGTATCCGCACCGGAGCGGCGTGTTGTATGTCATCCAGTACATCGCGTCCTGGGCGGCCGGCGACGATGGCTCGACTGCGAGAAACTGGATCGGAAGCTTCTACGACTTCATGGGGCAGTACGTGAGCAAGAGCCCCAGAGAGGCGTACGTCAACTTCCGGGACCTGGATATCGGCGAGAACACGGTGGTGAATGACGTCAGCACGTTCGATGGCGGCAAGGTGTGGGGTGAGAAGTACTTTGCTGGCAACTTCGAGAGGCTCGCGACGGTGAAGGGGGTGGTGGATCCAACCGATTACTTCAGGAATGAGCAGAGCATCCCGCCACTGGTTCAAGGGTATTGAACGTGGCAATTCCAATTCCTTGTGGCATGATTGATATCTTCCCTGAAAATAAGTTTCCTAATACTTATCATGGGTCCACATGCATTGTTTTATAGTATTGTTCATATCCCTGCCATGGGGCCAAAATTCAAATTAGGGAAACATGTTCCTGTAATAATTGATTTATGCGATATGGAAACGTGCATCTCTCTCTTGTCTTGTGTATGCACTTGGGAAATTTATTTTATTTCAAATTTTGCCAAGTTGAAATTCCTCGATGATCTGAAAATTCCTACCAAGGCCAAAATGCCAAACAACAAATTTATGAGCCTCAGCAAATTCAAATCCTACTGTCCTGGATGAACTTCCAGGAGATCGTCGCCACTGAGAACTTCCTCTGCTACTTTGGCATGATACTGGAGTTCATTGCCTTAAGATGATGCTGTCCCACTCCTGTAGTAATATTCAGATGTTTCAGGCACAATGCACCAACCTGTCCATCTTGTCAAACGCAATGTACGTAAACTCAAGATTAGATTCCGATCACATGTTTATTCAGGCAGCGGCGCAGCGCGATGCTTGCGCCACCCTAAGCAAACTCTGAAACGTTTTCAGACTATAAGCCTCAAGAGCCGATCAATGAAATGAAACGCCAAGTTATTAGTGTGTTCATAGCACTCTCGGCTGACCTGCAGCAGAACATATCCTTGGTGCCACTACAGGAAGACAGAAGTCACAGAATCATTTGGCTGCACATGCCACATGGACAATATACCACAAGCTCTGCCTAGAAATTACAATTGTTTGGAATGGAGAAATCGCCCTCAGCTGCGGTAACCTGGAGAACAAAAGCGCCCCCGAAATGTCTTTCTTCACTTGGCTTATGCTCCAGAATCGTATTTGGACTGCAGCCAGGCTACTACTTAGGAGTGGCCCAATGACTATTTCTGCAAACTCTGTGAGAGGAACCTAGAAACGACTGATCATCTGTTCCAGGAATGCAACTACTCCAAGATGGTTTGGGACAAGGTAGATTCATGGGTGGGCATAACAGCCCTGAAACCAGCAGCATGGTTGCAAAAGGAGGACATAGCACATTGGTTCATCAGCTTGAGCAACTGTGGCCCAAAGTCAAAGAAAGAAGGAGTACGCTCTTTGGTCATGTTCACTGTTTGGGAACTATGGAGAGAAAGGGACAACCGAATTTTCAACAACACTATCAGATCACCGGAGCAAATCTTCAGAGGAATTCAAGACGAAGCTCGAGTCTGGATAAGGGCAGACAATCTAGGACTTGAACGGCTGCTCCCTCCCATGGAGCAGGCTGCTGTTGATGTAATAATAGATTTGTAAGTGTTAATAATAGAATCGTCTCGATTTGTTTTGTTTTTGCTGAAGATGATGCTGTCCCGCTCCTGTTGAAATATTCAGATGTTTCAGTCACAATGCAGCAACCTGGTGCTCCATCTTGTCAAATGCAATGTAAACTCTAGATTAGATTTCCATCACATGTTTATTCAGGCAGCGGCTCAGCGCGATGTTTGCGCCACCCTAAGCCTGAAACTATTTTATGTTTTCAGACAAAGGCTCAAGAGCCGATCAATGAAAGGAAATGGCAGGCCGTGATTCTCTCCCCTCAGTCGACTATTCAAAAAAAAAAAAAAATCAGATGTTGTGCTCTGGTGTGGTACTGTTCTCACAAGACATCCTACAATGGAATGTGACACACCGACATGTATCTCACTCAAGACATCCTAGTGATGCATTACGTATCTAGTTGTTATTTGTGTCATGGTGGTATTCTTCCAGTTAGCTAGGGCTAAAATCACTATCATATTAACTTGCCAAAAACATGATCATGTCCAAATCATAGCATCAAATTTGACTGTCAACACAACCAATCAAATACGGACTTCTAAATAAAAAGGGAAAAATAGTAATTGAGGTGAAGTATCACATATATCTTCATTATTTTAAGCAAATGATCATTTGCAGACATCATAGACCATCATCAGCTCTACTTATTAACTGCTGATACAAATCATTACAAAGCTAGTGCTACACTGCAAAAGGTTCGGCAAAGATGAGGTATGAATCTCGGATAGCATGCATCTCCATGGTTGCATCATGTATCCGCGTTCGCTCTCTAGGTTGTTTCTCTGAGCAGGTTACCCCAAGAGAAATGGCTGACGTCAAACAATTTTCAATTCGACTTCTTGTATTGGTGTGATGGGTGGTTGTGTGCAGACACATTGTCGTGTCAGTTATCTCCCAAATTCTGTGTGGGAGAGCATCCTTGCAAAACTTGTGCAGGTCCAATGAACCTTTGAACATATCATCAGTTGGGCTCTTTCCAGTGAACATCTCGAGCAGCAGAATGCCGAGACTATACACATCTCCAAGAGTTGAAACAGGGGAACCTTCACCATACTCTGATTATACAATAAATTATTTACCAGAATTTGGTGACAATAATTAATAAAACCCAAAATAAAATATTTTCAATTACCTGGAGCAACATAACCAACAGAACCAATTATTCCCATGATGCTGTTGGAATTTTGGTTGGCTTTACTTGCACATTCAGTAAGGATTCTTGATATGCCAAAGTCGCCAACTCGGGCACTCATGTCTTCTGTAAGAAGGATGTTGCTTGGCTTAATATCACAATGAATGATTGGTGGACGACAATGATTATGAAGATAATCCAAAGCATCCATAACATCAACAGCAATATGTAGCCTTTGGACTAGGTTGAGAGTACTGCTTAGAGCAGGCATGTCAAGCTTTGGATGAAGCCAATCACTTAAGCTACCATTGGGCATGAACTCAAAACCAATGCCTTGAAATCTTGACCTTGGTGATTGATACTTGAGCAACATGTGATGATCTTTATGAGACATCGGTGGCGTACCCTTCTCAGTGCCTCACATTCAGCCATAAAACTTCTAGTAGATCCATGTTGTTCGGGGTTAAAAACCTTCACAGCTGCAATAGTTCTTTTCGTCTTCAAAAGTGCATTTATAGACTGCCCGAAGCCTCCTTTACCAAGCAAATTCGCTTCAGAAAACCCATTCGTCCCCTTTTGACAATGCATCATAAGAAACTCTTCCATACTGATTCTCAGCTAATGTCGGTCTGATGCAGCTCTTATGCTTTCCTGCAAACAGAACAAGTGTAATGGCTAAACCTAAGAAGAAGAGAGCACTTGCTATTCCCAGGACTATTGCAATATACCTCTGCTGTACTTTTCTGCTCTGTCTCACAGAATTATTGTGGCATGGAGCCAAATGAAGCTGAGGTATTCCACCACAGAGTTCATTATTTCCGGTGATTGAAGACTCGTCCAAGTTTCTGAAAATGCCATCTTTTGGTACTTCCCCTTGCAGATTGTTTAAGGATAGATCCAATTCTTCAAGTGTTGTCAGGTTCTGCAGAGTTATAGGAATGGTTCCGACAGGTTGTTGTGTGCTATATACAAATATTGCAAGTTGCGGATACTACCAATGCCACTGGGAATAGTACCAAACAACTTATTAAAGGACAAATCAAGTGACACCAGACCCTTTATATTGCTTATAGATTGAGGAATAGTTCCCTGAAATGAGTTGTTGTCCAACAAAAGTCTTTCCAATACAGTGCAGCTCCCAATACTATCAGGTATCTCACCAGATAATTGGTTTCCAGACAGAGCTAGGACATTAAGGTTCCCCAGGCTACCAACTTCAGAAGGAAGGGATCCTGATAGTAAATTATATGATAAGTTGCAAATAAAAAGTACTGGCAGTTTGAAAATATCTTTGGGAATTGAACCGTTTAGGCGGTTCATTGACAGATCAAGGGTTATCAAATTCCTCAGCTTCCCTAAGCTTGCTGGAATTGAACCCTCCAGTTTGGCATTGTATGCATTTAATTTCAACAGCTGCGTAGATATTTCCCAAAGATGAAGGTATGAGACCTGACAGTTGAGTATCATACATCTCTAGTACAACCAAGTTCCCTAGCTTGCCAATGCTTTCAGGAACTACTCCAGATATGGATGTATTCGACATGCGGAGTAATTCTAAGTTAACAAGATTTCCTATGTCAGATGGGATGCTCCCTGATACCCTCATATAGTCTAAGAAAAAACGATTTAGTGTTGTTGAGAGATTTACTATTGAAGTTGGTAGCTGACCCGTGAAAGCGTTGTCACCAATATCTAGTGTTTGGAGTTGGGTGCAGTTTGACAAGGAAGTGACGAATTCCCACCCCTCTCTGTCATTCGCTTGAAGCATGTTGCTGCCCAAGTGTAGGAATTGTAGAGCTCGCAACTGCCCCAACATGCGAGGCACATGCCCACTTAGGCTATTCATGCCGATTTCAAGGTCTGTGAGTGCAGTGAGGTTTGTGAGCGAAGCAGGGATGGATCCAGTGAACTGATTGTTGAGAAAAGAAAGAAACATTATGCCAGGAAAACTGTTGCCGATATCAGCAGGGATGTTTCCATGAAGCATGTTCCCTTCGAGCTGCAACATGGTCAGTGAAGATAGGTTATACAAGGAGCAGGGCGGCTCACCGACGAGATGGTTAAACTCGAGGTTCAGGTACTGGAGGCCCCGGAGGCCGCCAAGGCCTGGAGGGATCTCGCCATTGAGATAATTGTACGAGAGATCCAGGACCCACAAATTCTGGGATGACAAGTTGGCTAGCGACGCGGGGATGGCCCCTGTGAGGTTGTTCTCCCGCAGGTCGAGCACCTGCAAGAGCATGAGCTTGGCACCGAGATCGTGGGGCAGGCGACCCTGGAGCTGGTTGGAACGGAGGTGAATTTCCGTGAGTCTGGTGCAGGATGACAAGTTCGCAGGGAGCTCGCCGGTGAGGGTGTTATTCCACATGTCGAGGATCCAGAGGTGGTGCAGCGGCCGAGACTCGCTGGGATGGCCCCCCGAACGCTGTTGGATCTCGTGTTCAGGACCCCGAGGGATGACAGTTGCCGATCGCCCGGCGAGAGGTAGCCGACAAACAGCGGCGTGCAGGCTCGCCACAACTCGCGGTCGCCGGTGCTTGTTGCCTCAAGACGTCACCCTCCCACCGGGTAGAACCCACCGGTGCCGCCGCCGCCGTCGTTCCCACGAAGCAAGCGGATCCTCGCATTCTCCACCGACAGTAAAGCAGCCTTGAAGGCCGCCAAGGCGACCTTGTCGCCATCGGCTCCTCGCCGCCGCACCGCCGACCTTCAAGGCAAACTCGTGTGACAAAGGACACGAGGAAGGGTACCACTACCACCACCAGCAGCAGCGAACTCAAGGAACACATGTACATTGCCATTTCGAGTGCTTTAGTGTGTAGTGGCGATAGCCGAGGGCAGTTGCCGTTGATGGTTTATAGCTAATTCACTTAACGTAATGGTGGAGAGCATGCAAAATGTGTGATTCATTTTTAAACGGAAACTAAACTGTGGAGCAAAGCTCCCGGGCACTTTATTCAAAAAGTAAATCTGTACAAAGAAGGCCTTTACAAAGCAGGATGCTTAGCAGAGAATTAACCAAGAACACTTTATTGGAAATTAGTGTGATTCTTCTTGCTCTACTTTTCTCCGTAGATGGCATTGTTTTAGCTGCACTGGGGCATCGAGTCCATGACTACTCCAATGATTGATGGTCTTACAGCCCCGATGCTGCTGATTGTAAACTGTTCAGCTTTCTTAGTAAATGCTGCTAGTATATAACACATAAGGACCAGCGGTGGTTCTTAATTTTGATCTTTGTTGCCTCCCATATACTCTTATTATATTGGTGTACGCTGAAGTGGGTTAGGCTAACTAACGTGCCTTTTTATTTCTCCGTGAGTGGGTAATCTTGACCATGACCATAAGCGGTCAGCGTAGCCAGGGGTCAAGTTCAGACTATGATGAAAATATGAAACTGTGCTTTCAGCAATACCCAAGTCGGCATCTATGCCTCTAAACTTTCACATGGTTTTCTACTATAGGGACAAACACTAAGATGTATATATATGTGTGCAACAAACAGATATCTATGACGTGGTCCACATTTTATATTCATTCCATATATTCAGTGAAAAATGCAAGACTCTAAAGCAATGAAGACACACAAATTAGTAACTAACTAATAGAAAAATGATGCATATAGTGTAGAAACTTCTCAAATCACAAGAGAGGATGCAACTACTAGGCTGGCTGGAGACGCTGGCCGGAGACGCATTTCATCGAACATATGAAAGGCAAGAACTAGGATGGCACAGACCACATACTGTGCCTGGGACTTGGCATCACGAATCACCATAACTATAGCAGCAAGCGAATAGGTGTTGTTCCATGAATAGCAGACTGACAGCACTTTATACTTTATTTAACCAAAACATACTCGTCACAATTGCTAAAGCATACAAATATACTAATTATAACGCACCAGATTAGAACTTGACGGGACGGTGATGCTTGCCTGTCCAGTCCAGTCTCCGTGCCCCTGCTCCCATGCAGACGCACAGTGCAGGCATGCCCGGATGCAGCACTGCCGGCGGCCACCCTGCTTCCGCGCAGACGCACAGTGCAGCGGCGCGTAGGCCGGCGGCGGCTCCCTGCGTCCATGCCAGATGCAACCACACTGTCGCCGGCGAATAGGCCTTCTCAGCCTGTTCAGTCGCTCAGGCGTTGGGCCGCGCCTGCACTCTCGAGTCGTTGGGCCACTAACACTCTATAGACCATATAGTTTTTATAGCCCATATAGCCCACAAATGAAGCCCATTCCTCTGCCTAGGAAGCGCCCAGGTGGCTTAGCCAGTCAGGCCACACACACCGTCGCGACCGCGGAGGCCTCAGGCCGTCAGGCGGCCACACCGCCCACCGCCGCCGCGGACGCTGCTCGGTCTGCGCCAGCCGCCACTACCCACTGCCGAGGCCCCAGGCGGCCAGCCGCCAGGGCGCAGGTCCTCCCCTGCCTCATGCTGCGGACGAGAAGGCCACGCGGCCAGGTGTTGCCGGCGCCCGCGCGGTCGCCCCTCTTCGGTGCTTGCCCGGTCTGCTATTCTGCCCCCTCCCTCGGGCCCCTCTTCAGTTCTGAGCAATGTATGAGTTCAGATTTCATTTTTCTTGTTCTATTCAATTGGATGATGGATTCATGGATGTACTCATCCACAGATTCTTCGCAGCGAAGAGAACCAAGACTTTGCAATTATTATAATTTCATCTTATTCACATCCAGAGCTTGACGAGGACATGGAAGATGCGAATGGACCACCTAGACACTAGGTATTTATTTTCATCTTATCATGTCTATGTACAACATTTTTAGTTTTTTAGAGGCCCTAGCCTTGAGTGAAACCTGGATCCGCCACTTCGAATTGCCTGTTCGGTCGGTTAGCTTATTTGCAGCGTTGTTGTTGCTGCTAAATTCTACTGTTTCTACAGTATTGTGCCTTCTCGTGACAGCAGCAGCAGCCGGAGTGGCTGGCTTTTTTTTTTTTTTGACAATCAGTGGCTGGCTTTAAGGCTAACCAAACATAGCATGTTGTTTCTATAAAACAAGAATTCTTAGTTATATTGGAGACCCAATTTATGCCGTCAAGTTGCACCATGGCCTGTGGCATTCACAGTGCTGAACTCAATTGATCGACAGAGATGCTACGAGCTCCGATGGACTACCTGTTCAGGTCACGGTCAAGGTCAAGGTCAAGGTCGCCCACTCATTACGTCGTGGCAAAAGAAAGGTACGTTAGTTAGCCACTTAGCCTAACCCACTTCCAAGTGTAGACCATTATATATGGGAGGCAACAGAGTCAAAAGAACACCGCTGGTCCATGTATTCTATACTGTCATTTACCAAGAAGAAACACTCAAAGTAGTATTTGAGGCACAGTAACGCTCTAAAGACCATGTCATCTACAGAGAAAGTAGAGCAAGACTAGAATCACACATTTCACCTGCTCTCCATTAATAAGCTATCTATAACCACCAACGAGCAACTGCCCTCGCGATCACCCACTGTCAGCACTCCAAATGACAATGCACATGTGTTCCTTGAGTTGGCTGGTGCTGCTGCTGATGGTACAACCCTTCCTCGTGTCACTGTCGCCTGAGTTTTCCTTGAAGGCCGGCGGTGCTGCTGCAGGAGCAACCGACGACAAGGCCGCACTGCTGGCCTTCAAGGCTGCGGCAATCAGTGGAGGGTACGACGACCCGCTTGCTTCGTGGAATGATAGCAGCAGCAACGCCACCGGTGGGTTCTGCAGCTGGGATGGGGTGACATGCCGACGAGGCAACAAGCACCGGAGAGAGCGAGTTGTGGCGCTGAGCCTGCACTCCCGCGGGCTTGTCGGCTACCTCTCACCGGGCGATCGGCAACCTGTCATCCCTCAGGGTCCTCAACCTGAGCTCCAACACATTCAGAGGGGCCATCCCGGCGAGTATCGGCTGCCTGCACCACCTCCGGTCCCTCGACATGCGGAATAACACCCTCACCGGCGACCTCCCTGCAAACTTGACATCCTGCACCAGACTCACAGCCATTCATCTCCGTTTCAACCAGCTCCAGGGTCGCGTACCCCATGATCTCGGTGCCAAGCTGATGCTCTTGCAGGTTCTGAACCTGCGGGATAACAACCTCACAGGAGCCATCCCGGCATCGCTGGCCAACTTGTCATCCCTGAGCTACCTGGACCTCTCGGACAATTATCTCAGCCACGAGATCCCTCCAGGCCTCGGTGGCATCCAGGGACTCCAGTACCTGGACCTCGCGTTTAACAATCTTGTTGGTGAGCCTCCTTGCTCCTTGTACAACCTATCTTCACTGACCAGGTTGCAAGTTGAAGGGAACATGCTGTATGGAAACATTCCTGTTGATATCGGCAACAGTTTTCCTGGCATGAGGTATCTTTCCTTTGCTCTGAATCAGTTCACTGGATCCCTCCCTCCCTCACTCTCAAACCTCACTGCACTTGTAGACCTTGAACTGAACAGTAATAGCCTAAGTGGGCATGTACCTCGCACGTTGGGGCAGTTGGGATCTCTGCAGATTCTGTACTTGTACAGAAACATGCTTCAAGCTTTAATGACAGAGAGGGATGGGAATTCATCACTTCATTGTCAAACTGCAGCCAACTCCAAGAACTAGATATTCATGGCAATGCCGCTTTCACAGGTCAGCTACCAACTTCAATAGCAAACCTCTCAACAACACTAAAACGCTTCTCGTTGACCAACACTAGCGTGTCAGGGAGCATACCATCTGACATTGGAAATCTTGTAAAGTTGGAAATACTTAGCGTAGCGGATACATGCATATCTGGAGTAGTTCCAGAAAGCATGGGCAAGCTAGGGAACTTGGTTGTGCTATTGATGTATGATACTCAACTGTCAGGTCTCATACCTTCATCTTTGGGAAATATCTCGCAGCTGTCGGTATTATATGCATACAATGGAAAACTGGAGGGTTCAATTCCAGCAAGCTTAGGGAAGCTGAGGAATTTGATGAGCCTAGATCTGTCAATGAACCGCCTAAACGGTTCAATTCCCAAAGATATTTTCAAACTACCAATACTTCCTTTTTGCAACTTATCATATAATTTACTGTCGGGATCCCTTCCTTCTGAAGTTGGTAGCTTGGAGAACCTGAATGTCCTATATCTGTCTGGAAACCAATTATCTGGTGAGATACCAGATAGTATTGGGAGGTGCACGGTGTTGGAATGGCTATTTTTGGACAACAACTCATTTCAGGGAACTATCCCTCAATCTATAAGCAATATAAAGGGTCTGGTGTCACTTCATTTGTCCATGAATAAGTTGTCTGGTACTATTCCCAGTGGCATTGGTAGTATCCGCAACTTGCAGTATTTGTATATAGCACACAACAACCTGTCCGGAACCATTCCTATAACTCTGCAGAACTTGACATCACTTGACAAATTGGATCTATCCTTCAACAATCTGCAAGGGGAAGTACCAAAAGATGGCATTTTCAGAAACTTGGACGAGTCTTCAGTCACTGGAAATAATGAACTCTGTGGTGGAATACCTCAGCTCCATTTAGCTCCATGCCACAATAATTCTGTGAAAAAGAGAAGGACAGTGCAGCTGAGGTATATTGCAATAGTCCTGGGAATAGCAAGTGCTCTCTTCTTCTTAGGTTTAGCCATTACACTTATTCTGTTTGCCAGAAAGCATAAGAGCTGCATCAGACCAACATTAGCTATGAAACAGTTTGGAAGAGTTTCTTATCATGCATTATCAAATGGGACCAATGGGTTTTCTGAAGACAATTTGCTTGGTAAAGGAAGCTTCGGGGCAGTCTATAAATGCACTTTTGAAGATGAAGGAACTATTGCAGCTGTGAAGGTTTTTAACCCCAAACAACATGGATCTACAAGGAGTTTTATGGTTGAATGCGAGGCATTGAGAAGGGTACGTCACCGATGTCTCATAAAGATCATGACATGTTGCTCAAGCATCAATCACCAAGGTCAAGATTTCAAGGCATTGGTTTTCGAGTACATGCCCAATGGTAGTTTAAATGATTGGCTTCATCCAAAGTTTGGCATGCGCACTCCAAG
Source organism: Hyparrhenia diplandra (assembly GCA_015847255.1). Classification (NCBI taxonomy): domain Eukaryota; kingdom Viridiplantae; phylum Streptophyta; class Magnoliopsida; order Poales; family Poaceae; genus Hyparrhenia; species Hyparrhenia diplandra. The sequence goes on from JADLZK010010068.1 coordinate 183,696, forward strand.
CAATACTCTCAACCTAGCACAACGGCTAGATATTGCTGTCTATGTTATGGATGCTTTGGATTATCTTCAAAATCACTGTCATCCACCGATCATTCACTGTGATATTAAGCCAAGCAACATCCTTCTTGCAGAAGACATGTGTGCTCGAGTTGGAGACTTTGGCCTGTCAAGAATCCTCAAAGAATGTGCAAGTAAAACCATACAAAATTCCAACAGCATGTTAGGAATTATAGGTTCTGTTGGCTATGTTGCCCCAGGTAATTCAAAATACTTTATTCTAAATTTTATTCTATTTGTTACTCTCCTATTAACATCACGTTCTGATGAATAACTTATTGCACAATCAGAGTATGGCGAAGGTTCTTCTGTTTCAACTCTTGGTGATGTTTATAGTCTCGGCATTTTGTTGCTGGAGTTGTTTACTGGAAAGAGCCCAATTGATGATATGTTCAGAGGTTCACTAGATCTGCACAAGTTTTGCAAAGATGCTCTTCCAAAAAGAATCTGGGAGATAGCCGACACAACAATGTGGCTGCACACAGCCACTCATGATAGCACTACAAGAACTAGAATTGAAAGTTGTTTGATTTCTGCCATTGGTCTTGGGATATCCTGCTCGGAGAAACAACCCAGAGGGCGGATACATATACATGAGGCAACAATGGAGATGCATGCTATCCGAGATTCATACCTCGTCTTTGTCAAACCTCTTGAGGCGTAGCAACACCTTTGCAGTCATTTGTATTAACAGTTAATAGGTGCTAGGCCTGATAATGGCCTATGATGCTTGTAAATCAATACTTGAAATAAAGAACATATGTTTGCTGCTTGATTATGGGTAGGCCTGATAATGGCCTTTCATGCTTGAAATGAAGAACATATATTTGAGGTTTAGCTTTATTTTTTTTTTTTTCATCAATAAAATTTGTCTTTTTTGATTGTTTTGACTGTCAAATCATTCACTATGATTTGGATACCAACATGCTAACACTTGCTGACCAGAAGAACACCACCAACCTACAGAATCAATCTATCACGGCTAACGTACCATTGCTCATGTCTTCATCTGTCTCCACGCGCGCACACACAAACTAGATATGCATTTTCCATTCTATCTACTACAATAACTGTTTCCCGCAAGATGCAGCTCTAATTGGCTTTTTTTCTTGCAGCCTTTTTCACGAAAAACGCAGGTACATTATATGAAGAAGAAAAAAAATGACACACACAAAATAAATAAATAAACCTACATCGCATACCGATTTTCAAGAATATGCAGACGGGTTTAAATTTGTTTGGTAGGTTAGATGTCTTCCATCATGCGAGTACGCAGTTGGGCGTTAGAATATCGATGTGACCTAATCTAGTTGTTCCTAGATCTGATCCAAAATTAGGATAATAAAAAAAAAAAAAAAGATATGATCAAAACTTCTCTTATTTCGTGGAAACTTGGAGATTGTATCCTTAAGAAGTTTTCCACTTCCTCCATCGCAAATTGTAAGTCATTTGACTTTTTTCATCCTAAGTTTGACCACTGCCTTATTCAAAAAATTTATTCAAACATAGTCAAATATGAGTTATTTTTGAAGAATTTTTATTAATAAAGCAAGCCATGACAAAAGAAGTGATATTTTGCACAAATTTTTGAATAAGAGTGGTCAAATTTGGTGACAAAAAAGTCAAACGACTTACAATTTATTTTTTAATTTCTTTCTACAATGGTTACACTCATTAATAATTACTTCCTCCATCCTCAATTGTAAGACGTTTGACTTTTTTAACTCCAAATTTAAAAATTTGCAAACATAGTCACATTTTAGTTATCCTTAAAGAATTTTTATTTATAAAGCAAACCACGACAAAAGAAATATTTTGTACAATTTTTTTATAAGACAAGTGGTTAAATTTGGTGTAAAAAAAATCAAATGCATAATGAATAAATATTTTACAACCCTAATCTCGACAATGTAAGTATACGAACGTGTTCGCTTGGCTTGGCTTTTTATCTTGTTTCAAATTTTTTATTTTTCTTTCACTGAATACTATTACATTGGCCAAAATTAGCCATCAGCCAAAATTTCAACTAAACAGCTTCTATATATTTAAGTTATTTTAAAAAAAAATATTGTTCATCCGATCCTATATGTGCTACTTGGACTTTTTCAGAGGGTGTTGTGAAAAGGACAATGGCTACTCTCTCTGTCTCACCCTTATCCTTTCCCCTCAGCCCTTCTCTCGTCTCCTGCGCCGCCGCTGGCCCAGCGCGGCCGCCGTGCTCCTCCTCCACTCGTGCCCTCCAAGCTTCTTGGGCGGAAGCAATGGGAGGGCCCTGCCCCGGTGGAGGCGCCTCGGCGTCCTTGGCCCCTAGCTTCAACAACGGCTTCCGCGCCATGATCTGGTATGAGCTGCTGAAAACAAATTTGCCCCCTTTGTCTCCCCCCTCGGTCCAAAACAAACCCTTGTGAGATCTCGCAGGCCGGCAACAGTAAATTGTACGAGCCGGATCGGCATTTCCTTCATCCAAACTGCCAAAACGGGGCCTTTCTGCGCAGGCGACAGGGCTACGGGGGGAGGTGGGTGATTGCCCGCGCATGCACGCGACATGATCCAGCTACTCAGCCGTTTTTTTGTTTTCTTTGACAATTAATTTCCTTCCCTTTTGTTTTCTCAGGATCAGGAATTTGCTATGCTAGCCAGGCGGTTGAATTGCTGCCCACTTTGTACCCTGAGATCGTGGTCCGAGACGCTCGGCTCGAGGACTGCTGGGAAGTTGCCGACACTCACTGCAGCTCGTTCTTTCCTGGCTACAAGTTCCCGTTGGACCTTGTTCTCCGGATCGATCGTTACATTGCCCTCCTGTCTGGATTTTCAGTCCCGCCCGGTTGCATGAAGACTTGCCTTGTGGCCGTCAATTCCAATTCTGTAAATAATAGCTTCACCATCGAGTGTGGAGATGCTACAGATGCCAGCTTTCAGGAGTACAGTCTCAGTAGAGGCTCCATAGCTGGCATTCTTACACTTGATACAGTGGCAGACTATCTTCCGAGAAGGGGACACCTGAAGCAGAGAAGGTACATATTTAGTTATTACCGAAACATATAAATTGAACTTCCTCTTGTCCATTTGTTAAGATTATTAACTATGAATTCCTGCCAGCTATGAATTTTTCTGTAGGGGTCACTTCGTCTATATCATCACTAAGCTTGTATGTTAATGATTGCTAGTTATATGCATTTTCCTTGTTAAACTTGTTTGGCTTTTCAAATATACACTTGGCATAATTAGCAAGTAATGAAGTTTAAACATGACAGAGGACATGTGTAATGTCACAATGCAGTCAAAATAAGGCAACCAGGGACAGTTTTCTTGTGGCCTAAGGTGGCCATGTCTCCCCCTGCTACTATGATTCTCTTAAGCAAACATTATACTTCACCTCCTACATGCTAACAAAAAGACTAAATAGAGTAAATTTTGGGCTTAGTCTCTAAACTTGATTCTAATATAACTATGGATGCAAACTCCATCAGTTGTAAATTCTAATTTATGTTAAGTCATTAACCACAAATTTGTTGAAGACTGTCTATGAAATAAAAACTAGGTTTCACACATCAACTCGCAATGGATGGGAAACATGTGGGCACATTGCTAGTGCATTTTACAACTTTTTAGATTATCACTGTAATCATATTCTGCGCTTCTTCCGAGTCTTCCGCGGCACATCTTTTGAGCTCCTAGAAATAGACTTGCTACACATATTATGGCCCCTGTTTCGCTTGGCTTATCACCCACCCGCTAGCGATTTTTTCTCTCACAAAGATCGCCCACCCCGCCAAAGTAGCTTTCTCTCACAAAGATCATCAGCCCATGCATACCCAGCCCGAACAGGCTATATGTACTAGATATTTAGGTGAACTACAAATGGTGAAGTTATGATCTTGAGCATAGTTACATACAATCTGTTGTCCGATGTGTTTCTTGGTTAAACCGGTAGCTAATCAACTAAAATACTGTAAGATAGTGTTTAACACTTTGATACTCTAAAGAAAGCTGTGGCATGATTTCAGCTAACTATGCTCTGGTCATGACATTCTCACCTACCCTACCCCCCTTCAATGTTGGAGAAAGCATAGTTGTTGATGCTTGTTGAGATGCTTAGAAATGGCATCTTTTTAGGTATTTATTTTTCCTCCAACAAGCAGGAGAGCTGTGTATCATTTAAGTTAAGAAGAGAAAGGTAAAAGGGAGATTCAGTAAACTCCCAATCCCCAACACACCCTAGGCACACAAACAACAACCCCCATAAGAATGGCATTGTTTTATGTATAGGACAGTATTGCGTTTGGGCTTTTCTTACCCTTCATAGCGTAAAAGGCGGCCACAGGTTAGGCAAAAGAAACTTTTTCCATTATAGCTGTTAGTGCTAGGGTTGTGGCGTAGGTTGTAGCTGAAGTATATGGGTGGTCAGTGTTTGGCCCCCCGGCATTGGGGCTGCAACGTCGTGCTACTGTGCGGCGTCACGAACCCGGCGTTGGGGAAGAGAGAGCAGGAGAGATCAATTCAAGCTCCTGCTGAATTGTTGTCAAAAATGAAAAATTCTCCAGCTGAATCCTTTATTAACCAAATGTTTGGGTTATATATATATATTCCCCAATACCTTAACAGCCCAAGCTAATCAACCGGGTGCCAGAAGGTGTTGACCATGCTCTGGGTGTGCCCAGGCTCTCGCGGGGCGCGTCTTAGCCACGGCTCCATTTCCTCTGCTGGTACACGTTGCCCTCCATAACAGTAGCTCGGAACTACACAAGATTCTGGAAATGATGATGTACTGAAGATGACATCTGTTGTAAATTGATGGCATGTAACTACAACATGATATATGGACCATTTTTAGTTAACATAAACTTTGAGGGGAAAAAACTTGACCTTGGCCAGCTTCCTAAAGAAAATGCAAGACTTGACCAATTCAGAGGCAAATAGAATAGAACATTTCAGAGCTTCATATCATTGGCAATTAGGGACAATGGTCAATCAAAAATGGTGATGTACTGCAGATGACCTCTGTTGTAAATTAATGGCATGTAACTACAACATGATGTATGGACCATTTTTAGTTAATATGAACTTTGAGGGGGAAAAACTCGACCCTTGGCCAGCTTCCTAAAGAAAATGTAAAGCATGACCAATTCAGAGGCAAATAGAATAGAACATTTCAGAGCTTCATATCATTTGCAATTAGGGACAATGATCAATCAAAAACTACCTACCATCACACACAATACAAACAAATAACTGAAGCACGCAGAACACCATGCTCACCAGAAAAGGTGGTAAACTTCTATTGTGAATGGTGAACTCAACTTGAATTTTCATTTGATTATGATTAAAGGCAATACCATGTGTTTTGTCAGCTTTAATAGATTTTATGAAGAAGGGGTATTAAATTGATAAGTTACATGGAAGAAAAGCAAGTGTTCAATTTTGTCGATGAAATGTAACAGAGTTTGAGCAAACACTTCTCAACTGAAGCAGGAAATGAAAACCTGTACTGTTAGTCTTCATTCCATCTTGGGGTGTATTCAAAACAATGTAAGTTTAAGTTATGATGACAGATTGTTATTTCTGTTCAATATTTACCCTAATTAAGTCAGACTCACAGGGCACACCAGGCTCCCATGCATGTTGTTGTCTTGAAAGGGAATTTCTATGCAACCTTACCTTTGCTTATTTCAAGAAGGCTGATTCAAATCTTGGATCCCCTGTACAAAAAGTGAAAGCTCCTAGCACAAGCCAGGCTCACCCTTCACCCTAATTAAGTCATACTTAGACCCTCCCCTTCGCTCTTCCAGCCCACTTCCTACTATCTAGTTGAATTCTAATCATGTTTCTTTCAGATAGCATATCAATATCCATACATTTAGTTTGTTGCTAACAGGAGTAAATTTAGCCTACTTTCCTACATTAAACTTGAGGGTGTGAAATACTTGGTTGGGGTATATGTGTTATTGGCATCTTCTAGAAAATTTTAGGGCATGGATTCTCTCCTGAAACCGATTCACATTCTGAAACATCCTTTGTCACATTCTGAAACATCCTTTGTCAATTACTTTTGGCTACTGTATGTACTGAACAAGTTGTATTTGGTTGGCTACAAATCAGGCCGCGCCATTGGTTGTGCTGTGCTTCAGTATGCCCCCCATCCCCTTCCTCTCCTGCCTCCCTAAAAGATACTTAGTGTTATTTCCACTTTGTGCAGGACAGGTATTGCATATATAGCAAATGTAGCAGTGCGAAAGGAGGAGCGTCGGAAAGGAATTGCTAAAATGTTAGTCCAAGAAGCAGAGGCACGGGCAAGGAGTTGGGGATGCCGGTCAATGGCATTGCATTGTGATGTAAACAACATAGCTGCCCTACGTCTGTACAAAAATCAAGGTTTCAAATGCATCCGTGTACCAGAAGGAGCTAAATGGCCTGAACCCAAGATAGCTAAAGGAGTGCAATACAACTTCATGATGAAGCTAGTGCCCAAGGCTTGATCTCTATAAGATCTGACCAGGAAAAAGAAAAGGTTTGAGTGTGTAGATTCTGCACAGATGCACAATTTGCTCCATTCATGTGTACAGCATTTGGTATATAGTTGAGGCTACTTTGTAAATGGTATATATCAGCTACGTATTGCTCCAAAGTGGTGAGGGTGTTGGTGTTCAAACCAGCCCGTACTAGCTGTTGTGTGTTATATCAGATCCTACTGTGATCAACAGACGGCAAGAAGCTTTGCCTTTTCTCTCTAACTAATCAATGTGGGAATATAGAATATATAGAGAAGATATATGCAGAGCCCGCAGGTCATCATCAGTCGAGCGGCAATCTAGCAGCTAGGTAGTGTAGAGATCGAGATTCGGGAGTGAGGTAGCTTGCTATCGATGGCCGCCGGCAAGCACAGAAGCAGATTCCGTTGCCTGACTTTGGCGCGCATCGATGCAGCGTCCGTGGTGGCGCTGGCGTTCACCACTACCATCGTGGCGGTGGCGGTGGTCACCGCCGGTCTCGCCCCCCAACAGCGTCCGCCTCTCCATCCCGCCGCGCTGCCAAAGTCTGCGTCGACGCCATCCGCGTCTTCGGCATTGCCCAACGCGCCCTCCATTGACGACATGCATTGCTAGCCAGATGTATAACTTCAGTTTTTTCAGAAATGGTTGTTCATATGGCATACCAACTGATGTCTGAATAAAAGAATTTCATCTAGTAAAGTCTTTCTTCTTCCTAGCCAAATTTTACTTTATACTGAAATCGATGTTTCAGTAGCTGGATTGATTTGCTAACCGGCCCTTGTCTGATCAGAGTGTCAGACCCATCAAAGATGTGAGATGCAGCATCAGGAAGTAAAGCATCATCTAGTGGCACACTCATTTTCTGAGATGTGCAGCACACTTATCTTTTCTCCGGGCATAAAGAAACATTGCAGTATCATCACGAGTTCACACCGTGAACATTGCAGTATCAAGTCCAATGTTCTTTCACATACCACCCATCGATCCATCCCAAAAAAATGAAAAAGAAAAGAAAAGAAAAAGAGACCAGCAATGACTAAAGACAGACAAATACATATGAAGTTAACATCTACCATAGGAGCCAGTCAGAAACACCACCTTCACTTAGTCCCTCTTTTTCAGCAGCATCCTGGCCTATGATATGCAGGATACCAATGATTACCACGTGACAGAGACTACTGATGTACTAAACCGTTCCAAATTGTATTTCGTTTGACTTTTTCAACCCCGAACTTTGACCACTGCCTTATTCAAAATTTTGTACAAAATATCACTTCTTTTATTGTGGTTTGCTTTATTAACAAATGGTCTTTAAAAATGACTTAAATTTGACTATTTTTGTGCAAATTTTTGAATAAGACGAAAGTGGTCAAACTTAGAGTTAAAAAATTCAAACGAACTATAATTTAAAACGGAGGGAGTAACTCATAAAGACAATTAGCCATACCGTCACATGCAAGTGTTACTACAAATAAACATCAATCAATTTGGAGCATGGCCAAACGGGACCTGAGTACTATAATATGCCACATAATCAACCGGTCAATTTCATATCTGGAATGACCACCTCCAAGAGTCGTAACTCGTTTAGCTGCTCATGATTTGGCTAAGATTGACTGTCCTAATATAAGGCCGTAGAGCCTGGTGAAGTATAAAAATCGTTTGGGGGTATGAATAAATAAATGTTATCAGACATCTATATTGTTCGCATGATCGGCGCGCACGGGGAACTCATCCGGCGGCACCTCGAACGGTTCGAAGTCGTCGGCGGCGCGGTCGTAGACGCCGTGCTTGGCGAGGGTGTGCGCGGCGAGGATGTAGAACGCGGACGGGAAGTGGACCACGAGCCGGTAGATGCCGAGCCGCCGTGCGACGACGGCGGTCCACGAGCTGCAGGAGTCGCAGAGGAGGCAGTCCGGGAGACGGGGCAGCGAGCGGAGGTACGCCTCGAGCGGCTCAGGAAGCATCCACAGAGCCTCGTCGAACGTGGCGAACAGAGAGATGTCTGGCAACATGTCCAAGCTCTCACAGCCCTCGGGGAGGCCGACGGCTGGACCCGGGAATGCGAGCTCGGCGAAGTCGATGGTGAGCCCCGCACGCGAGGCGTGCTCCAGGACGGCGCTGTTCCGCGCGGTGTTCACGGGCGTGAGCACCACGGTGACACGCGCGCCATGGCTGGCGATGAGGCGTGCCAAGTCCATCGTGGGGATCATGTGGCCCTGCGCCGGGATCGGCACCAGCACGAAGTGGGGCGCTGCTGCAGCCGCCATGGCACCACGATTGATGACGTGGCTTTCTCACAGTTCTATAGAGCAGATACTGTGCATTTTACAGCAGTAGGTAGGACGAAGTCTAAAAGCTACTCGTATGCATGCTGTGGACATGAATAGAGGATGATATAGTAGAATTGTAACGTGCGGCAAGTATTGCAAGATATGCAAAACAAACTTCCGCAACTGTGACCCTCAGCGTCGTCGGAACCAGTCATCAGTTGGATGTTGTCCATCACTCATTAGCTGATATTGAAGAATTTGTTTTCCCATGTGCTAGTACAAATTTTGTCATATTTCTATACTTACCTTTTTACCAACAACCAATATAAACTGTACAGTATAGTGATGCAGAAACAGCTACAATTGCTCATTTAGGGCGTTTGGTTGGGACCCTACGGGAGGTATTGAGTTCGAACCCTCACTTGAGCGCTCGCTGTGGGAATTTTATATATATTTATTCTCGAGCGCTCGTGGGTGTGTTTGCCGGCCTGCCAATGGTAAAAAAATCCTCTCGTTTGCCCCCATGCAAAAGCAGTGCAGTGCCAGGCCCGACCTCTCGGAGAGGCGCGGTGCCGCTGTTTATGGGTGGACAAAGGTTTGGGGGTTTTTTCGACCCGCGTGAGAAGGTCTTTTTCTTAAGCACAATGCCCGGGGATGTCTCCCTCCGTGGGTCGAAGTTTTTTTTTCATTTAGGGGAGTCGATAAGCATCCGCGGGCGCCAAACAAGGTTCTTTTTAATGCACCGATTTCAGCTTGTTGCTCGTTTGTTTTCAGACTTTTCGGCCGAGTGTGTTTGGTTGCACATCTTTTTGCCGGGTCGGGCTCAACTAGGCCACATTTTGGGTGTTTGGTTTGTTGGCAGCCTTTTCTAGCCTGGTTAGAACGGGTCAGCCGTACCATGTTAGCCTGGCCAGGGTAAGAAGCCCGATTTGGTCTTCCCAACTTGGCCTGGCTATCGATGCTTTAAGGTTCTCGCAAAAGTGTTCTCCCGTCACCTCCCATGCGTGCATCTCCCTCACCTCCCCGCGGCGGAGGTCACTTACGATGGCGGCGGTCTCCCTCACGCACCTCGCCTCCCCTCGCGGCCGCGGTTCGGGGCCAAGGGGGATGGGAGCTCCCCCGGCGCCCTCTGAGTGCTCGGGATGGATGACATGGCCGCCCTTCGTCGGGATCCGAAACGAGATCTGGGTGATGGTGATGTCGGTGATGAGCTCGGACTTCGAGGCGCCCTGCCTGTAGGTCGGCACTTGCGCTCCGCCGAGGAAAGGGACGGCAGTGCAAGCGTGACCATGGTCCGTCGCCCGGCCCGCGGCTCCGCACCACCTCGTCGTTCGCCCACGTGTTGCCGCCCCATAGAGGGTGGAGGAAGCAGCAGCTCTTCTTCTTCCTCGTGCGAAAAGCTCAACTCGCCGCTAGCTAGCTGTCCGTCGTGTTTGTCAGGTCCCATGTTGGCGGGAAGCAACAACTCTTCTTCCTCGACGACGCCCGTGCCCCAAGCTAGCTCTTCGACTCCGGCCGTGTCCCGCTTCCGTGTCACGCCTGGGGCGCTGTGCCCGTGCCTATGCCCGTCATCGGCGAGTAGCTGGCCAACACCACCTCTCGGCGTTGCAAAGAAATGCGCAACACCCATGGGCGAAGCCACGTTGAAGGCGCTGGATGCCCGGGCACCCATGCCAAAATGCTAATTAGGTGATGAGGTGTAATTTTTCACCCTTTGTGCACCCCTCGCCAAAAAAGAAGGCAACCCTTGATGCTAAAAATTGTGAATTTTGATGTGGGTCACTATGTTTATGTTGAAGTTGGGCACCCCCCAACCCATTTCCTCAAGCCGCCCGGCAACACCACTCCATGGCGAGTTGAGCTCTCTGTTGCGGTGCGTGCGTTTAAACACTCCACCTGGTGGCATTTCATAAACGCCCGAAATCGACTGAAACATCCATCTTCACTCATCTCTATCTTTCGATCCAATTAATCAAAATCTAAACCAATTGCACCATGTTGTAGAGCTACATGAGTGGTACAATATTGCTTAAAGGTTTAGAGTTTAACTTGGATCAGAGTGGGAGGTACAAAGCTCTAAAGCAGGGTACTTGCAAACTGAAACTGAAGTTAATGGATAGAGAGGAAATGGAATTCGAAAGAAGGGGATGAATTGTTTACTTTGCAACTTGACTTCTCCGGATGATGGTCATGCTCAATGGGCCTGGCGATTGAGAAAAGTGGTGACTCTATCAAAACAAACCAAGCAACCAAACAAAATTTAACTCTAGTCGGGCCACATGAAACAGAAAGCAACCAAACATGTCCATCTTGGCTTGATTGAGCGTAAAATTTAAAGCTAGACCGGCTTAGTTGGGCTAGTCATGCTCAACTATAAAATGAACCAAGCACACCCTTAGAGGTCTTTTTAATGCAACCATCTCATTTAATCCGGTGAAATATTTTGGGTTCGCCCACTATAACATTTTTTATTTGTATTTGGTAATTATTGTCCTACCATGGACTAACTACGCTCAAAAGATCCAGATCGTACTTTTCTATCAAACCGTGCAATTAGTTTTTTGTTTACCTTAGTTTAATCCTTTCCAAAGATCAAAAGATTCGATGTGACGGGTACACTTTTTGTGTTCACTTATTGTGACTAAACATGGCCGGTTCAATGAAGTCCTATTTTCAAGAGAAAAAAAGGTCCACTGCACGAAGGTGTTGCTTGATTGAATGAACATGCTTTTAGATGAGGACAGTGGCACCTCATCTGGTCAATGTCATCGTACAGATAAGTAATCTATGGTATAGATTCTGTGCCCACTGTCACGGCGCCACAGGCTGGGCAGCAGAATATTTTTTCATCAACCACTTGGAAAAGGAGAAACAGGCATGATAGACCAAAAGCAGCTTCTAGCTTTTTTGAACCAGTTGACACAATGAAGCACTCCCTCCGTCCACTGAGTTTGTCACTCTGAATTTCGCGCCATCTTCTTCGATACTTCGTCTAATTCAATTTTTTTTTTGCACAAATATAATTTATTTTGTTACGACTTATTTTATCAATGAAGATACTTGAATATTGATTAATTTATTTTATAATTTGCATAAATATTTTGAATAAGACGGATGGTCAAACATGAAGTTCAAAAGTAAAAACGATTTAACTCTATGGGACAGAGGGAGTATACTCCTTCCATCCTAAAAACTAAAAAAAATATTATTGTCTTATTCAAAATTTTATATAAATATCTTTTATTTTGTAATGACTTATTTTATCATTGAAGATAATTTAATAAAATTTATTTATTTTATAATTTATATAAATTTTTAAATAAGACGAACCAATAAAAAACACGATGTTTGAAAGTCAAGAACATCACTCTTTTTTGAGCGAGTAAATGACAAGGTTATATAGAGTTATATAGATTTGTCAAACAAAATATTGTATTTTCTGTTATATACTCCCTCAGTTCCAAATTTTAAGTTGTTTTGATTTTTAGTATATCTATTTATTTAGGATATAATAATATGTCTAATACATAATAAAATGGATGAAGAAAAGTTAAAGCGACTTATAATTTGAAATAGAAAAATATAAATTATATGTATCTAAAAACAAAGCATCTTGTACATTAAAATGGAGAAAGTATTAAATTAAATTATAAAATTTTCTTTGTTTGATTATGTACTTAAAATAAAATACATTATTGTTTGCTACGGCAGATCACTGTAGCAATGCCGCGTGGCTTGTAGCTTTTGGACCCCACGCGCTCGCTCGCTCGCTCCCTCCCTCCCTCCCTCCCTCCCTCCAGCTTTTGGACCGCCGCTCCATCTCCTGATCCCCCTCTTCTCCCTGCCCATCCCCAAAGGTTGATTTGCGAAATCAGCAGTCCAAGAACCGCGAGGCCCTGTCGATCCAACCTCACCTCGCCCCTGCCATGGATGAGTAAGTCTCTCTCTCTCTCTCGCAAGTCGCAACCTTTTCCATGGATCAAGAAGTGATTTTTTGTTTGTCGCCATCCCAGATCTGAGGAGTACAGCAACGGCAATGGCGGCGGCGTCGGGCACCACCACCACCAGCACCACGGGTACGAGTGGAAGTTCCCAGCGGCGCTGAGCGCGAACACGACGAGCGTGCACGTGACGGCTCTCGACGGCGTGGTGAACGTGAACTCGCTCTTCACGGTGGCCGTGTTCGTGGGCCTGTCCCTGGCGACTCCGGGTCAGCTCCGTAGCCTGGCTGGCGACCCTCGCTGCGACGCCGGCCCCGGCGTGGCGCGGTCGCTGCTGGTGCTGGAGGTGGTGGCCTTCTCGTCGTTCCTCTTCTCCAGCCTGGTGGCGCAGGGGCCTCAAGCTGGCGCTCAACCTCATCAACTCCAAGGACCCACACGACGCGCTGCGGGCGCACATCGACGCCCGCGTGCTCCGACTCGGGATGCTCGCCTCCGCCGTCGGGTCCGTCGTCGGATGCGTGTTCCTCATGACCTCCATGGTGATGGTCGTGCAGATCCGGCTTGGGACGCTCGGGTGCCCCACTGACCGTGCCGCCGCCAAGGCCACCGCCGGGCTCGTCGGGCTCGTCACCACCGCGCTCGCCGTCTATGTTGGCACCGTCTTCTACACCTTCACCCACTGATGTCACAGCTTGTGGTTGTGGTGGTGGTTATGTGATCTTCGTGTGTTCTTGAGTGAGTGATTTGTGTGTGAAGACAACAGACATTTACAGTGATTTGTTTGTGTTGTGAGCTCCATCATCATCCAACTAGAACTAGCGTTGCAAATCACATCTGCATCAGAACGCCGGTGGTCCGATGCCATCCCTTCTGCTTGAGCAAGCGTACACGTGTAACATCGATGCTCATGGTGTGCTGCTGGAGCACGGGATCTGATTCATCCGTCCATTTGCAGACACGCGTTGTCACCCAACAAGACAACGAAACGCTGGCGGTCGGCGTCAGTATCATGTGACCAGCACGACGCGTAAATCTAGCATTGGCAGGCAGGTCTCCTATCCGAGAGAAGAAAAAACCAAAGTGAGCACAATCAGTGCCGCTGCAAGGGTTACTACACAGTAACAAAAACAGATACATCTTTTCAAGATTTTTGTAAGTTTTGGCGGTCAAGATCTCTAATTTCCTCTATGATCATCCCCGAAGCTGCAAGATTCATGGAGTTGTGCTGATAAGATTTGCGCAATCTGATTCAAAGATCACTCTTGCAAGATCCATGGAGTTACCAAGGTGAACAGCAGCATTCATAGTAGCAACACAAGCTTCAGTTAATTGTGAATTTCGTCGTATGTTTATTTTATCTAGCATGGACTCTTTGATTAATATACACGACATGTTTATTCAAATCAACAGTGCATATTCTTTGCTTTCATCCGGTTAATTTCATATGATTTTTCTAGACCCTCTCGACAAAGATGTAGCTTCGCTTAACACTATTGCAATAAGATAGTAGATACTCACTTTGTGCTAGCAAAATATAAGGGAAAATAGAGTTTTGCAATACAACCACTAGTTCATTGGCGAGATGCCGCGGAGACGTAGTGGCAACACACACAAGAACACAAATCCGGCCCAACGGGCGCCGCTAGGAAGTTGTACTAAAGAGGGAAATTATTGTGCGATCGTTTTTGGCGCAGGGGCTCGATTCGGTCGGGGCCGGCTCCACCCACAAGCCGGGCTTCATCGTGGGGAACAGCCCCGCACGGTCCCGGTGCGGAGAGGGCACTCATTGACGGCGGTCGTGGAACTTGGCCGCTAGTGACGGTCCGGGCGAAGTTGCGGGATCGCCCCGCACGCTTACCCTCCCCACTTGTTGAGCATCACACGCGGGCCTGATGCTCGGCCGCGGACGCGCGTAGACCGACTTTCTAGCCGCGAGTCTCGAAGCCGACGCATGGAAAGTCTCCATGTTCCATAGAGATCTTGCTATAACTGCTATTACTGATCTTTTACCACTAGACAGTCTGCAGGATCTGTCTGCTAAAGACTTTACCCAGTGGGGGCTCCTACATACTAGGGTTTGAGCGTGGGTTTCACTCACTACGCAGTAATGTAGTACTGCGCTATATAAGTCGGATCCGACCTACTCAGCCCGTCCATCATCGATTTAAAACCGAGAAGAAGACGACGAGGCCACGAAGGAGAATCAAAATCAAATCCCTAAAGCGCATGGGTCTGCACGTGCACGGCTTCATCGCTCTCTAAATCGCCATTATCTATTACTTGCTTGTTGAAGTTCCAAATTCCACTCTTTATTCGTATCTGATGATCGCAAGATTTGTTCTATCTTTCGTTCCATTTGGTTCTGAATCTCTGTCGGTTTGGAATCTCGCACTATAGTAAAGATACAACCCACAGTAGTGTCGGTATGAGCTTGAGTTAGATTGTCCAGAGAAACGATCCTGAGACTTGGAATCTGGTGCTGCATGGTCTTAATTTCCGTCTAGATTTGCACGCGTAGCCAAGATCCTGGTGGATTCGAGACTGCTGGCTCTTTGGAGCACCCTGGAATTGTAGATGCTGTGCTTATTGCGTTCATGCATAAGAGGGGATCCAATGCTTCTTTGCGCCGCCCTGACTCCTGGAGCGGCAGTTACTGTTGTGTTCATAATGCCCTTTGGATATAAGACAGGAAATTCCCTGCTTTGTTTCAGAGTATTTTGTGTGATCTCTCGGTTTTTCGATATAGTTCTAGAAAGGAATAGAATGAGCGAAGTGCGTGGTTCAAAAGACCACGGATTTCTTAAAACGATTTATTACATGAAAGATTTACCTGTCAAATAATTTAGCCTATTCTCTGCAATCTTGCACTGAGTACGACATGTGAGGTGTATCTCTGTTGCAGGAGGAATCTGAGGAGCATGCTGAGAAGGCAAAGACCTTGCCTGAGAGCACGACCAATGAGAACAAGCTGATCCTCTATGGACTCTGACAAGCAAAGCCACTGTTGGAAATGTGAATACCGGTTAGTATGTAATCATACAGCCACTTTTCTTCTCTTTTTCCAGTTCACTTTGTAAGTTTGCAGTGTGGATGAAATTTTGCTTGCACAAAATAAATTAATATCATATATAGTGTTTAACTTTGTGTCTTAATATTAATTTCCTAAATAAATTAATAAACAGCAGGTCTGCCAGTTTGAAGATTTAGAGATCCAAAAGTAGTGAATACATATTAAGAATTTAAAAGTAGGGCAAAACTCCGCAAGCAAAACAAAAACAGAATAAATACAGAATTAGATAATCTATTTTACTGTCTATTTCTTCCCAAGTTTGGACATTAAATTTTAACCATGGTTCTGGGATTTTGTTTATGTAGCACATAGCAACGAGTAGCAATAATGGGATTGTTGACCAACCTCTTGGGGGTTCGAACCAATATTGAAATATAGTTTTCTATGCTCTGTCCTGCAACATCTATTTACTGATGAAATTGCTGCACCTAGATGCAGATGAATGATATATTCAGGTTCATATAGGGCTAGGCGAGTAACTGAACATGCAGTTGAAGAAATGTAGTGTCTATAGCATTATATGCTTCAAAGCACTCATGTCTTTTTCATATCTCACTTGTAACTAAGTCATATGCCTCTGTTTGCACCATGCCAAAAATGAACTCTCGTAGTCTGTTTGACATCAGAATCAAGCCAGTTGCCATTAACTCATGGGATCATGATAGTGTCTCTTGAAGCACATCTGTGTATCTTTTGTATTTACAATAGTGTATATATATTTTTCAACACAACTGTGCTTACATGTTTGTTCGTTAATAACTTTTGAAGATCGTCCTGGCATATTCTACCAGAAGGACAGGTACAAGTGGGATGCGTGGAAGGCTGTTGAAGGTTCATATACTTATCTGATCGTTGTATTTGGGCAGCTTATATATTTTGTTGTTTACCATAATACTAGAGTCTCTACATGGTTGCATCTATTCCCAGTAGCATCACAAGATATTATAGTACTTGCTAAAAACTTTTTGACACCTTGGCAGGCAAACTCGAAGGAAGAGGCAATGAATGACTACATCACTAAGGTGAAGCAGCTCCTGGAGGAGGCCGCTGCCTGCTCTTAAAAGTCTCTTAATAGTGGCCAAAAACTATTGTCAGCTGGGCTTTATGCCATTTTGCTCATCAGAAAATAGATCATTTGATCCCCTGGGGATCTGTGGAATCATGTACCTGTTTATGTAATTGGCTACCAATGTTATCCATCTATCTATCTGTGAAGACTTTATAGTCTTTTTAAATTATTATATAATATGTTTGTGATACTAAGGCTGTGTTTGGTTGAGTTTTCTGGAAAAGTGCGCTTCTTCAAGTTGTTTTTCCATAGGCGGCCGCTTCCAATCCATGTTTTGCTTTGGCTTTCACGTAGTATAGTATCCAACACCTTGGACCCTGCTTTGGCAAGCTTTCAGTTTTTCCAAATGAGTGAGCAAAAATAGAGATGTTTTCATCTGCTTCAAGGAGATAAAGAGGTGTAATAGCTGCTTCAACCAAACTAACAGTGTTTTCTATAGCACATAGGCCACAACAACTTGCTACATAGCTCACTGGTTTTACAACCAGTTTGTATTTGACATAAATCAGTAGGTAAGTATAAGTTTGCCAAGGCTAAAATTACTCCAGCAAAACTATTAATTTAGAAAGCAAAATAATAGGCTTTAATTACATTATACATAGGCAAATAGCACTGTATTAATCATATACTTATTTCTAAATAAGCTCCCCTCCTCATATGAGTATGAAAAAGCATGCTGAGAAGTGAGAATTCAGGAGTATCCGCATATCCCTGGGGCCAGACTTTCCCGCCGGAAAAGAGATTGAGGCAGAGCACGCACGCAACCAGCAGCACACCTGAAATCCACCAGCTGCCGC
Organism: Hyparrhenia diplandra; assembly: GCA_015847255.1. Lineage (NCBI taxonomy): Eukaryota > Viridiplantae > Streptophyta > Magnoliopsida > Poales > Poaceae > Hyparrhenia > Hyparrhenia diplandra. The sequence continues at coordinate 201,394 of JADLZK010010068.1, forward strand.
CGCCGTCGGAGAACGCTGGCGCACAGCACCAGGCACAGCAGCATCAGCATGTAGAACCCCAACCCGCCGGCGCCCCCTCCGCCGCTCCAGTCGCCGCCAAAACCACCGCCGTAGCCGCAGCCGTAGCCTCCCGTCCGGCGGGCCATAGTATATGCCGCGCGAAGTAGACCACCACCAGCAGCAAGAGAGGCGGTGACCACGATGTTCTGGATGAGGAACATGACCACCACCAGCGCCACCGGCACCAGCACCACCTCGCCCGGTTGCTGGCCACGGCGAATGCGAGCATTTAGCGCCACGGCGCCGAGGACGAAGACCAGAGCACGGCGATCTGTCCGTCACCGTCTCTGCTTGCACCTCCGTCACCGTCTCGTACCACTCCATCAGGGTCTGTGGCAGATGACCCATCCCAGCGCCGCAACGATGAGGAGCGGCACACCGGCGACGGCCCCCGGCTCGCCGTCCACGACGGCGGCCCGCCTGAGCTTCCCCAGTAGCTCATGATCACCTCCTCTACAGTTCTACTACTGAGATATGTATCTGAAGATAATTTTTCTGTTTTCTTTGCTGTTCTATAAGTAACAGCAGACTGCTTTGTTGCAAAATGGCAAATGCAGGGCTAACAAGTGACTGTCATATATATATATATGGATGGATTCATGCTCACCTTGTTCCAACTAAGTTTTTAACCACCTGCTTCTGCTTTAATTTTGTATGTGTAAATGCTGATGTGTACTCTCTGTCTGGAGTGTGGTTAGGGCAGAGGAGCCAACTTTGATCTGGTAGTTGAGCTGATCCCAGAGAAGATGACGCTCCAGACAAGGACTTGCAGGTCAGGTCATTCTCATGCTGAAATCACAATCACAAACTAATTTGGAAATGGGGTTTAGTGAAGAAAATATTGTTTTTATCGACTCCATTAAGAGTTCGAGTAAGCAGAAAAATGATGGCTGATATCATGAGCAGGACCATGGTTCACTTTTAACCACAAAAACTGTCAACCCGTAGTGGGAGTGGTTATGGGTCTCAGTACAATCTGCCTTATTGTAAATAGATAAAAAGATAAGGTAGTGGCAAAGCTTATGTCACCGGTCACGAGCCAAAAATTACAATTTTTAGATTGACCATAAAAGTTCAGTGAACTATAGCACATCAGTTTTAGTGCAAGTCATAAAAACAGATGCTTCTGTATGATTCTAGAACCTGTGCATATGACATGATTCCTATATCTTTGTTTTGAAGTTTGGTTTCGAACTTAAGTGGTAGAAACTTTTTGCGACGAAAAATCTCTATGCTGATGAGAGCAACATTGACAATGCAAGCATTTCTGAAAAGCCATGCTGCCTTTTCGGTAATATAATATAA